>JAQFVV010012394.1:30587839-31187839 GCA_028023455.1 Epiperipatus broadwayi
ACCGACTCTTCAAAGAATATCTGTTAGTGTTCTAGATTTACCATACTTTGCTTACTATCTTCTCTCATACTTCTGAGCATCTGCATTATCATGTCCATGTCTGATGGTGCCATCTTTGCTATTTGAGCCTGGCCCACTTCTGACTCCTCATCTACTTCCACACTTGAGGCCGTATTATTGCTACTAACATTAAAGGCATCTTCCTCTACTTCCTCTCTTTCCTCTTGTGTTTGTTTTAAGAAAACCTCCCCATCCTCTTCTTCAGTATGAAAACGATCACTGATTCCTGGTATTGGGGCACCTTCCTCTTCCATAACCTCTTCCATACTATGATTTAGTTCACTCATGTTATAAAACTATATATATCCCATCTGTACTTCCCTGACCATCAAAAATCTACACATCTTCTCCCTGTCTGACACCTATTCTGACCAACTGACTGATTTGATTTTCACCTTATTATGCATTTACAAATACAACAAAAAAAAATTTTAATATCCTTATTTAATGAACTACACAACAACAATCTATATAGTACATGTCTGTCTGTAATAGCCCAAATTATACATTCATCCATTCTCCCAGAAATCCGACAGATATTGACAGTCCACAGAATGACTAGCAGTTCACAATCTTGAGATAAATGAAAGAATTCAGTCACAACACTATAATCACACAATGCATCACGAGCACTCAGAAGATCATCCCAATTTGATCACTATTAACTACCACAACCCTTGATTGAATGAAGCAAACTCTGTTGCAATAAAAGAACTATTAAGTCTTAGGGGCTAAGATAGATAAACTATGCCTTGCTCTCTCTCTTGGAGTCTTATGTGGCAAGTATCAAGGAATGCCCTGCTTATTATAGACTACAAAAACGAAACCTTGCTCTCTCTCTTGGAGACTTATAGGCTGATATCATGGCAGGACTACTGTTAACTGCTTCATGATAAAATAAGAATAACATATAAACTTGATTGGAAAACTATGCCGTGCTCTCTCTCTTGGAGACTTATAGGCTGGTATCATGGCAGGTCTGCTGTTAACTGCTTCATGATAAAATAAAGATAACATATAAATTGGGTTGGAGCAGTGAATGGGTTTGATCATTCATAAGTTACATGAAATACATAGCATTCTCAAGGCAATGACAAAACTCTCCACTCATCATCAAAACTGCAATCTAACCAACCAAACTCCAACGATCAACCATCCAATCAAACCTCTAAAATCATAGACTTTTTACAAAATGAACTCCCCAAACACACATGAGACTACTATTCCATAATTCATCACTATTACTATGCCTATCCTATCTGGCAATAAATTATTTTAATGTTCCACAAAAAAAAAATCTATTATTTATTTCACCTTTGTCTTAAGTTGTGATATTCATCTCTATTTTCAAAATTGATAAAAAAAAACTAAGCTGTTTTATGGCTGTACCCATTTTATCATCATCAATGAAAAATTAAATCATATTAAACATCATCATCTAAAATAAGACTGTTTGGCCAAGAAAATTTTGTAAGACAAAAAAAAATTTTTACTGAAAAAAAAAAATTTTACTAAAAAAAATTTCTCTATTTTTAACCACACATCTCCCATCATTCTATAGACTCTCTTTTTCAGGTATATGGTAAAATATCAGGCCCCAGTTGGGTGTCCATTGTAACATAATTAAAGTATCATCAAAAGATATTACCATACCTGAGTTGTCTACAATATATAAGAAATAATCATAAATTCAAAAATTAAATGATGATCAAAAGATATTATTATATCTGAGTAAAGGAGTCCAAATATCAAGAATTATAAGCAAATTATTAGCAAATTATTAATAACAAGTATTATATGGAAATCACGTGAAGTGAGTACACTAGTAATTTCAATAAAATATAACTCAGGTATACAGACAGTAGATCTTATCCACTTTCATTTCTTGGTTTGATGTTAAGTGCATGTTTAAACAAATACTAAGTGAATATGGTCTAGCAGGGCGCCACTAGATTATCTGAATCTAGACACGGTTATATCTAATAACCTTTCACATGTACCGGGTTTGAATCCCTTTTTGGTACTTTATTTCTAATAAAAATGAGAGATTTTGCTTTTTGAGCCATATCACTATACGCACTAATATTTAGGTAAAAGTAAAACATCTTTAAACCAAAGTGGAGTATATTAGACATAAATCATTTCTCAGATCTTAACATAACAAATGTGTTTCAATATTTTTATAAGTTCACTAGCTCAGATTATATATAACTAATTTAGGATGGCAATTCACTCATCCTTGCATGAAATAGATGATGGGATGTGGTTATAATAATACTAAGAAATCACTAAATATTATAAAATCAATATTTATTTATGGCCTTTAAACAGTTAAACAGCTCATTAATTAAAACGTTGATGACGATGATGATGATGATAATAATAACGATAATGACAAGGGTTTCAACTACAGCTCTAGGACTAAGCCTAAACATAAAACTAAATTTTATAAAGAAATTCATAATTATTGCTTAATTTTAGCATATTTACTTATATCTTAAATAACTAATATTCAACCATTGATGATGATGAATAATCATACTTAACAAAGACTACACTTAATGAAATATATACGCCTCGTTTAATAAAACAAACTAATATTTATTACTACATTTCTAACATATACATAAAAATTTCTAGATAAATATGAAAATTGACATGAATAATAATAATAATAATTGATTATATAACAATCCTCAGATTAATTTTACGTTCTTCCCCCTTTCCCTTCAAATGTATTTTGTATTAAGTTGGACGTCACATTGACCATGATTTTCACTCCATGAGAAAAGTATTTCAAGAAAAAAAAATATTATCTGCTCATTAGCACACATACTTTAAAAATCTAACATGTAAATAGAATGTAAAAAAAAAAATGTTAGTAGAATTGAAAGAGCAAGTTTTAGAAAAGAGTTTTAAATTATTTTCTCCCCCCTCTCTTCTACCTCTGAAATGCTATACTTAATGAAACAAACTAATCTAATATTCTAACACTACTTGTTACTCCACATTCAATCGCAATTATACACATATAAAATATCATTATGTATGTGCGTGTTTTATCCCATGATAACAAAATATTATTTAAAACCAAAATAATAATATATTAGTTAAAACTAAAATCATAATACCATAAAAAAAAATTGTTTTACACATTAATATTTTTCATAACTGTAAAATTAATAAACAAATAATTTTCATACATTCAAGATCATTTATGAAGCTCAAAGTTATTTTTAGTAAGACATTCTTGTTTTAATCGATCTGAATAGTCTTTAAAGGTTCTTTAAATAAAATATACCACTTTATTGCTAAAATGTTTCTTAAGACTGATATCATAAAGAAAATAGATATAAAAAGTCATATTACCGATCTTTTGTTTGTGGCGAATTTCCAAGGGTTCAAACTTGTCTTGTATATTGTCTATATTTCTGCAGCTACCATTTCCGTCTTACATGGGAACAATCTCTTTCTTGAGGTGTATAACTATTTGATGATGATGACTCTATTGAGGTTATTTGCTTTAGTGGACAATTTGGAAATCATTATATTAATTTTTCTTCTCTTCCTGTCAAGCATGTGGATGAAATACAGCAGTTGTTTTCACATTTATAAATTTTCTTGAGTTTAAAATCAGTTGTTGTAACAATTAATTGGACTTGATGATTAATATTTATCAGTAGATTAATTCATCTTCTTTGAATGCAGGTGAATGCTTTCTTCCTTCTATAAAAAAAACATCTTATTTCTCTGGTCAGTTGAAAGGTGTAGAATATTATTTTAGACACATCTTTTCTTTCCTATGTGATGTGCAGCTTCCCCAGATGGTCCGGAACCGATGGGACATACATATAATTTTTCTAGCCAGACATTTCTTATATTTTCAGCATTCAATTGGATAGTTTAATAATCTGAATCATAAACAATAATCATAATAATAATTCAAGACAGCTTTTTATATCCAATTTTTAGCTAACTTAACCAATCAGAGATAGCATCACTTGCTATTTTTGGACAAATTTGTTTTAATTAGATCTCTAATTTATTTTCAACTAAATTATTTTTCAACTGAAAAGTTTAATCCTTTTTCCAGACACTTTTGTTTAAAAAAAAATAGACTCAATCCTTATTTCCTTTCTTTTCTTTTTTTTTCTTTTTAACATCCAGGTAACATTTCAAATCTTTGAGCTTCCTTCTTTAGATCTTGAGATAAGACAATTTCAAAATTAGAGTTCTCACCCATTATAAGCTCCCAAAGTGAAACAATCATTTACAAAAAAAAAAATTGCTACAAAGATCGATATCTGATTAAACAGATTTCCTCTTTTAACAAAAAATTGTACAAAAAAAAATAATTTGACAGATTTAATACTTCCTTTTCTTTCAATATTTAGGAAATGTAAATTTTTGTATGTAATGTACACACATCCTTCATTCTTTCAAATCATTCATAAACTAACATTAAATAATATAATTGCTAGCTTAGTAATTATAACCCAATTATTTAATTAAATCTGTAACTTTTAAATCCCACTTATAATTAAAGAAAAGCAAAATAAAAGCATAGAATAAAATATTAGAATTGATCAAGCATAGGTTAGTTTTAAAGAAAGTTAAAATGTTGAATATTTGAAATATAAAACAATTAAATAATTTACACATACATTGCCTATATGTATGCATTATAACTTTGCTTTTTAACAGAAAATTTAAATATTAAATAGTTTAAATGTGTGTATTACCTTTCTATCAACACACAAACAAATAAAGCATATAATTGTTGTCCCACTCTCTTTCTGTTTAAAGCTTTTGAAATTTTGATCTGGAAGGGTTTGAACTTGGATGCCCTACAGCTTCTTTTATGGTTATATAAAATTGTGATGATGATTTTTGGTTTACCTTTTCTACATGCACATTACTATAAATTTATCTAGTGACTAAATTGTAATGGCACAATATAGATGTATGCATGGATTTAAATATATATGTCTAAGGGTGTATATGTATCTGTATATATATGTCTAAGGGTGTATATGTATCTGTATATATATATATATATATATGCTTTAAAGATATATTTATATATTTGGATATGCATATGTATATATAAACATAGATATGGAATTAATATGTATATCTATGGGTAATATAGATCTATATATCTATATATGTATGTAGGGGATATATGTGTATATATTGATATACATATGTGTATTATATATATATATGAAGTGATGTTTATGTATTATATTATTCAAATATTATAGTTCTGATGAAGACTGTTGGACAGTCAAAACTGTAAGGAAAATTAAGAAGTTTTTTGAGAAAATTTGTTTGCACTGAATTGTATATGAAAGAAGTATTATAAGAAATATATATATATTTATTTATAATTACTAGTCTAGTGTTAGGCAGTATTTAATATATATATATATGAAAATATCCCACTGCATATGAATCATGATATTTACTTTATATTTATTCATCAGAGGATGTCACTGATAAAACAACATTTGGGAGGGTGATTTCAACATTTATATATATGGAAGCATCAGAAATGTCTGTGTAATGTGTTTGTGACTTAGGCTCAGATGCACCATAAATACAGTATTCAGATTAGATCAGCGATATACATATTAAGTTGAATGAAAGCCAAAGTAACAAAAAAATACATGTACATGGTAAAATAGTAGATAACAATTAAGTAGTGATTAATCAGACTTTAACAATAGAATAATTACAAGAAATCAATGGTTAAGAAAAAATAATAATACAATTAAATTTATACAGAAATTTAAGCATATATAATAAATATTACACCTGAATAAAAAAGGAAACTATTAGTAGCAAAAAATGCAGTAAAGGTTATAATGCCGTGAAAACAAGATTTTCAGTTGCACAAATTATATATATATATATATATATTGTGCCTGTCAAACATGCATGCTGGTTTAACCCAGTTTGAAGATTAGGTGAAAATATCTCGAGGCCACTCATATGCAAGATATAAAAATCAAGAATACTATGACCTCTGCCCTATTCATCTATTTTTGAGTGTAACCACGAACCAACAACATATCTGAGATATGCATAAATTATTTTATAACCAGACCCAAAGCTTAGCATCAGGGGGAGACAATCGACAGACTATTTAAAGAACTAAAATAAGTTAAATGTGCCAATATAATGTAACATAAGTTAAGTGCTTATGCATGCTTGGATCATAGGACAATTAACATAAAAGTTTAAGTAAATGAAAGGTTGAAAGAAACATTAGAAGACTAAAGCTTTTATTTTAAATGATATACTTTAATAAATGCAGTTTAAATAATATAAATGTTTTAAATATCTCTGCCATTCCCCAATTAATCCCTGATGAATAATTTCAACATTGAAGTGGTTTCAATTACATATAATTCTGTGGCATAGGTATTACCTTTCCAATTTAATTCAGTTATCAACTCGTATCCCCTCGATAAAGCCAAATTGAAATAACTATTTCACAAAGCATTCTCATTGCTTTGTGCTCTATAAATAATTTAAAATATTTAAAGGTTTCTTTAAATAACTGATATTTCACTGTGAGAAAGAATACGACAAAAATAAGTGTTATTGAGGAAAACCGAATTGATAAAACAAAAGGAAACTTAACTAGTCTTAAATTATAAATATTCTTTTAAATTGGAAATATTTTAAATAAAGAACATAATTTACACTGCATAAGGAAACTACATACACACACACACACACACACATATATATATATATCACATTAAAATGAGGACACACACACACACACACACATATATATATATATCACATTAAAATGAGGAATAGCGAAGGTAGAAAAATTAAGCATAAAGAGATGATCAAGTTAAAATAAATATAAATCTATTATTAAGCTAAAACGAGATACATTATGAAAGATAATAAATTAATGAAACATTTAAAGAAAGGTTCAATATTAAAAGGTAAAGTAAAAGTTTGTGAGGAGATCATTAAAAGTTACCAGTCTTTGTTTAGTTTGTCTAGTTCCCTCGACATTCTTGGCTTGATTTACATACGTGGAGTTATTTGTCCGGACAAAGAGATTTGGAATTAGAAGCATTTTGACATGAAGGGCACACACACAGCTCACAGTTCGGTTTTACTAGATACTTGATGCTTTACGGCATTTTGATCAATTAGGATCCCAACGGCAGACAAAGCTGATGAGCTTAGCCACTGTACATGGTCACATCCACCAAATTAATAGAAATTTTGAAGGGTCACATGTTAAAACAGAACAGGAATTCTCCACAAGAACTAGGACACAGTGGTTTTCAGCAGTTATTTTCAGTGCAACCTTGGAGGAACATTAGACTTGGTCACTGTAACAGAAGCAGCAAAGGTAGGTAGTAGAACTTTTCAAAAGAGCCGACGAGCAGCAGCTAAGAGTATTTTCAAAATCACTTCACCAACAACTTCAGAAATATTTTCAGAATCAATCTCTGAATAAAATAATTTTAGAATAAAAATCTAGTTGCATTTCAAAAACATTTTTATATCTGAATGCTATGAATCAAAGAACAGACTCTCAATGAATGAACAGAATCTGAATGAATGAAAGAACAGAATCTGAAAAGCAATCAAGTCCTTTGTTCTTCCCACCTTTTATACCTTTCTGGAGATACTTTTCTATTGTTTTGCATATGATTCTAGATATTGATAAGCGCCCATGCTCCTGTGTTTCAAAGTAACTTTTTGCTAAAAATAAACTTTAAATTAATTATCAAATTTTGGTTTTAACTTTGAATTTGATTTATTAAAAAAAAAGGCCATCTTTAATTTGCCCTGAATGAAATACTAATTGAAACTGCCATTGCTTTAGGAATGCTGGCTGTCTTATCTTAAAATAAAATCATACAACATATATTTTTAACAAAATTAAAAGAAAAATATTTTATTATTTCTTTTAATAAAATGACATTTTAGTTTCAACAGAATTTTGCATTTAATCATATATATACGCTTACCGTACATAATGTTTCATTAATAAATTTTGAAAAAAAATTTTTTATAAACGATTTAATTTTATTCAGAATTTATTTTAAAAGAAATATTTTAAAGTAAATAGCTAATTTAATGACTGTTGAATATACAAAATGAAACACTTTAATTTTCTATTTAATGCAAAACTCTGTTGATACTTGAATATAAACTTAACTCAGGTTTACAACACCGGTGAGTTTATAGCAGGCTGTGAAGCATGGATCAGGCTTCTAGATCCATTGCTTCAATATTAAATTAAACATGTTATTTTCATGCTAATTTGATCTTTAGAGTTTAATGATCATCATCAACTATTATCAATTCACTGCAAGATGAATGTCTCTCCAAGTTCAATCCATCTTCTCCAATCTTTAACTTCTCTTCTCCACATTACCCCTGCACACAACTTATTTCAACCATCCATCTCACATGTTGTCTCTTTCTGGGTCTTTTACAATCTCTTTGAATCCAGTTTAAGTTTTAAATTGTCCATCTATCATCATCTCTTCTAGAAATATGTACAGCTCAATTCAACTTCAGTCTTTTAATTTTTCAATGAGGTAAGTAACACATTTGTTCTCTTACCCATATAGTGTGTTTTCAATCTCTTCTTGTTACTCCCAACATGCATATGTCCATACTTCTTTCAGTGGTCTGAAGTCTCTGTATTGCTCTTCTATTAAGTATCCAAGTCTCAGATCCATAAGTAAGAACTGGTAAATCACATATATTAAAAACATTCCTTTTTAAACACATAGGCATATTTCATTTTAGTATCAAGCTATTTCTACCCAAAGCACCCCAAACAAGATTAACTCTATGATTAATTTTCTTCATTATGTTTTCATCTGTATTAATAATCAGACCAAGGTATTTTTACTGTTAACCTTTCCTAACTTGTTATAACAAATCTTTATTTTCATATTTTGAGAAAATCCATTAAACATTACTTTAGTCTTTTTAACATTTATCTTTAGTCCTACTTTCCTATTTTCATCTGATAATTCCTGCAACATTTTCTGCAGTTCTAAAGCATTATTTACAAAACCAACTACATCATCTGCAAAATCTAAATGACTTAAATAATCTCCATTTATTTTCCCACCTTTAGCTTTCCATTTTAATCCATAAAATAGTTTTTCTTGCAGCACTGCAGTAAAAAGTTTTGGAGATATGGAGTGACCTTACCTTACACCCTTCTCAATGTTGATTTTCCTAGTATCATTATGTAATCTAATTTTTGCTATTGAATTTTTATAAATATTTTTAAAAATATGACAATATTCTGGATCTATACCTTGATGATCCAATGCTTTAATCACTGAATAAATGTTTATAGAATGAAATGACATTTAAATCCAAATCATAATGCCAACTCATATTCATTTGTCCTTTCTATAACTTTTCTCAATACCTGTATATGATCTATTGTACTAAAACCATTTTTAAATCCAGCTTGTTCTCTTGGTTAGTGGAAATCAATATTCTCTGTAGTCAAGTTGTAATTATCTTGGTAAAATTTTTTTATAAAACTGATAAAAGGCTGATAGGTCTATAATTTCTCATATCTTCTTTATCACCTTTTTAAAATATTAATATTAATACTGCATTCTTCCAATCATACACATTTCCTTTTAATATTAAGTTATTTCTACCAAAAGCATTCCAGCCAAACTTAATTCTATGATTAATTTATCCATTATGTTTCCATCTGTAATAATAATCTGATCAAGGTATTTGTAGTTTCTAACTTCTTCTAACTCATCATTATCAATCATTATTTTCATCTTTTGAGAAAATCCATTGAACAATTAGTCTTTTTAACATTTACATTTACATTTAGTCCTACTTTTTTACTTCCATGTCATAACTCTTGCAACATTTCTAGAAGTTCTGAAGCATTATTTACAAAGCAATTAATTACATCATGTGCAAAATCCAAATGACTTAAATAATCTTCCATTTATTTTTATACCTTTAATGTCCCATTTTAAGCCACAAAATACTTCTTGCACCACTTCTGTAAAATATTTTGAAGATATGGAGTCACTCTATCTTGCACCCTTTTCAATTTTAACCTTCCTAGTATAATTATGTAATATAATTGTTGCTGTTGCATTTTTATAAATTTTCTTCAGAATATGACAATATGCTGGGTCTATACTTTGATGATACAATGATTTAATCACTGAAGAAATGCTTATAGAATCAAATGCCTTTTTATAATCTACAAATCCAAAGCATAATGGCAACTTATATTCATTGGTCTTTTCTATAACTTCTTTTAATATTTGAATATTATCGATTGTACGAAAACCATCTTTAAATCCAGCTTGCTCTTTTGATTGTTTAATCCAATGTTTTCTGTGGAAGAGTTGTAATTATCTTGGTAAAAATTTTGTAATAAATTGATAAAAGACTGATAGATCTGTAATTTTTAATATTTTCTTTATCACCTCTTTTAAATATTAATACCTTCCATATCATCTTTTTTAAATATTAATATATTAATATTAATACTGCATTCTTCCAATCCTCTAATACATCTTTATCATTTAGACATTTGATGTATAACTTTGCCCAAAAAAAATCTATTTTTTAACATGCTTTTTTTAAGATATCGATTATAATTCCATCTTTACCCGGACTTTTTCCCTTCTTCATGAATTTAATTGCAAGTTTTACTTCTTCATTCAAAATCCTAAGCAATTCAGAAAATATATTTGTAGCAGGTATTTGTCTTTTATTACTATATAATTTTTGATACATTTTATGATATCATCTCTCTTTTTAATAATAGTTCTATCTTTTTTTTGTTTCAGATATAAGTTTCATCCCAATGTTGTTTTACACACTTGACACTTTCACTCTCTTATATAACTTTCCTTGCTAGTTCATAATTATATGTTCTTATATCATTATCAACTCTTTCCCCACACTATTTTACAAAATTTGAGATCTTCAAACATCATTTTTATATAGCTTCATATTTCTCCTTTTCTTCATAAATTGTATTTGTCTCAGTAGAAATATTACTGATAAACTGCTACTTTCAATACCAACTATCTTTGTTGCAGTTTGTAAAAGCATAAAACTTATTATCCTACTGATTTTGTTCAAATCTGAACCATGTTCAAAATCTGTTAATATTTAAGAACAATTTCCCAAGTTCTAATTTAAATTTTTAGAATGTTTCTAAAGATTGTGAATATAAACTGTGAAGATCGTTTTTCTTAATAATTTGTACCTATAATTTTGCATTAACACATATCTTACATTTCATTAATCGATGACAACTTTATTAAGAACATTACAATATTGAAATATGTATTTTCTGTTAGTCAAAATATAATCAAATTCAACTGTATCTTCATTTTGATGCTTGTATGTCTATTTCTGTTTAACATTTTTTTCAAAACAAAAAAATCACCATATAAGGTTTTTCTTTTTCTGCAAACTTCACAAGTCTATATCCTTTCTCATTTCTATTTGCATAACCAAGTTTACTTACATGCCTTTCATCTTTCAATTGTTTATCAATTCTAGCATTAAAGTCTTCCAAAACAATTTTAAAATGTTGTTTGGTCTGATCAAAAGCCTGTTTTACATCTACATACAAATCGTCTACTACTTCATCAGTATGAGAACATGTTGGTAAATAAACCAGGATTATTTGCATTTAAGTTGAATAGCTAATCTAGTCTTGTGTCTTATTTACCATCTGATTCACCATCAATCTCCACAATATTGTTTTTCCCACTATTTACTTATAATGAATTCTACTCCACTTGTACTTTTAACATTTATGTCTTTGTAGTAGAGTACATGCCCACTTTTTAAGTCAATTGTTTTTTAACTTTTCTTCTAACTTCAAAAAGTCCAATGATTTACCTTTTAACATGAGACAGTTTTTCCAATTCTCACAATCTATCTTTGCATGAAAGTCATCTGCAGTTATAAGTTCCTAAATATAATGTTGTTATCAAATGGTAGCCTGGGTTCACAATCAGTGGATTCTTGGAACTCTTCACCTTTGACCACTTGGTAGATGATTTTATAGCCTCCTAAGTATAAGATCCATGATTTATTTTTATCCATAATTGTAAATATCTATTAGAAAAAATATTTTTCTTCTTCACACACACATTGATTCTACCTTTAAAAAAATGCAACTGATATTTTAATTAAAAAATATCAGGCAATTGAGAAAAAAGACCATGATGTTCTCTGGATCTTAAACTCAGAGGTAAACAACCAATAAACTCCCCACCAATGCATGTTGGTGAGCAGCCCATCACTATACTATATAAATAATCAATAGTATTAACAGCTGCAATGAGAAAAACATATGGAGTGGACATTAGGAATTTTCCCTCTTCAGTTCCTTTAAGGCTGCTAGAGCTGCCCAACCATGTTCATGTACAATAAGAATAACATTGTACTAATAGCAGCTGCAATGACAAGAACATATGGAGTGGATATTAGGAATTTGCTCTGCTTGGTTTCGTTAATACCTACAAGAAGAACCAAAGGGTCTTCTTTCAGTTAACAATAAACTCTTTTCTGCAACCAATTCATAATTATCATTATATATAGATAATAAAATAGTAAATATTTTTAAAAGGCAACAAAAAAAGAATAATAAATGTAAAAAAATTGAAACTTGCATTTTAACATCTAAAAAATAATTGAACAGTTTATTTATTACTTGGATGTTCTTAAGAAGTTTTAGAATCAGAAGTGACGAATCTGGATTTGTGTTCTATTTACCTTCAACTCCAAGATTCTGCCATGTTAGCACTTCAGTAAGATTCTGCCACTTTAGCATTTCAGTAACCAGGCATTACAAAAAAAAATAATAAGCATATGGAATAATTTTTAATTGTTCATAAAAACGTTTGAGCATTGGATGGAGGAGAGCTGGAACCACTTTCATGGGCCTAGATCTCTAGGTTCCATCATTGTAACATTGTACCACACTATGAGGGATATACTGAAACAGTATATTCCTTCCCTCATATCTGTTTCACCTATTTTTCCCCACAGCTACATCTATGCCAGGTTTAAAAACCCTCTAGTACATGTATAAAAACATCTACACAGTGGTATAAGTAACAACACAGTTATATAGATATTGTCACACATACATGTGTGGATAATGATATCAATGTATGTACATATATTGCAGCGTTTATATTTCTTTTATAAATGATATTTGGAATAAAATTTGTTTTATTAAAAAAGAATATACAGTTTAAATATTCATTAAATAATATTTTGGATTTATTTAAAAGGAATTTTGAATAGCATGTGAGATTCTACAGAGTTCTGTCATTAGGGATTAGAGCAATTCTCAAGTTTGATCGAATGAATTCAGAAACAAGACAAAAAACCAAACCTTCAATTGACAAGGTTATCTAAATGGTGTCTAAATCAATATCATTTTTTTTTCAAACTCATTACAATTTTAATGAATCACTTTTCCAGATTAAAACCATTAAAAGTTTAAGCAATTAAAAAGATCACAATTGAATAAACAGGCTCTAGTGAAAAGTGACAGGGAAATTAAACATATGGCTATAAAATTTAGAGGGGGAAGGAATTTTCACTTAAACATATAGCCAGCTGTTTTTGATCTGAAAAATGTATAAATAAGGCAGATTTCTTACTGCAGGGTCAGCTCTTTTTCTGTAAAGTTTTGTGTAGTCAAGACACACAATATGGTGGGCTAGGCCAAGAGATTCACTCTCTCCTGCTGTCCCGAGGTGGCAATCCCCATTCCTCCTGATGGCCTATGGGCATGATCACCATTACAGAGGGAAAGCCTTCTAGCATCCTGTGTGAGAAGAAGAGACTGTAAAGCTATCATGAGGAGAAATGCCACTATACTCACCACTATTTGATGTACCTGCATTCAAGCCACTACCAGAAGACCGGTAATATACTTTCAAAGACTGCAGCTCTATAAATTAATCTATAAACTCTAATCTAAGCTAGCTTATTCACTATAAAGAAAGTTGTATATAATTGCTCAAAATTCTTATATTTAAAACATTTGTAAAAAAAACTGAGTAACTTTGTCTAAATTTATATATATTGTAAAATCATTTGTGGTCAATCTACTTTCTTAAAATCTATAACTTATTTTTAAAATAACTAAGAAATCATTTTATAATTTAACTTTGTAAACCAGCCTGAATTCTTTTATAAATTAAAAGACTTTACTTTCTGTAATCTGTAAATATCTGCAATCAGTTATCTTAAATTTCTAAAAAACTGCGGTCATGCCCAACTTTATTGTTTTAGGTATTTTGTTTACATTTATTCTGTTTAAATGTAATCTATGTAATAATATGCCCATCTTTCGAAACAGCAAATAATAATTAACTAACTTACAACGGAGATAATTAAAATCTCCACCTTAACCATTTTAAGAATGCTGCTTGGCATACTAAATCACTGTTTCGAAATAATATTGAGATAATAAATGATCGCTACACGTTCGTTAGTGTCATGATATTATATATATTATAAATTGCATTGTATTTTGCAAGGTTTGCTTAGTCAGTTCTATATATTATGACTTTTGGTATCTGTTGGTTAAAGGGAATGTACTGGCTAGAGATAATAATAAAGTATATTTGCTAATGTTTACATTAATTCCCATCAAATATACATTCCCATCTTAATTATGATTATATATATATGCAGATTCAGGATTTTAGCTAGATTATAATATAATTTAAGTCCTATTTATTAGCATAATTATAATGCTCGTTTAAGAACTGGGTTGTGTTAGTTTGACAGATAGAAGCTATCTGTTTTAGGCGCAGTTAATTAATTATATGCATAGGTCTTGGTCTTTTGTGTATGCATTGCGAGTATGTCTTTATACAGTACACTTACTTTGCTGCTTCTTTTAAATGCGTTCCTGGTGACAGACCACCCCATTCTTTAGTTTGGGTATGACTATCTTTATTAGAACTGGAACATGAGGGTCCAGACCAGTTTTATAAAGCCTATTCGAGTTCCTGAAATAAATAGCAGCAAACCGTTCGGTCTCAGAGCAAACTGGCCATTTAATGTTGAAGCTCCTGAATAATCACTCACTCGCACTGCAAGCTTACTCTTTAATATTTTATAAAGCGCCATAGCATATATATATGTGAATCTAAAGGTAACCAGTTCTTTTCCTATTAATTAACTTAACTAGTCAGCTTTAGACTGAAGTTTGAATCTGAGTTATCAGGTTGAATCTGCATGATCTCGAGCTTAGTTATTTGCTCACTCTATTAATATATATAACAGCCATCTTAGAGCAATATGTATTCATCATCTCTGCTAGGTTATCAACTTATAACTTTAGCAAACCAAGAGCAATAGGATAGGCATATTATATAATTAGGCATGATTTATAAACCACATATATATTTATTGTAATATAATAATATGAGACAACAGCTGTACTGATAACAGTCTCATTCATTACAAAAATGCCTGCCTGTATTAAATACACATATTTAATGTCATATAATCCTTGCCATTTTGTTACTTTATTTTATATCATTGTTATTGTTTTAATAAACATCCTAAAATATAAATTGTTTCATATCTTTCTTGCTCAAGGGTCTATTTCAAGCCAATCCACATTATATTATCCCAAAGTTCTTAATGATTTTATATGCTGTGTATATGTTCTGTAGTTAAAATAAATAATGTGTTAAGTGGACCATTCCACCCATTTAGTAGTCAGTATTTAACCCTTAAGTCTCATGTTTCTCCCTGTCCTGTGCCAGCTCGCGGTTAAATTAAGAATGAGTGTAACTTCAGAAATGTCACTCATGAGATGTTAAATCACGAAATATTAGCAAATGAGTTGAAGTTTGGTTGGATTAGAGGTCTCCACCACCTCACTTCGGTCAGCTTTGGTGTATTTTGCCTGGACCCTGGATTTTGTTGCGTGAGTGTACAAATCTGACTATTACAATATATCAATATATATTTGCTTCTGTAACACGTTGCATTTTTTTCAAAGTCATAATTTACATCCACGAACAACTCGATATTTGTCTATTTCTGTTATAAATGCTTTTTTTTTCCATTTAATTTTTTTTTATTTATTTAATTTTTTTTTTAATCGAGTTGAATTTCCAATGAATGTAAATGAAAAGTTTTTAAATTAAAATTCTGAATCTTTTATTGAAGTTACTAAAAGATAAAATTTAGTTACATAATTTTGTTAGATAAAATTAAATGTTCGATAACTGAAATTAATATTATTTTTAAAACATTCAAATTTTTTTTTATTTTATGAGATGACGTACAATGGCTATCTAAACTGAAATAGTTTTCTCTTTTTCATCCAAATACCGATCTCTCAACAAAAAATAATTGAAATAACATTTTAATAATCACGTTTGTTGATTCTAAAAAGTCTACTAATAGACAGCATAGCCAACCGAGAAATTAACAATAGAATTAATAAAGCTATATTAACAATAATAGAAGTATTTAGCTTGATTGTATACAAAAGTAATTTTAAAAAAATATATTTCAAATTTAGCTTGATTGTATATAAAAATAATTTTAAAAAATGTATTCCAAATTTTAGAATAAACAATAAAACCAAATATAAAGTAAAATTGAACGTGATAAATTAGTCTGTCAGTTTACAAATAAAATCCATTAGTCCGATTAATAAACCGGTACTCGCAAGATCATTATAAAATCAAATATTGTAAACCGGAAGTTCTGGAGAAATAGAGCATGCGTCAATTAAAAACCAACCAGCGTGAAATATTAAAGAGGAAAAAATATATATTTATTTTGACTTTAGGATCAAAAAAAGAATATGGATTTTTTTTTTACCCTCTCCTGAATTTTTTATTTCACTTAATATATATGTGTGCATGCGTTATATTATATAAATGCCCATGCTTAAGAAAATTAATATTATTTATTTTTAAAAATCAGACAAGTCGGAAAACTTCTTTTGAAGCAGAGCGTTACGACGAATAAAAGAAAGCGGACAATTAATTATTTAGGTGATTCATCATTAAGTAAATGAATATATATGTTAAATGTAGTTTGCTCTGCGTAATAAACTAAGTTTTGAAGTAGCTAATGTGGGACATATTAGAATTTCAAAGTAGCAACAGCGGACCGTCTTAAAAAGGGTCATTTTAATAACAACTATTTTGCATACTGACTGGCAGTATGAAAAACTATTAAAAGGAAAATATTGTGACCATTTATATTAATATTCGTTGACTCTTTAATTAAAATAAAAAAGTATTTAACTTTATTTTTTTTTAAAAAAATCTTACACATTATTTAAAAAAAAAAACAATAATTGCTCGGGATTTCACAAAATGTTCGGGCGCAGGAATTGCGAACTAGACTTGAGCTGAGGGCCCTGCATTCCAGAGTTTATTACTCCACCAACGTATTAAACCACTCTGGTCAAAAAATAATCGAATGGCCTTATTAGTCGGTGATTCATAGGAAGTTCAGCGCCTGAACTGCCGGAATTAGAATTGATGGATGATCTTACATTCCTGACCCGCTAACATTATAAGAAACCACGTAGGACACAAAAATGGCTTTATTGCTCGAAAATTGATGGTATAGTGTTACACTTTGGAATTAAGCTTCTCAGATCGATCACAGTTTTTGCACTTCCGGCCTTCGAACTTCTACATGTTATTAACATTCACAAATTAAAATTATTAGCTATATTACAAATGCCAAAAAAACAAAACAAAAACAATAACATTAAATTAATTTGTGATATTATTGTACTCACCTTGGATAAAAGGGCCTTGTGGTGCAGAGGTAATACATTAATCCGAAATACCTACGTATCTGGGATTTGAATCTAGGCCATAAATTAAGAATTAGGATTTTTTACCCCTCAAATAACTGACCCACAACCAAACCAATAAACATCTAACTTTGTTTAGTAAATGGATGTCTATCTAGCTTTAGCTAAAGAGTAAAATAAGAATGTGAAACTGCCAAAACCATCACCACCTGGTAAATAGTAAATCTTATAAATATTGCCTTAATTCTTGACTGTCCTTCTATAAAAGCCTGCCAGACTGCCCTTACCTTAAAATTGGCTATTTATTTAAAAAAGTTGTTTTGTTTCATCTCTGATTATGTTTTTCTCAAGTATCTAGCCCATAGCAATCTCAGATAACCATCCCACATTGATCAGTAAATGAATATCTATTATTATTATTATTATTATTTAGATAAGGATTATAAACATAAAAACCTGCTCAAACCATCAACATCCAGAAAATAACAAACCTAATGAATACTGCCTGCTCTTTATTGTACTTCTGACTTCTGCAAGAGTCTGGTGAAAAGTCTTTTGTCCAACAATGGGATATCTATTTAAAATACTTTTGTCTTAGCACTAATTAAAAAAGTACAGGTTTTTATAATAGGTGTCACCTAGTTCACAATAACTGATAACATCAAATATCGTGTTACAAATCATGATATGTCCTGTGATATCATCACAGGATTTATTCTTATTTCAAGTGATCTTTGATGGCTAATAGTTACATAAGCAATATCACTATGAATGTTTAATTACCCTATTAGTAACACAACACTTGTTGAACAGGATAAATATTACTTTCAGATAGAGGGACATCTTCTTAGTAGAAAAACAGAGTGGGATGTTGTACAGGACAAAGTCCAATGTCCAATTGTTTCCTTAATCTTTATGATCATCTGTCCAGTTTTTTTTTTTTTGCTTAATAAATTTTTGTTTCCATTTTTGAGAATTATGCTACTAGTTTCTTCTTTATATTAGTACCTATGTTTGGTTTGGTGCATCAGTAGAGTTTGTGGATGGCAGTCCAGTCTATCTCTCATGCTCTCAAGCAATAAATCACTTGATTATTTTTAAAATTCTGAATGATTTAGTGCAATGGGAAAATGACATACTTATATGCTAAAGGTTCTTTTATTGAAATGTATTCTATCATTTCCGGGTTTCAAAAATCACGTGACCTCCTATAATTATTTCTTAATTGTTTTAGCACAAGTTTTATAGCAAATATTTAATATAATTGATTACTTAATGTACTTTTATGTTTTGTGGATGTTTGCTATAGTGATGGAATGGATTGTTACCCAACTTTGTGCAAGTTAGGTACAATAGTATAATGGCTTATTTTGGGGTTCAAGCTTCAAGATTAGGACCAATTCTGCTATTAATGTATTACCAATATATTTCTACATCTTATCTGATTTCATGCAAAGGTATATTAGCATACTCAAAAGATCAAAATCTACAAATAAACTCTTCCATTAGGAATGACAGTACTAAATAACTTTATTGGAATTTTCACCTGGCCATAATTAACTGTAGTATTTTTCTACTTCTATGTTATAGCAGCATATCTTTTCTTCATTTCTATGCTACTTACAAAACTTATAGCAGACATCAAATGGCAGTGCTTAATAAATCACTATCCTGTGCTGTTTTATCCAACTAGATTCCAGCTTATGGCTATGATCAGTGAAAAACTGGAGTCGTATGATGGAGTCAAATGATATTTTATCCGTTTTATACAAAATCTGCTGACTAGAGATGTCTACAGAGATTAATTATAAAGAACACCAAAATATATAGAAGCTAAACTGGTTTCAGAACTACATAGAAGCAAATTGGCTTAGATTGAAAACATTTAATTTGAATTGATAGCTTGAAGATATAACAGAAAGTTAAAAGGTAGGTAATAAAAGAAGATGCATTAGTTCATATAGGTCCACATGCTTTGGTCCACATTACAAAGTTCCTAATTATTAAAAGCCATAAGCTCGAAGATAGTCCAGAGATACTGGATAAGACAGCACAAGACAGATTAAGTAAGCACTGTCATTTGCATCTAATATTACTAGGTTACAGTAAGTAACATAGAGATAGTAAAAAAAATATTCTACTAAAACAGCAATATGGAAATTGAAGTCATATAGTGGAATCAGATGATATTTTATTAAACCACTAAACATAACATGATCACTATCTCATACTAGCACAATGAAGGCCACAAGCCAGAAACTAGTCTGGGGATATTGGATGAGTAGGCACTAGATAGGGATTTTATGCACAAGCCTTCTGGCATCCATTGATTGCTCTTGTTAGCACAAGATGGCACTACTATATGGAGAGTGTTGTTTTGTTTTGAATTGTTTAATGATATTTTATTGTTTTATCCTCCATGTCGTTTCAATTATAGCAATTTAACTGGATACCCGCTGTGTTCACCTGAAAAAAATTTGACGTATTTCAAATTGGGAAAATTGTTATAAAAACTGATATTAAGAAATTTAAAAGATGACCCCCCAATGAAGCATTCCTGCATTTAAAATCCAAGTATGAGTACAACTTGCTTCAATAATGAAAACACTACTCCTAAATAATTAATAAATTAGCCAATGAGATGCAGTGGCTTATTAATATTCTTTTTTAAATGTAAACAAATACAACAATCAAATACAATTTCCAAGTACATAAAGTCGGAAGCAAAATTTTAAATTAATAAAGTGACCTAAAGTAAATATATATGAAATATATTTTAAGCTTACGCGCTCCACCTCTTCTACTAAATTAAAGTGAGGAACCCTTTCCCACAAATCTACCGGAGTGCTTCTCCTCGGATATAAAGGTTGACGATGCTTTATTATTGAATTTTTTTTCACAAAAGATAAATTATATAATATTTATTTCAACCTAAAATTTCTAATTAAATATTAATAAAATTATAGTTTAAAAATAGATTTAAATTAGGATTAGGATTATATCTCTAGTTATCCTAATATTTTTTTTTTTTTAAAAAGTATAAATCTAATAACTTTGATAACATTAATTTGAACAAAGAAAGTTGAGTTTTAATTGATAGTGAGCGATAAAGTTTATTTATTTTCCAATTATATAATTCTGTAGGGAATATACTCAAAGTAAATTTATAATAAAATAATTCCAAAAAATCAACTTAGATAAGCTAAAATTAATTTCATTATTACAGTCAGATAAAAAATCTTCTTAATATGGATTTAGTAAACGTAAATTAACCCACATGGCCGACATTAAAATGTTCCTTTTAGAAAAATCAAAACAAAATAGATTTAATAACCAGTTGAATATTATACTAAAATTTAAAGCAGTTTATTGTTGCAAAAGAAATCTTACATGATAGATTATGTATTAAGTAAATGTCGAATGGAAAAAAAATGTGAGGCTTGGTTCAATGCTGTTGTAGAATGATCGATTCTCCTAAAATCCATGGCACTATTCAGTCTGTCTGTAGTAAACTTATTCTAATTTAGTAGAGGCTTACTCTCAAATAATGAGCTTATCCTTATGAACACTTTATCTAGATCAGATCCAAATTACAATTAGATTGACCAATGAGATATTAATAAAAGGAAATAAAAAGCCAATGTCATAAATAGGCCAATTGGAAAGCGGAGTCAATAAATTCTATTATTTACAGTAAGGCTGAGATCACACTATATAGAGAGATCAAGTTGAGAAGGAAATCAGACAATGTAAGACAAACAGCTGCCAGAGTTGAACACATTAGATTCACATTTTTTTCAATATTGTGATAAAACTCAACTGTGGAGGTGCACACTATCATTACTATACCCGAACATGAGGCATGACTCCAGTAGCCTGAAAGTGTCAGGATTTCAACAGGAAAATCACTGTATCCCTCTAAACATTAGCTGCATGCTATGGTTAAATTTACCAACCATGGCAGAGGCAAAGTCATTTTATATGGACATTCTTATATATAAGATATCATGCCTATATTTGTATTGTGCCAGTCAAAACATGTTTATCCATCTAACATGAGCTGGAACTCACAAAATGGACTTCAAACCCAGTCAAGCCCAGATTTAGATCAGGGAACAGCCTGGATTCGAACCCACTCTCTAAGCCCCAGATCTAACACCTAATGAATAACATAGTAGTGATGGCACAAGAGAATTAATTTTAAATCCGGCCGACTAGCAATGCTGAGCAAAACAATGAAACATCTATTAACTATGACTAAACTAAAATATATATAAGCAGGCTTTACTTTTGGAAGTGGAGAAAAGAAGGAATTCGAACCACTTAAATAAATTACACAATAAAATATGTTTTAATATACTGACAAATTATTATACATTTATAAATTAAGTACATTATTACGTGCGTGAATGAGCAAGCGGTAGATAATTACATAGTGTCATTCACACTATTATTTCTCAGATGCTCTTTATTAGCTAAATAATATATTACAAATAAACAAACATCTTTGGTGGGTCCAATATTAAGATGCCAATCGAATATTAGAAAGAATTACATAATATCAGCCATTAACGCTTTGATTTACAGTTCTGCAACATGGTGACTAACATATATATTTCTAGGAGCATTCCAAAATTTATTTTTCCCAAAGCATATACTCTTAAATACAGAAATAAGTTACGATGGTGGGATTTTATAAGACTGAAATAAATTTATTTAATAAAAATAGAAGTAGTTGGCATTTATATATATTTTAAGCAGAGCACACTTTTAATATTAGAGCGCTAAAACTGGGTCATGAAGCAAAATAAATAAATATGAAGAAGTTTGCGGTGCTGACATAGTAGCCTAAAAAAAACTAAGAGGAAAAGGTTGTGCTTCTGGACGAGAACGAAGTGGCTGGGCATAGCGTGTGCCAAACTTAGTGATCACTGCCAGAGGCCTTTTTATATGAAGAAAGTGGTTGGGCATAGCATGTGCCAAACTTAGGGAAAACTGCCAGTGGCCTTTTTATATGAAGAAGTGATATGCATAGCATGTGCCAAACTTACGGGATCACTGCCAGAGGTATTTTATACGGAATAAATAATGAGAAGATCTATGGGTTTGAACTTGTCGCAACCCCAGATTAGAAGACTAGAAGCACGTAATATATATTCGAAGATACTAAATTTTCCATAGGCCATTCTGCTTCAGGTGGAGTCGGTATTCTTCTCAGCAAGTCAACACCACCAAACAGTTTTAGCATTCTATTCCTAGATGCCAATATTATTGTCATAGAAATAGAGACTATTGGGGTTATCCGATCATCATATCTTATATATATATACAGCCAAAGACACCTCTCAATATCTAAAAATAATCCATATCCTAAATGCCATCAATGCTAACAGAGCCTCCCCTACTATTCTCCTGGGAGACTTTAACACCATACACAATGACTTCAACAAGAGATTTTTGCATCTAATAAATTGCAGATTAATGTGTGGAAAGGGTTTTTTCCCTCCTGAAGCCTACTCTTTCTATACTAAAACTAAAAAGTCCCTGATTGATTTGGTTTTCTTCACCCCAGACCTCCATTTCAACCTTGATGCAGCCTTGGCCCCTGTTGCTTTCTCTGATCATATGGCTCTAATCTTACAACTTATACCTATTGCAATCCCTACACCTATTGATGGACCTGGTAAAACAATGCGCATGATCACCCAATCAAATATGACCAAAGCGATAGTGTCTGAGGCATACATCCTTTTCCAGAAAATAAACATCCTTTCCCTTCCTGCTGAGGAGGGTTGGTTTTCCTTCATTGGAATACTTCAGTCCATATTAAATCACCACACCAGGAAAATCAAAGGACCTAATGGCATTCTAAAAGACCTAACAGACATTAATATACAACTTCAAGCATCACAGCAAAATTTCACAAATACAGAAAAAATTATCTTCCTTAAAAATCTCTACAAAATCAAGCAAAAGTCCCTTGCAGAATATATATCCATCAGAAGAGCCAAATGTTTCTTAGCACAACAACACTGCTGGACGAGAGACTACCTCAGATGGGCACTGGAATACAATAAAAAACAAATCACTCCCTTATCCATTAATACTAATGGAACCAATCTTATTGGCTTTCCAATGATGCAGCACATCAGCAAACAATTCTGTCAATTAATGCAAAAAGATGGAGCTCTCCTATAAACAGCTGTTTGGATGCTGGTGATCCTGGTGAACATGGCATCATGGAAATCCAAATCAAAAAGAAGATAACATCTCTCCCTGACGGCGTTCATCCTGGCCTTTATGGCATCCCAAATTTCCTTCTCAAACACCTCAGTCAATTCACTGTGCCAATTATTAAAAAAATGATTGATTACCTAGCCTCCGGCAACAGAAACATAACAGATCTTTACCCAGTGGCACTCGTGAACTTTTATTAAAAAAGCAAAACCACTAAACGACATTAACAGTATCCGGCCAATTTCCATGACCCCATTGCTTATCAAGATAATTGAGTCAGTCATTAAAGATCAAATCCAAACTCAAATTTTTAGCCACATCTCGTCAAACCAATACGGAAAAAGGGATCATCAACCTCGCATGCTATGTCCAATGTAACTGCACTGTTCAATTACATCAGAGGACATTGTAAATCAAAACCTATTGCTATCCAGCTGGATGTTGCGGCAGCATTTGATTCAGTCCAGATAAACATCCTCCTGGATATTCTGTTGGAATGCGACATTCCAGCTGGGATTGTACAGATGGTCAGCAATCTGCTCAACAACAGAGAGATTTTTCTCTCTCTTGATGGCAAGATCACACCAGGCTTCAAGCCATACAAGTCGATCCATCAAGGATCCCCGCTCAGTGCCCTACCCTCTTCTGACGGATTTAGAAAAAAACCTCCCTGGAATTTTCCTTCCCTCTCTCAATAAAAACTTCAATGTATTTGCATATATAGATGACATCATGGTTGTGCTTCCCACCATTAAATACTTCCCCATCTCATGAACATATTAAACAGAAATACAGCGAAACTTGGCCTACAAATAAATATTAACAAATCTTCCATCTGGAAGATAATGTCTGGTAAACAAATTAACTCTCCCTTTTCTGCAAAACCCCAAAGATACCTAGGTTTTCCAATCTACAAAACTCCAACTGCAATGGCAAGAGAGATTCAAGATGCAATCCTCCATTCAACTGAAGCCATCACCACTTCACTCTCTAGAATATACCTTTCATTATATGGAAAGGTTGGCCTCCTCAACATGATCATAATGCCAAAAATCTCGTATTATCTTCCATTCGTTAAAATGTCTAAACAGTTTCAAAATAAAATTAACCGATTATGCACCAAACTTCTCTGGAGAGGAAGGACAGTTGCTATTAGCTTGTGAGGTGTCCAACGACCATGCAGGTTCAATGGACTGTCATTCCACTCAATACAAGCAATCATTTTACAGAAAACCCACAACACACTACATAATCTGATCCTCTCCTGTGGATACTCTAACATTATTAAAAAAATTACACCGGCAGATCGTCCTCCACTCTCTTCCAGTTCATGGATAGCATCCCTAATACAACACCTACAACTTTATAACCCGATAATACCCTTTAACTTTAACCAAAAAATTACCTTATGGGAAGCATACAATATAATCAACTATAATCAACAACTCATTAAAACCAGCCTAAAAGTAACCAACGAAAGATTCATTACACACTTCAACTTGAGTCTGGAACCCAAATTCCTTGACTTCATCATTAAAATAAATCTTAATGTGCTACCCACGAATTGGTTTCTTTATCACCGAAGAGGTTTTACCAGCATTGACCCTATATGTGGCCTGTGTGCTCGTGAAGATGAAACCATAGACCATATTATACACCAGTGCCCAAGACTTAAAACTCTGAAAGATATAATTATAATCAATTCCAACATAAGACCTGATATGATTTTCTCACTTGAAAATGCCATTCATAATGGATTTTTTTCAATAATAAGGCTTTCTACCTTTGTCCTTTATTCCATATGGATAGTGAGATGCAAAAGTCTCATGGAATTACCCCCACCACAAATCATACCATTGTTTTATCAAACGCTCAAAAAAATCAAGAAATGTGACCAGCTCTTTGCCTCCAGTAAAGTCTTTGCTGACACCTGGTCTTTAATTGCTCTTTCCTTTTCCTGATTACCAATTCCCACCTACCCAGCATTATAGAATAGTCAATTATAAAAGAAAATATTCATGTTTATATTAAAAATGCTAATACCATTAAACAAGTTCTTAGAATCTCTTCACTATACCTAACCACATAAGAGTATAACATTGTGCTCTCATAACATAATCTAGCCAGATGACAAATAGAACATTATATAATCATATTATTGTACAATTTATTCATTTATTTATCCTTTATTAGTGTAATCTCTATTTATTGTTAATAAAATTTTTATTGAAATGAATGTCAGTAATGCAGTATGACTGAATGTCCCTAACAACATGAAATATAATTTACTGCTTTAAAAATAAATGACCCTTGTTTGAATACTATAATTTAGACGAATAATACGCTATGCAGTATAATATATATAGAGAGATATTTACATTTCATTTACTTAAAATATACTTGAAGATTGTATATAGCAAAAGAAACATTAAGATTTAGATTTCAAATTAATAAAATATACGTTAAGATTTGATTTAGTAAAAGAAACATTAAGATTCACCCCCTTCCCTTTCCTACTATTTAAAATAATTCAATCCCACTTTCGTGAATTTTACAATAACTGGAATACATAAAATATATTTTAAGAGTATAAAAAAAAGAAAATAACTAGCAGTTATATATATAAAACAATTAAGTCACTTCTTTTAGAATTAAATAAATAATATTTTATAAGATTTCAAAGCGTTAATTAGCTTGAGTTCTGGATTTACCCCAGGTAGCAAATCCAGAGTTAAACAAATATATATTTTATACTAAAAACCAATCTCAAATTTTGATTCGTAAAAACAATCTGGAGAACATATTAATTTATAATGCATTATATATATATATATATATTTAAAGGGGACATTAATAAAAACTTGATAATGGAGATTTAATTGAAAGACAAAAAGGATTTTAGAAATTAAGTTCGCTAGGTTGCGGGGAATTGGCATAATAATAAGCAAGCAGATATATAAATCAAATAATAAATACATATAAATAATTAACCGCACCAAAATTAAAGAAAGTTAGAGCATTTGAGAGAAAATTAGATTTACATAAATTATTTAAGAGCAAATTACATTTTACATAAAGTTACAGAATAAAGTTAAATCACATATTAGAAGAAATCTTGATAGATGAATTAGGCTAGATTTAGTTTCAATGGTGGTGGGTTGAAATAATTTACCTTGCAATGTTAAGAGTCCAATTTAGTAGTTGCACATGCATGGCAATTGAAATGCAAGTTCTCCTGTGGCAGCAAGCTTCTATTACCATTCTAAAGTTCTTTTTTAGACCTTTCTTCATTTCAGGGCAGAAGGATATTACGGTAGTGGCAGATGATGACCCATAGAGTCGAGCAGGGTGGTGGATTTACTGCTACATTATTTAAGTTTTAAGCGACATGTAATATGTTTACAATCAGTTCTCTCAATAGTGGCTAATCTTCTGTAATGATTTTTAAGTAAAAAAAAATGAGGGCGATTAGCCACTATTGAGAGAACTGATTGTAAACATATTACATGTCGCTTGAAACTTAAATAATGTAGCAGTAAATCCACCACTCTGCTCGGCACTATGGGTCATCATCTGCCACTACCGTAATATCCTGCTGCCCTAAAATGAAGAAAGGTCTAAAAAAGAACTTTAGAATGCTAATAGAAGCTTGCTGCTACAGGAGAACTTGCATTTCAATTGCCATGCACGTGCAACTACTAAATTGGACTCTTAAATTTGCAAGGTAAATTATTTCAAACCGCCACCATTGAAACTAAATCTAGCCTAATTCATCTATCAAGATTTCTTCTAATATGTGATTTAACTTTATTTTGTAACTTTATGTAAAATGTAATTTGCTCTTAAATAATTTATGTAAATCTAATTTTCTCTCATATGCTCTAACTTTCTTTAATTTTGGTACGGTTAATTATTTATATGTATTTATTATTTGATTTATATATCTGCTTGCTTATTATTATGCCAATTCCCAGCAACCTAATGAACTTAATTTCTAAAATCCTTTTTGTCTTTCAATTAAATCTCCATTATTAAATTTTTATTAAGGTCCCCTTTAAATATATATATATATATATAATGCATTATAAATTATATATATATATATAATGCATTATAAATTAATGTCCGCCAGATTGTTTTTACGAATCAACATTTGAGGTTCGTTTTTAGTATAAAATATATATTTTAACTCTGGATTGCTACCCAGGGTAAATCCAGAACTCAAGCTAATTAATGCTTTGAAATCTTATAAAATATTATTTATTTAATTCTAAAAGAGGTGACTTAATTGTTTTATATATATAACTGCTAGTTATTTTCTTTTTTTATACTCTTAAAATATATACTATGTATTCCATTATTGTAAAATCCACAAAGGTGGGATTGAATTATTTTAAATAGTAGGAAAGGGAAGGGGGTAAATCTTAAAGTTTCTTTTACTAAATCAAATCTTAATGTATATTTTATTAATTTGAAATCTAAATCTTAATGTTTCTTTTGCTATATAAAATCTTCAAGTATATTTTAAGTAAATGAAATGTAAATCTCTCTCTATATATTATACTGCATAGTGTGTTATTCGTCTAAATTATAGTATTCAAACAAGGGTCATTTATTTTTAAAGCAGTAAATTATATTTCATGTCATTAGGGACATTCAGTCATACTGCGTTACTGACATTTAGCATATCTTTGTATATATATTACATGCTTCTAGTCTTCTAATCTGGGGGTTGTGACAAATTTGAACCCATAGATTTCTCATTATTTATTCCGTATAAAATGCCTCTGGTGGTGATCCCATAAGTTTGGTACATGCTATGCATATCACTTCATATAAAAAGGCCACTGGTGGTGATCCCTAAGTTTGGCACATGCTATGCCCACCCACTTCGTTCTTGTCCAGAAGGACAACCTTTTCCTCTTAGTTTTTTTTAGGCTACTATGTCAGCACCACAAACTTTTTTGTATTTATTTCTTTTGCTTTATGACCCAGTTTTAGTGCTCTAATATTAAAAGTGCACTCTGCTTAAAATATATATAAATGCCAACTACTTCTATTTTTATTAATTAAATTTATTTCAGTCTTATAAAACCCCACCATCGTAACTTATTTCTGTATTTAAGAGTATATGCTTTGGGAAAAATAAATTTCAGAATGCTCCTAGAAATATATGTGTTAGTCACCATGTTTCAGAACCATAAATCAAAGTGTTAATGGCTGTATTATGTAATTCTAATATTCGATTGGCATCTTAATATTGGACCCACCAAAGATGTTTGTTTATTTGTAATATATTATTTAGCTAATAAAGAGATCTGAGAAATAATAGCATGAATGACACTATGTAATTATCTACTGCTTGCTCATTCATGCATGTACTAATGTACTTAATTTATAAATGTATAATAATTTGTCAGTATATTAAAATATATTTTATTGTCTAACTTATTTGAGTAGTTTGAATGCCTTCTTTTCTCCACTTCCAAAAGTAAAGCCTGCTTATATATATTTTAGTTTAGTCATAGTTAATAGATGTCTCATTGTTTTGCTCAGCTTTGCTAGTCGGCTGATTTAAAATTAATTCTCTTGTGCCATCACTACTATGTTATTTATTAGAGTTGGTTGCGAATCCAGGCTGGTCCCTGATCTAAATCTCAGGCTTGACTGGGTTTGAAGTACATTTTGTGAGTTCCAGCTCATGTTAGATAGATAAACATGTTTTGACCGGAACATAGGATTTTTTTCTCAGGCTTAGCGCCCCACATTGGGCGCCAAACCCAAAAAAAATTGCAGCCTCTGTGCCGGTCAAAATAGTGTATTCATTCAACAAGACCAATAATCAAAGCAAAAGTACCTTGAATCCAACCATGCACAAGATACATATGTCAGGACAAGGATGAATCCTAACCTATTTGCCTAAACTATTGCCTCTTTGACTAATGGATAATGTTTGTGATGACATTAGCAGTGCTGGGTTTTATTCCATCCCAGCTGGAGGTCATGGTTCACATAGAGACTCAAAATAATAAAGGGTTTATATGAAAAATCAATGATTTAATGGATTCTGACGATTTCAGAATGGTACAGATATGATTTGATCGATTACTAATGGTTTGAACCGTAATAATGATAATTCTTTATGGCAACATTACAAAAAAGTGAATTTAAATCAAAGAAATATTTAAATAAATAGAGTAATTAACCTTAGAGATTGGGAGTGATGACAAACTAAGCTTATTTAAAATAACAATATTATAGGAATTTATTAAGGAATTTAGTACAAAATAAGTTTATACAACTTGGTTATTTTCTTTAATTCATTTTGATGCAGCTTTGACAAACAATGTAAAAGTTTGTTAATTGGTCAGCCAAAAACCAATTAGCAATAAAATATTATTAGCCCTCTTCAATATATTACAAATAAATCTGTTTATATATATATATATTGTAATGAGCACAGACGTTCGTTACATTGTTGTTGTTTTTTATTTATTAAACATGAAAGTAAATTAAAAAGTTCGCATTTAAAAATTTTCTTTTAGAATTAAAAATTGAAATTAAATATCATCTTAAACTCTTATATATTAAATCGCACAGATATAAAAAATTATTAAAATAAAACTGTATTAAAAATAGAAAAGGTATTTTAAAAACAAAAACTTAAAAAGATTTGGAGATAAAATTATATCTTTAAATTTATCTTTAAATATATCTTTGATTTGGAAAACAGGTTAATTAATCAGAAATGGAAATGATAAATTTAATTAATCAAATGTAAACCAGCCTTGGGCATTTAAACGTAAAAATACCGGTCAGATAAAAAAACAATAGAAACTGTTAGCAAATAAGAAGAAATCCCTATGGAATCGGACCGCAGCGAAAGGACCATTGCATCGGTGACGTAATGTAAATTCAATCCTTCACATTAATATAAAAGGAAAATTTGGAAATTATTAAGGAGTGACTGGAAATTGATTATTACGATGTGACTATATGTAGTAGTACGGAGTTGGAGAAATTGACAGACGCACGGTCAATTCTTTCAGCTGTTAAAGAAGGGAGAAATGAACTATCGTTTCCTACATTGAGGACCAACTAAATTAAAACACCTCCGAATGAATAAATAAAACAACGGCTAAATGGATACCAATTTTAGGACGGCGTGGGAATTTACATTCATGGCAAGCAACGGATAAAGTTGGACGTTTTAAACATCGTAAGAACTTATATATATTCACTTGAAACAATAAGAACTCTAAATTTTAAAACTTTTTAGTAAATAATGCAATAGAATCCTATCTGACCAAACTAAATTAATAATGTTATTTGATGTATTTTTTTCTTATTTATTTTGTAAAATCATTTCAATTTATTTATTTTTTGTTCTTTAAGTTTTATTATGATTGTTGTTTTCCGTTAAATTAATTATAAAAATGTTAAACTTAAGTCGGGCGTGAATGGCTATATAGATTTGTAAAGTTATATTAGGGGAGGGTAATCTTAGGTTATTTGTTTGTGGTTAAATTGGGTCAATGGATTGGATATATTGGTGTGATTAGTAGATGTAATATTGATTCGCTAGGGCAGAATCGCTTCATCCCCACACTTCCGTTTGCCTATGGAAGGAATTATAAGTCGGATACCCAGTTTCTTTCTATGGAGTTTTTTGTTTTATTGCTCTTCTTTGCAGATAGATGTAATATTCCTATCTCATAAGAGGCAATTTCTTCTTTTAACCTTTTGTGCTGCCGTATTTTATTAAATTGAATACATCGATGTATCTGATTAATTGATGGTAGTTTGACTACGAATTTTAGCCTAAGGTTAAATAGGGATAGAATGTTTATTTTCAAAAGCAAATTTATGTGCTCTATTCATACTCGATCCTAAATAAAAATGCATTAAATTTAAGTTGTTTATAGACGCTTGCATGGATTGTTTATTGGTTAACTATGTTTTGCGTTTCCATATTTGATCAAAATATATAGACATTCGATAAATAATGATACCTTACGGTGAGTATCTAAAATGTATTTATTCGGATGTCTTTTAAGTTATTGGTGACAATGCAAGTATCTTATGGTGAATACTATTGGGTTACGTATAAATTTCCCTCCGCAATTGTCAGTAATCAATGATTTTATATTTTGATCGTTTATGTTTATTTTAAAATGTTTTTAACCGTGTAATCTATGTAACCGATCTATAGCAACATATTAAAACAAGCTTTTATAATCCCATCTGTGCGAACTTAATTAAAATGTAAACTTATAATATAATAGAAATTAAAATGTAAATTAAAATCTAAGGTAAAGTTAAAAATAATGTTAAAATGTAAAACTAATACTAAAATAATTTTAAATCTTATATATATGTGCATAAATAAATGTTTGTATGTTAATTACTGGCAGTGGCTTATTTTATTCCTTTTTTTATATATACTCTTAGATTATCTTATTAAATCTCTGCTATTCCACTGAGCTAGTGACATGGGCTAACGACCGGAATCCAAATTTTAAAAAAAAAAAAAAAAAAATTTTTTTGACTGACGTATCTGCCTACTTTATAAATTTTTCTAGGTTCAAATGCCTAGATGGCGCCCTGTAGAGCAGTTTATGTTGAGTCGTCATTCTATATATATATTACAAGATGTGAAAGATGTGCATTTAAAACATTATTACATTTAAAATCATTTGTATATAATGAGTGTGGGAAGCAAAATAATTCTTAAATAAATAATTGACAATTATACAATAAGATTTAATTAATTATGAAATTTGTTTGTGAAGGATGTGCCATCATGGCAGAGAGTACTTCAGATTTGCTAAATAAATATATAAAATGTTGAAGAAGGCAGTATGCTATTATAGATTACAACAAAAAGAAATGAGGTCTGCTATGAACCTCTGGGTGGCTTTGCTTAAAAGAAATCCCTGGTTTATACAGGTGGATGATGAGAAATGCTGGCCCTCCAGCCAAAACATGTCTCTGAATAATAATAATTATATATTTGATGTGCTGGACTTCCCATACACACATTAATGACAATGCCCGAAAAAGAATCTCTTGGTATGAACTACGTCTATTTTAAGGGAGAGTAAAAGGTTGGACTGGTCATATTTAAAATTCCGAAGGTCCTGAGAAGTAATTAGCAAAGCAAAATAATAAATGAATAGTTGTAGCTATAAGTACATAATGCCTTGGACATATATAGAAATATAGTATATCACTAACAAAATTAATAACTTAATTTCTAATTAAACTATCTCCCTGCCATAATGGAAAGTCCCAGAAACCTTAGGCCATTACTAAATGGATCATAATTTACAATACAAAAGGATGGCAAGAATTCAAACTAAAATATAAATTGCTTTCCACACTTCCAAATATTTCATTTATTAATAAGTTATTAAATAGCTCATCATTGAAGATTGCAAAATAAATCAGTCTTTTAATTAACATAAACAAACTGGGTATTAAATATCAAATTCACTTCTGGTGAATTTTAAACATATATCATAATAAATTGTGAATCATAATTTTAATATTTTCTGACAAATAAAATATGTGTATGAAATATGTACTGATAAAATTCTATGATAAATGTGCTTTCAATGATTTTCTTTCAAGATATACGTTTTACAGAAATTGTAATAGGTTTAGCTAATTGATTTAATTACAAGGGCAATTTTAAATTGGAGGCAATAATAAGATTTTTAAAACAATTTCAATCATAAATAAATCTAAAATGAATTTATAATAAAAAGGTACAAAACTAAATGAGCTTTTCTATTGATTAATTTACAGGAAGTAAGTCTCCTGTAATGATTTTGACTGGAAAAATAAGAGGGAGAGAATTTAAAGTTAATAGCTCATTGAATTTTGAATTTGGCAATTTCAGTAAATCAAATATTCTAAATAAACCAACAAAAATTAATTTAATTTGCCGCATCAAAATAATGCAAGATTTTATAAGAATTGATATTTTAAATTTAATAAAATTAAAAGACGCATTTTAAACCAAGCTGTATAAACATCACACAGATATATAAAATATAAATTAGTATTGATTTGGAAAACAAGTAAAATAGAATCAATGGCTTGCGGCGAATTGGACGTTAACTCAGAATCAATCGGTAGGCATTCCATGGCTTGAAATAGGCATTTATGCAGTCAGATCATTAGCAGGCTTCTTTGACACAGACAGTCTCTGGCTAGATTTTAAAATCACTGGAAAGGCATTGATGGGCTGGTGGAAACAGAGCTCCAGGGAGCAATGCCGATCTGTTTACTCTGTCATTTCTTTAATCACAATCTACTGTAAATTTAAACTACTCTCTTTAGATAAAACTCAATAATAATCCTTATCAAATTTTCCACTATTTATGTGTTCTGATCTAGATCTATCAGATTGAATCTACAGTGGCAACTGCCAATTGCAATCGCTCTAAGTGTTTCTCTGAGGTTGGTGCCTGCTTGGAGGGAAAATCTATAACTCTGCCTGAACATGCCCCAAGGGTTGATTTGCTAATTAAAAAAAAACAAGCATATTAAGTTTATCAGTCATTGTACTAACAAAATCTATTTAATTAAGGTTTAGATTAACAAAAATGTAGATTTTATTCAGAAAAATTTTAGGAATTTGGTACAATGACTTTCAAACACATTTGACATAAACTTAAGCAGACATTTACAAAACATTTCTTACAAATATTACATTGTTGAAATAATTGACTCTCTAATGTACATTGATTAAAAGATAAATATAAAATGTTACCAACTGATTAATTGAAGAAAAATGAATTTTAATAAAGGAATTTAAAATATTTGTAACATTTTATAGATATCCAGGGTTCAATTCGATTTAACAAAATAAACACAATATACATTTTTTACAAATACAAAATAAATAAACTATCATAAAAAGGTTAGTTTTAATTATAAAATAAAATTAATGAAATATAAAAGATTATAATATTAAAAATATACTTCCACCTATTATGAGATGGGTGCCAGTTAATATAAGATTGGGTTTAAACCCATACTAGTGCTGATGACATTGGCACTAGGTGAAGCAGAAATATGTACTATATTTCCAGCTTCAGTATATATATATGTAATATAATTATTGTGTCTAACAAATATCTTTATATTCTTGAACTTTGCATTGTCTTAAAAGGCCAGAGATATTACACTATTTCTATTATTAAATATGACCTTTATTTTATATAGTGCTATGTTTTTATAAACTGTAATATTAATAAGCCAATAAGCTAATGCACATGAGAGTATTCATTTATAGTTAAAAATCTACAAAGCACATGTGCATTAGCTTATTGGCCTATTTCTATTATTGTATAATCACAGTACCATCAAAGTGGTCAAACTTTACATAATTTAATTAATAAAATTTTACTTCAATGATATATGTAAATCTATAAGTGTGTTGTGCATAGCTAAAAAAGCTTTTAATTTAATTGAGTATTAAGCTAACCTCTTTCGGGACATATATGTACTCCCATATTCATAGCTAGGGATGTAGTCAGAAAATATCTATACTGAATATAATATGCAAATCCATGTAAATTTGGGTGCATAAGTTATAACATCCATTTTCTCGATATGAAGTAGCAGGCTTCTTTTCTGTTGAACAACAATGAGTACCTGGAGAAGGTTAACACACAAATCACTAAATTAAAATTTGAACGCTTAAATGACTTCAATTACAAACTTAACAGAGAGAAGTTTATAGCTAATAGACTTTGCACAAACCAAAATAAAATTTTCTCTAAATCAAAATACCTTCGGATCTACCTCTTCACATCTTTTTCTCCTCAAATTTTTGTTAACATTAAACTTCATAAACCAGATGTACCTGTGAGGCTTATGCTTGATTTCAGAGTGGCTCACTATTTTAACACTTCTGTCATAATTAATCGATGGGTCATTGATAAATTAGGGTTCAGAGAATATAGCATCAAGCCATCTTTTGAGTTCATAGACAAACTAAAAAATACAGTTGTTCAGCCAACATTTAAAATTGCATTCTTAGACATCACTGAACTTTATAGGTCTATCAATCATAAGCAATCCATTGAATTAATCAACCAGGTACTGACAGCTTAGAACTACTCACCCACATGCTTGGCATTCATCAACGACTTCCTGAAATTGTTAGATGCAAATATAATTGCGATATTCAGAAATCAATGGTTTTGCATGCAGAACGGTTGGCCTATGGGTCTCCCACTCAGTGGCATAATTTTCAGTATTGTCCTCAACCATTTCAAGTAGCAAGTCCTGCCTACACACTTCCATGCCACACCTAATGTTATATATACATGCTATGTTGACGACATATTTATTGCTGCAACAGAAAATATATTTGATATACAAAACAAGCTGCAGAAGCTCATCAAGTTTAACTTCACCGTAGCTTGGGAAATCACACAACAGGAAGTTAAATACTTGGACATTAGCATTAGTAGAGATATGCAAAAGCTGGATTACTGAATGATAGTAAAGCCTGTGGATGTTAGAGGCATAATCCATCCTGATTTTTATGCACCCCAAACTCTTAAACTGGCAGCTTTGGTATCATTTCTCTTCAGGGACCACTCTTTATGCAAGTACAAAGCTGACATGACAGATCATCTAATCCACTACATAGAGGATCTCATCAATATAGAATATAAACAGACAGTAATCAACAAAAAAGCCAATTAATTTTTCTATAAAATAAATCAACAACAGAAAGTAAACAAATCATGCATCCTTATTCCATACATCCACTCATTAGCTAAGCAAATAACCAATAAACTTTCCAACAAATTTAAAATTGCTTTTCACTCACCTCCCCCCTCACTAATAGGTTAATTCATAACACTAAAGATAGAATAACATCCAAATTGACTTCTAATGTTGTATACAAAATAACCTGCCACCATAATACCTGTCACACCACCTACTACAGTGAAACCAAGGCTATCTCCGCACAAATACTTATACAATAAATCCAAAACAAAGGCAGAGGGCAATCAAAACCTCTGGCCACATTTTTCAACCATCATCAATGAGTATTGATTGTACTGAGAGAAACAATGCAAAATGTAAAGTTAAATAGGCTTGCTAAATAGCAAGTGATCCCACTGCAATCAACAGAAAAGAAGCCTGCTTCTTCATGTCAAGAAAATGGACATTATAACTTATGTGCTCAAATTTACATGGATTTGCATATTACATTCAGTATAGATATTTTTTCACTAAACACAGCTATGAATATAGAAGTGCAGATCTCCTGAAAGCACTTAGTTTAATACTCAATTAAATTAAAGGTTCTTTGTCTGTGTGCAATGCACTTATAATTTAATTAACAGATTTTATTTTATACAATTTATTTAATTTTATTCATTCCAGATTGCTGCTTTTAAACTGTAATATGACTGGGAATAATATTTCTGGTTATTTAAGAATAATTTAATTCTGCAAACAAATATAAAAATATTTTTTATATGTATTTATAAGACAAAATATATAAATATGTAGTATTCCATCTACAAAATATATGCAAATACTTAGTTCAATGATTCATCTCAGAGTTACGATGCAAGTCTAAATATTAGCAATAAAGCTAAGATTTTGATAAAAATGTTGTGAGTTCTCTTTAGGACCTGATACTTTCATCCTACAGATGACTGGCCTGATGTTCAGGTATGATGATGATTGTAGATAGCAGCTTCCTGATCCAGATTTGAACATCTCTCACTGTATTCTATAAAGCTGTGGAAAACATACTGCTGTTAAATGACTAACAGTTTGTTTACTATTGTTTTTTGTTATCTACCATTTGAAAATTGTTTCTGGTTGTCCTTTTTACCTCTCTTTCAAAATAAATTCAATACCTGGCAAGATCCATGCTCTTACTGGAAAAAATTGGATTCACTGACCTAGCTTTTCAAATGGCCTCTTTATGACATTGGCTACTTATTTACTTTTATTGTTATTTATTGGTTATTCAAAAAGTTAGAAGAATGAAATATTAGATGTTAGGATTTTATATTATTAAAAAATGATATACTTACAATTAGGTTATCATCAAATAAACCAAAAAAATCAAAAAGTTAATAAATTATTTATTGATATTAAAATTTTAAATGTAATATAATGAACATTCTGATAGCTCTTAACAAGCTTTTCTGAATATCCTCACCCCCAAACTGGTTTCAAACTGCTGGTTTTCATCACTGAGGTGCTAGGATATTCAGACATTAGATCTAAAAATATCAGCTTGAGCTAGCATTTATCTAATAGTTACGTATTAAGTAGAAAATTTAAAATTTTCAGACATCTATATGCTTTCAAATCCATCTATCTAACTTAATTAAAATTTTAAAGATTACTTTACTTATGATTTTCACAAAAGTGATTTTTTTAGCCTGTAGAGGCTGCTTCTAGTTAAACATAACAAACTTTCTAATATTTTTAAAAATAAAATGTTTCAAAGACAATCCCCTACTGGTGATGTAATTATTGATTTAATAATCTCTTTTGCAAAAATATTGCAGCATAATCATTAACAATTTTTGAAAATTGCATTTTTTTGCTTTATTTAGCCCCATGGCAAAATAATCTAAAGCATCAGGCAATCACAAATCTTGTTTCTAAGCCACCTCTTTGATAGCTTTGTCATAATAATAGAAGGTGCTGCCAAAGGACACACAAAAGTCTGTATATGTTTGTAGGTTGCTGACGTCTTTAAACATTTTTTTAAATTAATACCTTAAAATGGAAATTTCATAGAATAGAATTGCTACAGACTATTGCACACCATGATATGTTATACCTATGCTTTATAACAATGTAGAAAAGTAGAAATTGCAGCACCACTGTAATGCATAAAAAGTGAAACTTAAAGGATAGATACTGCTGAAACAACCATTGAGTTAATGAGTCTCTTCCTAGAAGTATAATGCAATATAGTAAAAGTGTGCTTTGTCATTTAGTTTATACTTATTGTTTTATAAATAACTGTAGCATTAATATGTCAGTTTTGAGTTTATTTGACAATAAACTGAACCTGAATAATGCTGATTTAATTTTTAAAAAATCTGAAGATGTCAGTATTATATATAGAAACTAACACAAATGATCCAACTTTGCTCCTGATTAATATATTTGCCTTCCTAAACACAAAGACCACTTGCACTTTTCTTTAATTTTGAAAAACAGTATACTTTTCATAGATTATTTACACATTTCTACTTATTTTTGCAAAATATTTTTTTAAATGATTATTTAAAAAAAAAAAAATTATGAAATATTATTTTTAAACAATATTTTTATTTGTAAACTTATATTTTAGAAATATAGTAAAGAATAAAGATTTATTTGTTAGAAGTTAAAAATTAGTCATTTTAGCCAAAGAAAAGATGCACACATATCTGTAGTCAAATGATGAAAAAATATAATAAAATATGATTGTTACATTCATTTCATAAAATAATATAAATGTTACTTTAAATCAGAAAAAACAGTATAAGTGATAAAAATTATGACTTTGAAAAATAATGGAGTTATAAAATATTTTAGCAGTTATAATTTTAGGACCAAATAAATTAGAAGATAAATTAAAAAAAAAAACATCATGCCGAATCAATTCTAGGATCTCCCAATTACAAGTTGGATCCTTTACCAACTGTACCAAACTATGCACAATTAAGAAAAGTCATATGAATCAACCAATAGTTCATTATATTGCTGAACTTGCTAAAAATAATTTATATATATTACTCATATCTAACATTTCTGAAAAGTAAGAATTATTAACTATAGTTTATAATGACATTACATAAATTCTTTTATTTTATAAATTCATTAATTTGCGTAAAATTCTTGTACATCAGTAACAACATGCAGACAATATTTAAATTAGCTGATTATGTTTTAGTTTTGTCTTGAAATCTTAAAAAAAAAAATTCAAGGTAATAAAATATTTTAAGATTTTCAATGTCTATTCGTTTCACCTCATTGCAAATTAAAAGTAAATAATCTTAACTTCAAGTAGTCAAAAAAAAAAAAAAAAACATCGATAAAAGATAAAAATTGATTAAGTTATTTCAAAATATTTTAAATAAAAGTTAGAATTCTACTTCAATAAAACACTTACAAAAGCAAAATGTGGAATTAAAATCACGGTTTTATATATATTTAATTTACTTAGAGTTCATTAATAATAAATAAACGTTTTTACACGGACAAGCAAAAGTAATAACATTTTTAAAAATAAGAAAAGAGAAAATAAATCCGGATAAACTTTCACTTAATTTCAGAATATGTATTCTGTAAATAATTAATTTCTATTCAGGAACATTTTAATGTGAATTAATAAAGAAAAAAAATGTATTGATTTTTAAGAGTAAGGTAATTTGTATATCATCATTATATATGCATTGGCTATAAATATGTATATATTACAATTTAATCTAAACGTAATAATTTTTTCTGCACATTGTTAAATTACTCGATAGACCACTAAAAGACCAATAATGATGGTGAAGAATGACACGGATAAAGAGTTTGGTAATGAACAGCAATGTGTATGCTGGGATCAGGCAGCTATTGTCAGTTACGTGAAATATTAAAAATTGTTGATGCAATGGTAGCTGTTTTTATTTTATCTGTGTTTATTGTGCAGAATCCAATTCAGAAAATTCAGAAAGTTTTTAATCTTTGATACACAGTGTTATAACAGGAATACCAATGGAACACATTATTTTTCTTTCAGGAGACACATATATCTATGCAAATGAATGGATGAGATAATTGCAAAAGTGAAGCGGAGAATAGAAATTCTATACAGAATAATATAGAAACTTGAAGAGTTATTTATTTTATACTGATGGATACCAATTGAATATAATCATGATATGAATGTTAAATATTTTTATATATTGATTATAATGTAACCAAAAAAAATACAATCGGAGATATTTCCACATAATAACCAGAAATATATTTAGCAATAATGTTGCTAGGTAACTATCAATTATTATTGAAAGCCTCAAGTTAAACTGAGTTCAGTTTGTGTCAAGACTCAAAAGCTATTTTGAGTACTTGATCAAAGCAATTTAGCTTGGACTATCAGTAATAACTGATAGCTATCTAGAAACACCTGCTGAATGTATCTAGTTATATCATGGAAATATTTCTGCTTTTGCATTTGTTTACATCATATACTTATATACATTCATAACAGATATGTGTCAATGAATATTTTATTAATATTAAATCGCGTTACCTTTCATCAGAAATCCTAAAAATTTTGATCTGCCGAGTTTCTCATGTCCGACTCATAATAACACTTTTCCCATCATTTATCAGTAAATGTTGAATGTATAGACAATTTTTAAGCTTTTTTATTTAAAATTTTCAAATACAAACCACTTTTTAGTAATAACACACCTAAACATGCACAAATAGACATCACAGGTATAACTAACCTGTGTTGTCTATTTGTGTGTTATTACCAACAAGTTGTTTGTATTTGAAAAGTTTAAATAAAGATGTCTAAAATTTTCTATATACATTTAATGATAGATGATGAAAATAGTCCAATATATTATCACATCTAATGTACCATCATCACAACCTTTAGGCAAATGATAACATTTCTTTTGATCTTATATTTAAATATTAGGTATTGATTTATAGTCAACTAATGCTTTCATTCCTTTGATAAATTCCTAATATAAATTAATATTATTAACATTGTTTATCTATAGTGTGATAATAAAAAGTAAGACAATATGAAAGTTGTTTATCAACAATACCAACATTACATTGAATAATGGTCAAGTAAGCACAGAGAAAATGTACAAATGAAGTTATTTATTTACACACACACACATATATATAATTACATTTTGATACTTTGTCATTATAACTATTAATGTAAAAAATACTAAAACAGAATTTAAATATAAAATTTAGTAAAATTTATTGTACCAAGTATACTTTCAACACTTTCATGGCATATTCATGGTTAGTTTGATGAGAACATTAATTTTGTGCTCATTTGAATACTATTTGATTTTTGGTTGATTGCAAATTCATTCTGTGCAATGAACTATGCCTTTTTTATTTTACATTTGCAATTGTTTCTTTCTTCGCATATACTTTTAACAACACTCAGTCACAATTATGGCTGTGTTCTCTTTCATGATTATTAAAAATCGATAAATAAATGGCTTGGACATTATCTTAGATTTTTTATACATTAATTAATGTTCGATCATTCTAATTCTAACATTTCTCATCATAATAAACATATGGCAGTCTTTTTATCTGCAGTTTACAGCATATACCACATTGTGCTGGTCCAATTTTAGATTTTTGTCCTTTGTGTTATTAATAAGCTTATTTAAATATATGGAGAGTTCTGAATCTGACATTAAATTTGTTTGAACAAATTTGTGTTATTTTATTACCCACACATAATAAATATGGTAGAGCATTCCAGCTTTTATTATTTCTATGATCCATCATTTTATTAATTAATTTGGATTTGAATTGCTCTATGTATCTGTGTACGTGCATCCTGTAATTACCTCCTTTTCTCAAGTCAGTCATGTAATGTTCAATGTTCTCAGGTCTATCTTATTCATATTGACCCAAATAATAATTATGATATAAAAAGTGTTTTAAACACTGCAAATTTATGAGATGTAGGTATTTTTCATTTCACATCTATGTAACTTCTGATATAGGGGTGATGGTAGTGGTTATAATTGTTTTATATTGGAGTGCATTATGAGCCCGCTTTAATTTTAAATCCAGATATTGAATTTGATTGTTTTCTTTTAGTTCAATTGTTCAATTCATTCATAAATTTATGTTAAAATCTCTGAACATATGATTAATTGTATTTTAAGTTGCATTTACAAAGACATTGTCCACATAGTGTGTGTGTATATATATATATACAATTTTTCCGTGTGTTTGATGTAGGATCTATTATACTTGTTTCTTTATAAGCCAGGGTCTGTTCTCAGCAGACTAACTATGAATATGATGTGAAAACATTGAAAGTATACTTATTACAATAAATCTTTAATACATACACATAATATATATATATATATAGTTACTGTTTTTTCACCCAATTGAAGGCAAGTGTTATCTTGTCAAAACATCAATATATTTAATATTATTTTACTAAACACTTCCCAAAACATGCTTTATAAAAGATCTTTTGCCTGTGAAAACATTCATCTCAATAAATATATACAAGATACATTTTTTTAATAATAAATTATCTTAGTTCATGATTACGAAATTCATCACTACTGAAAATGCTTTTAAAAGCTTTTTTAGCCAGTATTAGAAACTCAAATATTCATGCTATAACTGATCTGAAATTGTATTGTAAACAAATTCGTTTTATAATAGAACTTTGGGTTTTTATATTTTTTTTTTGTTTTTGTTTTATATCATAACATTTCTTATCTCAAATTCTCCATATTGCAACCAGCCATCAATACAGGGTAGAATTAATTTTTTATATTGGTTGATTACTGTGATATTTTAAAAAATTAAAAGTTTTAAATATTCTATTTGACAACTTAAAAAACATTACTAATCCTTAACGCATTTCAATACGTTACCATTATTTCTTGGTGGCCACTTGAGTTAACGGTTCAACATTTTAGTATTACAACCTTTATTCAAAATTAAGAATCAATAAATTGTACTTGATTTATTGGAAATAGAAATTTACAAATGGAAAACAAAATACATCAAGAGAACAATAAGTTTTTTTTATCGGACAATTATAGCAAAGTCAAAAAAATTACCTAAATCATTGATGAATATATTTCATTTTTTAAACATGAACAGATAATTACAAAGCCATCATAAAACTCTGAAAATTTCAAATTGTATTTACAAATATTAAAATATCACAAATTATAGATTTTGACAGAATGTAAGGATCATATTAATAATTTTTATTAGGCACTCATTAGGCTAAAAGTTATCCAATAACGATTAATGAGTGTAATTTTTATAATGTTAAAACTTCATCTGGGTCAGATTTAAATTCTATAAAAAGAAATTCTTAACTATTTAAATAATGATTAAATTAAAATATACAATTAAGGTTGAATTATTTATTATACTTCTTTCTCTTTTTATTTAACCAAACCATCTCAATCTATTCAATATTAACAAACTTATTTAATATGTCTTTTCTCGAAGGAACACACACCTTCACTTAACCTACGAATATTAAAAATACCAAAGAATTATGGAGGAATATAAACTAGGAGTGAAACTCTAGAGTTACTACTAATAAGAGGGTGCCAGATGGCGACACTCAACCCCTTTCTCACAAATGTTAAACACTATTCAAAATCTACTGGGTTCTTGTTAGATTGGGTATACTCTCTTTATTTGGATATACATTGGTAGTATAATAATAATAATAAAAATTATTAGGAAAATAACAAAAGATATAATATTGATTAATTTGGGTTAGTAAAATAGGCATAATTAATAAACCCTGTAAAACCCTCTCTATTGTTGAAACTTATTTCTCTTTATAGTTAAGTGAATGACTTTCATTATTTTATTATGCCATTATAGACCAAAAAAAAATTTCATGTAAAAAAGTTCATAATTACCCTGATCGATCAGTATAGATTCTTGATCCTGTGGGAAAAAGTTTTTATATGAAACTTCATCCAATGATTGGCATGGATTCTCAGTATTTCTCTTTTGTCCAATTTTCTTGGCTAGCTCTGGCGTGTTTAAATTTCACTATGTTGGCATTTACATTGGCAGTTTCAGGTGGAAGTGGAAGAAGAAGTTCACTGAGGGGAAAGTTCTGGCATCTCTTAGGCATCCAACAAATTCTCTGCACTCTCTTAATATTATTTTGTTTGATTTAGCTTTGCAATATTTAAACTGTATATGAGTCTCAGCCGAATCAAAACCAAATGGTTAAGCACTATCTGAAGCAAAATATCAAGTACTTCAAATAAAAGACCACTCTGTAATTTACAGTTTTTGAGTTCTTTCAAAGTCTGAATTCACACTTTTTTATGTCCTTTTTGGGTCATATTTGCCTTTAATCCCATAGAAATATTCCAAATTGATGAGCATAATAGATAACAAAAATACCTTTACTGTCTGAAGCTTCAACAATACAGCTAATTACAAAAAAAATGTATCCTTTTTCCCCCCTCACCTTTTTATTTCCAAGAATTATAATCAAGATAAAAAAAAAAAAAAACTTTTATTAAAACTTTCAAGATTTTATTTTTAATCCTGATTTAATTTATTTCAATAATTAAACTAAAGGAATGTTGATTCCTTCCAGATAAATATAAAAACTTTTAAAACAATATTAAAAAAAAGTTATTTTAAATTAATATACAAGCACTTTTAATAAATTATATATATATATATGAGATGGTAGAAAAATACCAGCTCAACGCATACATGCACATTAACATAATTATTTTTTTTTGTTTTAGTTTTCATCAAGTTATACAATGTGGGGAAACCAAGAAGGCTTTGGAGGCAATTATAAACAAAGTGGTGTGTTTATGACATCTCCCAGATCCAGCCAAGAAAAAAACCCCGATTACATGCTCAAAACATCATTCCTTGCACAATAGCCCAGATTGTAAAGGCTACCCAAAATGACGATATATTCAAAATTGGTGATGTAGAAGCTCACTAGATTATTATAGTTGGACTCATTAAATCGATGAAAGCTCAATCTACAAACATCACATACAAAATTGAGGACTGTACAGGACCTACAATCGAAGTCAAACAATGGCTTGAAAATGATAACATAATGGAAGAAGATCATCCTAAGGAAAACACATATGTTCATATTTTGGGGAATATTCATTCTCTTAATAATAAATGTCATATAGTAGCTTTTAGAATTTGGCCATTAAAGGAATATAAAGGAATTGACAATTCACTTGCTAGAAGTTGTGTGCACAAACATGTCCATTGCACTAGCACAAACAGGGCTGAATCAACCACATCATTCTAATCTAAATCGAAGCATGGGTGGCAGCAGTGCAATGGACCACAATTCATTCTTGTGAAACCCAGTGGTGGATTGATTGGACTAAACAAGCAGGTATTTGATATGATTTCAAGTTGTACTGATATAGAAGATGGTCTCAGTATTGCAGCATTTTGTCCTAGGTTGCGAACTTAACTTCCAATGCAAATCAGGAATTCTCTTAATTCTCTCAGTCAAGATGGTCATATTTATTCAACTATTAATGAAAAGCATTTCTGTTGTACTGATGGCTAATGTAAAAAAACGCTTCAAGAACAAATTGAATTTTACGATTAAAAATGAATATTGTCTGTTCTCATTGGAATCATGTTTGTGGAAAGTGCTGTTTTGTAATATATTATAAAAATGTAAATAGTCATCTGTTATTGTTTGTACTTTTTTATTAATATGTGATGGTGTAAATTAAATTTATAATTAAAATGAATTAATATAATATAATTATTTTTTAATACAATGAAAATAAATTAGCTATTGACTGATATTTAAAATCAATTAAAAATTAGAGCTAATATCAGTCCGTTATATTTACTATTTTAAAATTCTACTTCTAAATACTTTGATATAAATTGGTAATTAATAAATCATAACTGTTATATTTAACATTATTTATTTTAAAAAATCAACAACTAAACATTCTAACTAAGTTAACTAAATATTTCACTCCGCATAAAAAAACTTTATTAAATCTATTTGAAACATATTAAGCTCTAGATTATTAACTCATTTTTAGTTTAAATAATTTTATTCTTTCAAGTAAATATTAAACAATCTTAGGCTAAATAAATTACCTTAATTCATACTATTGGGACATATTATTTAAGATTTTATCGTGATAGCAAAGTAAAGAAATTTACTTAGTATAATTTTGAAATATGAATTTTTTGTACAGTACAGGCTTTTTATACCTGCACTTCTATAGGTAAGATATAGGGGGTTTGAATTCAGACTTTCACACAACCCTCAACCATCCAAGCTACCTCATACTGCTGATACCCTTGATTACACACATTGGTGATTATCTTTTGGCATGTGTGTGACAGCTGTATGAGATAGCATTGATGGTTGAGGGTCATGTGATAGTTTGAGTTCAAACCTCCTATATATTAGTATAATTTTATATAATTTAAAAAAGTAATGCTTTAAAACATATATCTAACCCAAATGGTTAAATAGATGGCAACATTTTTCATGTCTTTGATCATATGTTTATGATTACATCCCTCTACAAGATGTTAAAAGTAGATAGAAACCATTCCCTACCTTGCATAAGAGTGGTGTAATAAAAATTACACTATAAAAATATTATTTATAAGACAGGACAAGTGTTTAAATGCTCCAACTCCAAAATAGTCGGCATTGAGAAAAACGACATCAAGCGGAAATTCAGAGAAGCATACTTCATTAATGGCAATAATAACGCTATCAATAGACAGGATACCTGCTTTGACATCTCCAAATGTTGGACTATCTAGCTCATTTGCATATGTTTTGCATACCGCTTTGTTTCCTTGCCCTATTTCCTCGTTCTGCATCTCGCATTACCACTATGAATATGAGGCAAATGGCCTCGAAAGCGCTTAGCGTATAATAATTTTTGGAATCTTTATAGCTTCTCATTCAAGTGTTTCATATGCTTTTCAATTTGTATATTATTCATTATTGTAATAATCATAGTTTTTTTTCTTTATATTTTTTAATATATATATTTTTAAAAACAAACACATTTCAAAGCAATACAAGAATAATATGAAAATCTTCCTTTTTTAACAATTATTATTCAAAAATTAATATGGCTTCATTGCTCAGAAGTTCATGAATGGTTTGAGGACCAGACTTGTGAGTACTAGAATTGATCCTGGAACTTTCCAATCCTAAGTTGGGCACATACCAACTGTGCCAAACAATGTAGGGTGGAAAAATATTACTATATGAATATTTTGTAAAAATAATTATAAATATTTACATTAACTATGAAAAAGGAAAAATTATTTGCTCATTGCTAATAACAATCAAAGAGAAATTTACAAGTTTGTTTACATGCCCAATATCACAGAATCTACCAATCAGCAAAATTCTACATTTTAATTGGTTTATTTATAATTTTCCTCTATAGGCTACTGACATCTTCAGATTTTTGAACTAATAAATCAATATTTTCTTAATTCCAGCTTTGATTATCAAATAAATGTAAAACTTTCAAAATAGTATTAAAGTTATCCATAAGAGGAATTCAAAGCCAAAGCTTAGCAGTGTCATCTCAGTAGTCCATATTATCATGCAGCTGAGAATCACATCACTAATTGTCGTTTAGACACATATGCATTATGTAAAATTTGATAGAATAATATTGCAAATAAAAGTTAAAGCATATACATCAATAAATAATACTAATTCAACATCAATATAACATCCAATATAATAACCATATTCCAAAAAAATATTGTGCAAAGTTAGAGTGTGACTCTAGAATTTAAGATTCAGTGATCATTCTCAAGTCTTTCACATTTTGTGTTCAAATTTTACATGGAATTCCAAACAATAAATTAATTAATTAAAAAGCTTTTTACATAATGCCAGATCTATCTAATAGTATTCAATTTGTTATTACAAGTCTTTTTAAATCTGTTCAGTTTTCATTATAATGATCCTTATAACTATTATGAATTTTATACAAAAATAGTATCAATAATAATAGTAATAAAATGGTTCATTGTTCAAGAATTTATAAGAACTTTTTCCACAAAAAATGATACAATTAGACAAACTTTTTAACATGAATAGCCATTCCCTCCCCCCCCCCCCCATACGAAAGTCACAAGGAAAATGGTAAAAAAAATAGGTTAATAAAAAATATGACTTTCTAAATGGCTGTGGATATACTTGAACATTTATTTTTATAATAGAACATAATAGAATCTGTATACATCTTAACGAATATAAAAATTCTTTTACAAATAAAGAAACAAAACAAAAATGTTTTTGACAGTTTGATTTATTCACAAATTTCTAATAATTAAATATTCATCATATACAATAATAACTGTTTTATAATAAAGCTGATTCGAGAAAGAACATTGTAAATTGCACTTCTCTCTCCTAGAGTCATCAAAATATTTATTTACAAATCATAAGAAGAAATAAAAATGTATTTATGTTTATTATAATAAAAAAGCCACATTTTGCCAACCCCTAAGCTATAATCTAGTCTATATACTTTGATTACCAAGGTCTGCCATTCCACCATTGTATTACACATTGCAGGGTGATAATATCAATTAACTTAGATATTTATAACTTCTTTCATTATTTTTTTTTTACATATAGTAGACTTTCTTATGATTAAGCAAGGTCGTTTACATCTTTCTTTATTATCTAGAAGAGATGATAAAAGACGAGCAACTGTAATCTTAAACTGCACCTCAATAGTCTATAAAAGACCTAGATATAGACCACATCTGAGATGAAAAAAAAAGGACATTTTCTGGTGTTTTATAGAGAAGATAGGCTAGAGATAAGAAAAACTAAATTAAATTTAGAAAAACTTTTACCCTTTAGTAAACTGATAATTATTGAACATGAAAATGATGATGATCTAGACACTCATCCATGGTCAAAAAATATTTATTGGCTATAATCCAGTTGCAAAAAAATTAAAAGTTTATATTTCCAAAAATTTTAAACTTTTACTGTGGATTTAGGTCACATCATCATCATAATTATCATCACCATTATTTTCAATCATTATTACTAGAAGATGAAGATCTTTCCAAGTTAATTTAGCTTTTCTGATTCATAGCCTATTTACTTCACATATCACAAAAATACTTTATTTCATCCATCTCATATGTTGTCTTATTTTAGGTCTTTTGCAATCTTTTGGAATCCAGTTTGACGTCATTCATCCATATATTATCACCTCTTATAGCAAGAGAGCAACGTTGATGAATGCAAAATCCATCACATTTGTTATAAATTGTTTTTTAAAATAAACTTATTTCATCTTGATTTATATTATTTCTTAAAATTATTTGTATTTAATCTTTACAGATCCTGTAGTCGAGTAATAGACTGAAGGTCTCTGGTATCTCAATTTTTTCTTTCTAGTACTACAATAGTATACTCGTCTGTGCTAGCAATTTGAATGATACTAAGTGTAAGTGCAGTCTAGGATGTCTGACACTGAAGATTCTTCAATCAATTTCATTTGTAATATTTCTGGAAATCAAATTCCTTATGAACTTATGAGATAAAATAAGGCCTTTTGATCAATATGTAGGGTAACTTAAATCTATCACTATTTATTTTATATATTAGTTTCTTTAGACAATTCAACTATTAATATGATAACATGACAAAATCTATAAAAATTACAGTTTGAAGATAGATCCACTAATGGCTTTATTAAGACCAAGTCTGCTATTGTAATCATAGATTTCACAATCATTAATGATGTGGGTTGTGGCTTGTGTTTGTTTACATCTACATGATTCAGTGATTTTAAATTCCATTTGGGAAGCAGATGACCTCAACTGCCAAGTGTTATCCTGAATCTGGTAGTGGAACTTTAGTATCATCTTGAATGATCAAATTCAGCAGGCTCTGGAAAAATAATATTTGTGAACTTTCTGATAAATCAAAAGCCCATATTTTTGATAAAACTACAGTTTCAGGACTCCAATCCCCCCTCCAAAATGTTTTAAGAAATGCCTGCTAGAAACATATTTAAAATTTACATTTTATTTTTTATTACTGTTATTTTAAGAAAGAAATTATTGTGAAAAAATTAATTACAATATTTACAGTTTATTTTTTCTGGAATTAACTTATTAGCAAAAAATGGGGGGGGGGATATATATATACAATATTTATACTTTATCTATGTCAGCAGCATGCATTCATATTACAACCATTAATTTTTGAGAGGGTGGGATCCCATAACTTTGGAAATAATTCACTGCATCATGTTCAGTGGCAGGAAGATCCTACATTTTTATCATCATCACAATTTACCAAAAAAAAAAACTGCTGACAAAAAGAAACATGTTAACTTGAATCAAGATACAAGTCAATGTTAAGAGTGTTTTGTCGCTTGTCACATAATAATATATATTTTAAAAAAATGAAATAAAGCTTCCTAATAAAATTTATTGAAATTCATTCCTTTTTTTTAGATTTTACAATCGATTTATTAATTTCATTGAAATTTAACAACTGACATATCTTCAGTAGATTGTAAGCCTTCAAAACTGTATGTTATCAAAAATCCAGGTTGCCGTCTTGGTTTACCAGAAAACTCCTAAGTACTAAAAGAAATTTGTTTGCAATCTCATAATAATTTCATTTTTATGTCTGATTTTTTTAATTGTAGATTTTCAGTTGAGTGGCGATTTTCTGCTGCCTACTCTCCAAGTAGCATAAATTAAAAGGGAAACAAAATGTCGTCATATGCCAACAGAATTTATAATATTGAATTCCTCCTTAAAGCCAATTAAATTATAAAAACAATCAATCAAATTTATTTTTTTAAAATAATCTTTAAGTTTATATGTATTATACATTTATACAAAATAACATTTTGTTCGATAAAAGGTTAAATTTTAATGATTAAGAAAACTCGCATATTTATTCAACGACTTGGCCACATTAGACTGAGATAGTAGCAAGGAAATAGAACATAGAATTGATTTGAATTGACAATAATCTTAGATTTATTTTATATCAAAATAAAATGATTTTTTTAAGTCATTCTTTTTCAATATATAAATGTTTCATTTCACAAAAATAATTTTTTTCACTTAGTTTTTGCTTTTCATTTTTTTGACAATTTTTTATTGTTTTTTTTTTTAGATGAAAAAAAAATTTAAAACAATTTAATATATATATCTTAAAATTTTGCTTGAATCAAATGCAATAAATTTTGTGAATTATATAACAGAACTAATTTAATTAACCATTAATTTATTTTACAAAAGAGACTTTTCAAAAAAGTATATTCTATCATTAGATCAATTTTTAACTCTTTCTTTACTGATGTAATATATATATAAACCAATAAATATAATAATACAACTCCGAATACATATAAAAAATTTTATTTTGTTAGTTCAATCTGAATTTTACCAGATCGCAGATATACATTAGATCATTGCTCTGATTTTCAATAAAAGAAAATCGATGAAAACCAGCGTAAATATTGTTAAATATTTATCTGCATAAATTATAAATGAATGGGTGTTGCTTATCAGTATATAAATGAGTAGCTAAATCAATTGATGTTTCAGTACAAAATAGGTTGAATGAATAAATAAGTGGATGGTTAAATAAATAAATATAGAAATAGATAGATTGATAGATAAATATGTGGGCAGATAGATGGATTGATTGACAGATAAATGTACAGTTAAATAGACAAATAGACAGACAGACAGACAGATAGATAGATAGATAGATAGATAGATAGATAGATAGATAGATAGATAGATAGATAGATAGATAGGGGGGTAGATAGAAATAAATAAAAAAAAAAATAAAAAAAAAAAAAAAAAAAAAAAAAAAAAAAAAAAAAAAAAAAAAAAAAAAAAAAAAAAAAAAAAAAAAAAAAAAAAAAAAAAAAAAAAAAAAAAAAAAAAAAAAAAAAAAAAAAAAAAAAAAAAAAAAAAAAAAAAAAAAAAAAAAAAAAAGAAGGGGGGGGGGAGGGAGGGGGGGAGAGAGAAAGAAAAAAAAAAAAAAAAAAAAAAAGAAGGGGGGGGGGGGGGGGGGGAGGGAGAGAGAGAAAGAAAAAAAAAAAAAAAAAAAAAAAAAAAAAAAAAAGAGGGAAGGGGGGGGGGAGGGAGGGAGGGAGGGAGGGAGGAAAAAAAAAGAAATAGAAAGAAAGAAAGAAAGAAAGATAGATAAAAAGGAGGGGGGGGGGGGGGGGGGGGAAGAGAAAAAAAAAAAAAAGAGAGAGAGGGAGAAAGAAGGAAAGAAAGAAGGAGAGAGAGAGAGAGAGAGAGAGAGAGAGAGAGAGAGAGAGAGAGAGAGAGAGAGAGAGAGAGAGAAAAAGAGAAAGGGGAGGAGAGAGAGAGAGAGAGAGAGAGAGATAGATAGATAGATAGATAGATAGATAGATAGATAGATAGATAGATAGATAGATAGATAGATAGATAGATAGATAGATAGATAAAACAGGGAATCGAGAAAAAATAATGAAACCATTATAAATATTTTTAAATATTTATTTTCAAAAATTATAAGTGAATAGATTCTGCTTAAGGGTGTGTATATATATATATATATAAGTAGTTAAATCAATTGAGGTATCAGTAGAAAATAGGATGGATAAATACATAAGTAGATAGATAGATAAATAAATAAATAGGTGGATAGATAGATTGACAGATAGGCAGACAAATAAATTGATTGACAAATAGATGTGCAATTAGATTGGCAAATATATATATAAAATTAAATGTATAGATAAATAAATGAGCACACACATATATAGATAGGTAGGTAGACAGAGAATCGAAAAAAAATCAATAAAAGCCAATATAAATATTTTTAAATATTTGTCTTCATGAATTATAAGTGAATAGATGTTGCTCAGATATATATATATTAAAACAAAATAAATGTCCGCTAATATCAATAATACAATAACGAAACTTAAATATATTCCAAACAACGGTAAACAATTTATAATACAATATAAATAAAAACTCAATAAAAACTCATAAAGAAATATTTTCGATTATATTCATAATCATTTTCAACTTAACTTTCAAAATGGAATCATCTATTAACAACCGGAAACACATGTCGATTTACATATCCCACAATTCATTAATCCTAACATTTGCTGACTGTCTGTTTATTATCGTATTTTTATACCTACTAATAAAAACTGCCTCTTTAATTTTTCTTTTTTCATTATCTCTCTCTTGGCCTAAAATTTTTATTTTATTTATATCAAAATTAAACTTAAAATTACAATTTCTATCATGATCATAAAAAACAGATTCAGTATATAACTTGACTTCATTACTATTATCATTACATATCTGTACATTTTTCAAAACTCTTTTATATAACAATTTATGTTCTTTAATTCTTTTCTCTATATTACATCTAGATTCCCCTACATATGATAAGTTACACCCACAAAAAATTCTATAAATTATATTACTCACGTTATTTTTTTCTAACTTATCTTTTGAATTATTAACCATTCTATTTAAATTACCTGATCCATAAAAAAAAACATTATATATATCATTATAAACTTTTTTCATAAATTTTACTTGATTATTATTATAAAAAGACAAAGAAATCCACTTCTTACTCTTAATTTCTTCATCACCAGTATTTCTATTAATTTTCTTACTAAATTGACAAACCACTTGATAAATTTCTTTTATATTATAACCTACACTTAATAATTCACTTACATAATTTTCAATATTTTTCTTTTTATCACATGCATATTTACACAAAATATTATTTCTATACAAAAAAAGACCTAAAACCAGCCATTTTATAATTATGTGGCACTTTAGATAAATAGGGAATATACCCTCTAGTTTCAATAGGTTTAATTGACTATAAATTGTTTATTAAACCTATTGAAACTAGAGGGTATATTCCCTATTTATCTAAAGTGCCACATAATTATAAAATGGCTGGTTTTAGGTCTTTTTTGTATAGAAATAATATTTTGTGTAAATATGCATGTGATAAAAAGAAAAATATTGAAAATTATGTAAGTGAATTATTAAGTGTAGGTTATAATATAAAAGAAATTTATCAAGTGGTTTGTCAATTTAGTAAGAAAATTAATAGAAATACTGGTGATGAAGAAATTAAAAGTAAGAAGTGGATTTCTTTGCCTTTTTATAATAATAATCAAGTAAAATTTATGAAAAAAGTTTATAATGGTATATATAATGTTTCTTTTTATGGATCAGGTAATTTAAATAGAATGGTTAATAATTCAAAAGATAAGTTAGAAAAAAAATAACGTGAGTAATATAATTTATAGAATTTTTTGTGGGTGTAACTTATCATATGTAGGGGAATCTAGATGTAATATAGAGAAAAGAATTAAAGAACATAAATTGTTATATAAAAGAGTTTTGAAAAATGTACAGATATGTAATGATAATAGTAATGAAGTCAAGTTATATACTGAATCTGTTTTTTATGATCATGATAGAAATTGTAATTTTAAGTTTAATTTTGATATAAATAAAATAAAAATTTTAGGCCAAGAGAGAGATAATGAAAAAAGAAAAATTAAAGAGGCAGTTTTTATTAGTAGGTATAAAAATACGATAATAAACAGACAGTCAGCAAATGTTAGGATTAATGAATTGTGGGATATGTAAATCGACACATGTTTCCGGTTGGTAATAGATGATTCCATTTTGAAAGTTGAGTTGAAAATGATTATGAATATAATTGAAAATATTTCTTTATGAGTTTTTATTGAGTTTTTATTTATATTGTATTATAAATTGTTTACTGTTGTTTGGAATATATTTAAGTTTCGTTATATATATATATATATATATATATTATATATATATATATATTTATTTGTATATTACATATATATATATATATATATATGTAATATACAAATCAATATATATATCAAAATACAGTACAATTTATATAAATTATAATCTTTTAGAAGTATTTTCAACTATACACTTTGTAGTCTTTATCAACTATATAACGTTGATTATGCAACTTTATATAGTTGATAAAGACTACAAAGTGTATAGTCGAAAGTACTTCTAAAGATTATAATTTATATAAATTGTACTGTATTTTGATATATATATTGATTTGTATATTACATATATTGTGAAACGAATACAGATATCAAACTTTACATATATATATATATGCAATTAAATTTATGAAGAAAGAGAAGGCTCCAGGTAGTGATGAAATTATAATTGATATATTAAAAGAAGCAGGTGAAGAAATAGAAATTTTTTTAGCAAAGTTATACTCCAAATGTCTAAATGATAAAGATATACCAGATGATTGGAAGAATATGGTATTAATATTAATATTTAAAAAAGGTGGTAAAGAAGATATTAGAAATTACAGACCTATCAGTTTTTTATCAGTTTTATACAAAAATTTTACTAAGATAATTACAACTTGTCTACAGAGAACACTATACTTCCACCAACCAAGAGAACAAGCTGGATTTAAAGGTTTTAGTAAAGTAGATCCTATCCAGGTATTGAGAGAAGTTATAGAAAGGACAAATGAATATGAGTTGCCATTATTTTTAGGGTTTGTATATTATGAAAAGGCATTTGATTCTATAAACATTTCTTCAGTGATTAAAGCATTGGATCATCAAGGTAGAGATCCAGGATATTGTCATATTTTAAAGAATATTTATAAAAATGCAACAGCAACAATTATATTACATAATGATAGTAGGAAAGTCAACATTAAGAAAGAATGTAAGACAGGGTGACTCCATATCTCCAAAACTTTTTATAGCAGTGCTGCAAGAAGTATTTTGTGGATTAAAATGAAAAACTAAAGGAGTGAAAGTAAATGGAGATTATTTAAGTCATTAAGATTTTGCAGATGATATAGTTGTTTTTGCAAATAATGCTTCAGAGCTGCAGGAAATGTTGCAGGAGTTATCAGATGAAAATAGGAAAGTATGACTAAAGATAAATGTTAAAAAGACTAAAGTAATGTTTAATAGATTTTTTCAAAATATGGAAATAAAGATTGATTATAATGAATTAGAAGATGTTAAAAGTTACAAATACCTTGGTCAGATTATTAATACAGATGGAAACATAATGGATGAAATTAATCATAGAATTAAACTTGGTTGGAGTACTTTTGGTAGAAATAACTTGATACTAAAAGGAAATATGCCTATGTATTTGAAAAGGAAGGTTTTTAATAAATGTGTTTTGCCAGTTCTTACTTATGGATCTGAGACTTAAACAATTAATAGAAGAGAAATACAGAGACTTCAAACCACTTAAAGAAGTATGGAGAGATGCGTGTTGGGAGTAACAAAAAGAGATCGAAAATGCAATGTATAGGTAAGAGAACAAACAGGTGTTACTAACCTCATTGAAAAAATTAAAAGACAAGTGGAGTTGGGATGGATATATTGCTAGAAGAGATGATAATAGATGGACAATTGAAATTTTAAACTGGATTCCAAGAGATTGTAAAAGACCCAGAAAGAGACCACATGTGAGATGGATGGATGAAATAAGAAAATGTGCAGGGGTGATGTGAAGAGGAGAAGCTATAGATCAGAAAAGATGGGTTGAACTTGGAGAAACCTTCATCCTGCAGTGGATTGATTATGGTTGATGATGATGATATGTATATATGAATAGCTAAATCAATTAATGTGTCAGTAAAAAGTAGGTTGGATGAATAGATAAACAGATGGTTAGATAAATAGCCATATAAATAAGACCAAGTTATTGAAAGGTAGATATACAATTTGATATACAAATAGATAGAGATATAGCCAGACAGATAGATAGATGGATAAAAAATAAATAAATAAACATATATATATATATAAACAGACAGATGAGTCTCTTTTCATTTTTTGTTGAAAGATGTATTCCATTCAATGTTAATATAGAGATGCACGTGTTTGATATTCTAGTATAGCTTTCCTTGTCAATTTATAATTATATTTTATATCTAGTATAACTTTTTCAATTATTCTTAGTAAATCAGTTTTAAAATTTTAATATATTTTTTTCTATGTATATACAGCACTGTCATATCTCAGTTGAAACTTTACTAATGAAAGGTATGTTTAAGTACCAGCTATGTAGTACTTATCAACAGAATATCAATTATCTTCTTACTGCTTTCAAGTCTGAATCATTGTTGAAATTTTAATGTAAATTCATTGTTTATAAAATTGAAATTATTAATTGTTAAGACTAGTTTTTAATAGGTTTTATTTTTTTAATAATATACTTCCTTTCATCACATATATTTGTATCTGCATTGATAAAATTATAAATAATTAAACAAATTTACTTTTTTATTATTACTATAACAATGCTTGCATTATTTAATTTAATCAATTTGACAGTTTCGACTGACTGGCAGTCTTCTTCAGAGTTAATATATATATATGAATAAATAAAGTAATTTATTATATAAACAATACAATCAAATATTATATCCCATTATAAATTAACTCCTTTTTCTATATTATATATATACATCAAACATAACACAAATAGATATATTATATACAATACATATATACTCATTATATATATTGTGACAGATATGAGATTCAAATCCCATCACAAAATTGGGATTTAGCTCGATGCATGATCTTAGCAAAATAAAGTTTAAAAAAAGAAAATTGGAATATATGAATGATAGATGTATATGTCTGTGGATGTATTATACATATAATATCTGAATATATTTTCATAACAATTATTTTAATGAGAACGTTATTTTTTTGGTATTTAAAATTTAAGAATAAAAAAAACTAAAAGTTTTGTTGTTACCTCAAAATTAGTTAAGAAGTTCGTCATCTTTTATATGATAATTATTTAAATATTTTTGTTACCTCTTACCTCAAAATTAATTAATTATCTTTTCGTCATGTTATCTTTATGTTTTATTTGAAGTAAAAAAAATTTGCTTTAGCACATTTAATAAACTTAAATTATGAAAACTTTTGTTAGCTGGAGACTAATTGTATTTTCAATCTCAGCAATACGATTGACCACATGAGCACAATTCAGCATTGTTTTTTTCTTTTTTGTATAGTAAATTATAAAAGGAGGAGAGATAAAAAAGATTTAGTCAGTTGTGTTTTGCTTCTTGTTTAGCAGCGGTAAAAAACTCTTGTGGAACTTTATATTAAATAAATCTTGTTTGGTTGTCTTAACTGATAAACAATATCAACCCAAGGAAATAAAAAAAAAAAGAATTTGTGATAGCAAGCTCTGTCAACCTGTCAAAGTAAATTAACATGGATGAAACTTTCAGCACTAAGGGCCGAGTGGTCAGTACAGCTGCCCGTCTGGTGAAAAACAAGAGAGTGAATTAAGAAGAATTATTGTGATATACGAAAGAAACCTAGACACTATAGCCTTTGTGGTTTATATAAAAAGTAAAAGTAAAACTATTTAATGTAGTAAACTTACCAATTTTATTAAATTTAATCCCAGAAAATAAGGTTAAATTTGTTTTTATACTGAAAAATATTTGACTATTGTATATATATTTTTGTTGATACATCTATGAATGAATTGCCATTTTATTTATTTATTTATTGAAACATATTGATGTATTGGTTTTTTTTTTTGTATAGGTAAAATATATTTGTTTTGCAATGGTGGGTTATTAATCATCATCATCAACCATTATCAATCCACTGCAGGATGAAAGTCTCTCCAAGTTTAATCCATCTTCTCCGATCTTTAGCTTCTCTTTTCCACAACACCCCTGCACATTTTTTTATTTATCCATCCATCTCACATGTGGTCTCTTTCTGGGTCTTTTACAATCTCTTGGAATACAGTTTAAAATTTCAATTGTCCATCTATTATCATTTCTTCTAGCAATATGTCCAGCCCAACTCCATTTCAATCTTTTAATTTTTTCAATAAGGTCAGTAACATCTGTTTGTTGTCTTACCCATACATTGCATTTTCGATCTCTTCTTGTTACACCCAACATACATCTCTCCATACTCCTTTGAGTGGTCTGAAGTCTCTGTATTGCTATTCTATTAAGTGTCCCAGTCTCAGATCCATAAGTAAGAACTGGTAAAACACATTTGTTAAAAACCATTCTTTTCAAACACATAGGCATATTTCCTTTTAGTATCAAGTTATTTCTACCAAAAGCACTCCAACCAAGTTTAATTCTATGATTAATTTCCCCCATTATGTTTCCATCTGTATTAATAATCTGACCTAGGTATTTGTAACTATTAACTTCTTCTAATTCTTCAATAATCAATCTTTATTTTCATATTTTGAGCAAATCGATTAAACATAATTTAGAATTGTTTGCATATATGTGTGCAATAAGCAAACATGTATGCATATATATATATATATATATCATCATCATTATCAACCATTATCAATCCACTGCAGGATATATATATATATATATATATATGTGTGTGTGCATGCAATAAAAAACATGTATGCATATATATATATATATATTACTATGTTTTATTACATGTATTGGTATTTCTGGAATTAATATTAATAGATTCATTCAAAGATCCAATATCCAAGGTAAGATTTGTGTGTGTATCTGCATGCACATAGACATATATATGCAAATGTGTTGAAGGAAGGAAGGAGGGGATTATTTCAAATGTCATACTTTTTTTTATTGTGAATAGATAGATCTTCATATGAATATATTTAAAGGAGTACAGATTTACAAATTGAACTATATTGCAGCTTATTATTATTATGTTTTTCTTTTGATGTTTGGTACCCTATTTAGTATCTATTTTTGAAGGATATTGCAATAATTCATTGTGAACAAACTATTAAATTGTTTAAAATATTTAGTGTATTATTCAGTTATCTCTATTTCGCTCCTCGCAAATATAAATTGACTATTGCTAATATTATCATTATTATGTGATTTGATATATGTCACTTACCCTCACAATTACAAAGGAGTATTGAGCTTGTACGGGGAATTGCAGTATTAGGAAGATGCAATTGATATCGTTGTATGTATTTATTCAGAACATAATTTTTAATAAAATTGACACTTAAGGTCGATATTATCCAGAGGTTATAAATATGCTCTGCAATGGGTAGGCTTTTTTGATGCTTATGTTGATAGATACATATTTGGGTCAGCAGGAAATATAATTAATTATTATTAGTTTGGTCTTCTTTTTGTAAATTATATAATCCATATTGTGAATGTGTGTTGAGCTTGAAATAATAACTGCATGTGGGTAGAAGTATTGTAATTCATGAATACCACAAGTGAGGTTTATGGCAAACATACAAAGATAAGTGTGGAGTGATGTAGGAGGGTAAGTATTTCCTGGTACAATAAAAATATTTCATTTCAATATAAATCATCATCTTATATTAAATTATTATTAATTGATTTGGATGTCGTCTAACACTGAACACTAGGAAATAGATTGCTGCACATATTTTATACATATATATTTAAATAAACTTTGAAAATATTTTCTTTAATATGATGATGATGAATACTCTCCAACCACTATTTGCAATACTTCACTAGATCTAATAGAATGAAGTTAGTCCTGATGAAATGGATGTGGATAAATATACTGACCAAACAATATTACATATATAAGTGTGATTTGTGCTAAATATGTATAAACACACAAAGCTGACTTTTTTAAATTCTTTATATAGTAATACAATGATGCAAGTGTGGCTGAGCGCTTTCAAGGGACACACCTCTCATAGTTATAGCCATATTGTTGCTTACTAAACTAGTAATGCAAACTTATGCAAATGAGTTTATGTATTCCAATTCTTGGATATATTGTAGCATGTGTCTTTTCTGTTGAAGGCATGATTGTGCCTAGCAATAAAGTAAGCCTCTTTAACTTTTCTTTTTAAGTCATGGCATTCTCTGCAAAGAACCACAGGGCCAATCGGTTCACAATCATGCCCTGCTGAAATGCAATGCTGGGTGAAAACTGTGTTACAAAATAATAGTTTATTATAAATTATTTTAAATATCAGGAAAAATATGATTTTATTTTTTTTATTTTTTAACTCATTTCTCCAATCTTTTTTTTCTCTCTCTTTTTTTTTTTAGTTCTCATACATAATGGTAAACAGTGACTATTTATAAACTGTTCAAGGTTTATTTTAATTAATTTTAAAAGCTTAATTTTTTAATTAAATCTTATAATACAACTTTTTTTTAATGATTGAGCACATTTACCATAGAAGAAATCCTTGTTTTTAACTCTCAGTTTAGTTGATCTGATTTTTCATGTGTTACTCAGTAATTCACCATCTATTGATAATTTTCATAGGTTTTATTTCTAAATAATGCTTTTTATCATATATATTTCAATGTAAAATTTTAGTTTGTAAAAATTCCATAGATGTCAAGAAAATTGAAAATTCACTAAATAAAACTGCTTTAGCTTGGTTTAACTCTGCCTTGATGACTGTCACTTTCATATTTTTGACATTTTATAATGTCATGAATTTTTATGACATTGTTTGGAAAAAATAATTTGAATAATCAAAAATATTTATTTGTGAAATTATTACAATTTTAAATTATCTTTGTATAATAATTGTGCAATAACTATTACAAGTCAAGAATATAAATTAGTAATAATTTATTTTGAATGGCAATACACTATGTTTAAAAATAAAATATTTCATTTTTGGACCATGCAAATAGACCCTGAAGCTAATTTTAAAGTGAAATGACAAATAACAAAAGATTTTAATCATTTTGGAAAAAGAAAATTTTTCTGGAAATGATAATGTACAAAATTTTGTGTTTTCATTACAAATCCATTTTTTTTAATATTTTCAGAAATAATATATGAATATTTAGAATTTATTTCAATAGTAAACAAAAATATCTATCAAATGAAGTCAAATTTATTATTTTCTGACAAATTATAATGGTTTAATCTTAAACTTAATGTTGAATGTTTACAGCAATTGAGAAGAAAGAAAAATGACATGTGAGAGGGTTAATACACCCTGAATATAATCCTACATATGTCAACCTTTATAAATATAAAAGATTTATTTATATCATAGGTTTTGTAGCATAGTCACACACATATCTAATACAGGATGACTATAAGTAATACATCATTATTACAAGGATAATTCTAGGAAATAGCTAGTTTAGGTCCCAATCTTAATTTAGCAATAACTTCAACTAATTATGTGAAGTAGTTCTTTGAATCTGATCCTGTTTTATTAGAAAACACTTAATTAACTGTAGTAGTCTTTTGAATTTGGCTCTGATATTTACAGATCAAAGCCATGAATAAATCCACCATATAGATATAGTGTATAATAAATTATTTAACAGTGATCTAACAACTGCATATAGTTCTAACATACATAAAGTTTAATTCACAGTAATCAAATGGAAGGCTAATTTACATATAAATGAACTCAATTAAATTTCAAAATAAAATTTTAACTTAAAATACTAATAATTATATTAAATTCATCTTGCTTTAAATATTTTACAAGCATGCACATTTGAGTTTAAAATAAATATTCTACCTTTGATTATTTATCTGATAATTTCACATTAAAAAAAAACTTTTTTAAAAAAAAAAAATGTTAACAAATTATAAAGATGGAGTGAATTTTTTTTTGTATACATTTTTTTTAACTTCAGTTGCTTTTAAAATGCAATTAACTTTCTTAAAAAAAACTTTTGATTTATTTGTTTAATCAATCAATAGTATAAAATATAGTTTTTTAGGATTAAATATATACTAAAATAGAACTTCAAATTAATAATATGTTAGGAGAACTGTCTAAACATATCTTTTTAAACTTTGAAGAAAAGTTCTGAAGCCAGGCTTCTCTACATTTCATTGAGAAGTGTTTTAGTTGAATATTTCTCCCACAATGGCAGATATGAATTCATTGATTTTATAATTGCCATATTATCCTTTAACAATCTCCTGTTCATGAAATTTGAGATTTAAGCATTGTTTTTTTTCATTTCAATTAGAAATTCCTTTGAATATATATATATATCTTTACATGTTTATAAAAGATCCAGGGTAGATTTCAGTAGGTGACAGTTTTTGTCTTTTCTATTCAGTCATCATAATGAAGGTTCAATGCAGTTTGAAAAAGAGAGAATCCAGATTGACAGCTTTTAGGAAATAATGAACCCTTATGAATTTGGACATCTTATCGTTAATACCCTTGAATTTTGTTTTTTACACCTTTGATCTTTTTTAACACTTTTAATTATACTTCATTTTTAAGATCTTTATGACCTGATTTTATTTCAATGACAATAATTTTACAAATACTTTCATTATTTGAGTGAATTTACAAAGCACTGTAATTATTAAACTGAATTGTTTTTCAATATATTTCTTACATTCTTTGAAAAGAGAAAGTTTTAGCATAATTTATATAATTTACCAATTCTCTTAAATTTAAATATTTTTATCAAGCCTATTATTTTTTTTTAATATTAATAAAGAATATGACACTTAATAATTTTAATATTCAAATATACATAGTATTACATTTAATATCTTTATTATTATATTTAGGAATTCTTACAACTTTAAACCAACTCCCAATCATGTGAAAAGCCTCATGTCTGACAGTTAAATGAATAAGACAATATTCATTTTAATAAACATATTTGATATTTATACGATGCATATATTATTATACATTCAATTTATATTTTGCAATGAGGTATATATATATATATATATAATGTATATGTATTGTATATAAAATGCATGTATGTAGTATATTTGAGGTATATACATATATGCAATAGAATATGAAAAAAGAAGTCGGTTTTTAATGGGATATAATATATAATATTTAGGTGTCATGTTTATACAAACGATTTTATTTATTCATATATATATATATATTAGCTCTGAAAAAGACTGCTAATCACTTGAAATTAACAGACTGATTAAGTTAAATAAAATAAGAATTGTTTTAGTAAAAAAACAACAGTGGATTTCTTTAATTTATGTTTTATTTCATAAATTGATAATCATTTTCTGTTTTCAATTGTATAAAATCTTTACACTTTCGAAATACAAATATTTTGTTAGATAAAATATAAGCCAACATTGCCGTAGTTTTATTTGAATGCTTTGATGTCCATTTATGTTTACCACCTGCACCCTCCACCAAAAAAAACAAAAAAAAACAACATAGTTTCTCTTTTTTTTCATATTCCTCAGTCTATGTTATCTTCTATTTCATTTTTCTTAATCAAATTTACATACAGCACTTTTGTCTTTCAATATCTTTTCATTTCTACAATGCTGTCTAATGTGATCAAAAACAATTGTTTACAATTATATATAACTCTGCTAATTCTAAATTATAATGAGAACTTGGAAAATAAATATGAATTTTCTGCATTCACTATCTTCTACTAAATTGTCAAATTAGTATTTTCATTCTGTCTGATGTTGTGTTTCTACTTTTTATTGGTAGCAAATCTCAACTCCACTGTGTTTCAATATGTATGATTTTGTAATTACATATGTGTATTTTTTCAAACAACTTTTTTTCTAACTTTAGAAACTCTGACAATGTACTGATCAATGTCAGTCAGTTCTTTCTCCCAATTCATTTAATCTTCCATCATTAGAAAGTAGTTAAATAAAAAAAAATTATCATCAAATTGTATTTTATATCTGCAATCAGATAATTCTTATAACCTGCATTCATCACAAATCATTACCTTGGCAGATGACTGTACAAGTCATATCTAAAATAAAGATCATTCTCACACACATTAATAATCTCTTCAATATGATTCAAGTGATGTTGTATTTTAAAACAACCATGCAACAAGAATAAATATTGTGGTGTTTATTGGTCTTAAACATAGAGATGAAACAGCTTATCTATATTTGTTCACTATACATATAATCACATAGTAATAACAGGTGCAGCAACACCAAATTGTGAAAAGGACATTAAGAAATTAATTTTCTTGGTTTCTGGGAACTTCAAACAGAAATCAAATTATCTTTTTTTTAACTAATGGAAAATTTATTTTTGCAAATTTTTTTGACACAAAGTAATAATTATTTAGTGCAAATTAACACAAACATTTTTATTAGATTATTATTGTAGTCATGTTGTCTTTTTTTATTGCATAATCAGGCATAACTAATTTTTTCCACTTGAAATATATAGTCATTTTTTCCTTCACCTTTGTTTCAAGTTACAGGGATGGGCAAATTAGTTTCATTTTTAATTTTACGCATAATTTGTTTATTTATTACAAAAAACATTTTTAGAAGCCATATTTCTAATAAAATTATTTTAATTAAAGAAGTTTTGGAATCTGGTAATGGTTGAGATTCATTTTATGTAGACTTCCCCCTTCCCCCATTTAATTTTATTCCATTTCTATGATAGCTGATTCGTCTGTCCATACTATATTATAAATTTTATACCAAAACATTTTTTTTATTTATTTTATATTCTGACATAATATTCTAAAATTATCAGTCCACCCGTTTATTTAGATAGAAAGTATTTACATTAAAATATTCTTTCGAAGAGAATTTTTTTTTTTTAAATTTACATTAAAAATGTATTTAATAAATTCAAACAGAAAATGTTTTTATTTACAAATAAATAAATGAATACAATATTTTATTAATATGAAATCAAATTACAAAACCTTATTTATTTTTAGTATATCATATTAAATTAGGTTTACATATATATTATAAATGTCTGGCTATAAAATATACCATGTATGAGCACAAAAATATTGAAGTCTGAACATCATATATGCATTTATCAGACTTTATGAAAATATTTAAAAAAAAAGAAATATTATATTTATTTAAAATACTTATTTTAAAAAGTAAACTTTACTATGTTTAAAGATTATTAGATTTTTAAAATTAATTCTGTGTCTATCTATCCTTATTTCTTTCTTTAAATAATGTGGTCTAGACATCAAACAGAATATTTCTATTTAAGTATATAAACCAAATTTTACAAAAAGCTAGATAATCTATAATATTAATAAGCCAATAAGCTGATACACATGCGCTTTGCAGATGTCACTATATAAATGAATACTCCTACTTTTTCAAATCCAAGATAAAGTCTTTAAGAAAATATAGAATGAATCCACCTATATTTTCGACCCAACCGTATATGTATGGGCAAATCTGAAGTGTTTGAAATAAAGAGCGTGAAGTTATTAATTGATCACTTTAAATTACTTTTCTACATCGTAAATGAATGACGCCAATGAAATTTCTAGAATTTACGATACGTCATTCTTATAATTAAACATATGTAAACAAGACATTTATTTTTTTTAATATAGCGCGCGATGTTTTTGTTTATAATCTATAATATTAATAAGACAATAAGCTGATACACATGCGCTTTGCAGATGTCACTATATAAATGAATACTCCTACTTTTTCAAACCCAAGATAAAGTCTTTAAGAAAATATAGAATGAATCCACCTATATTTTTGATCCAACCGTATATGTATGGGCAAATCTGAAGTGTCTGAATTAATAAGTCAATAAGCTAGATAGTTTATAAATATTAATCACGTGATAATATCTCGAGCTTATTTACACTAAAAGTTCTTTAATATATTGTTAAGGTAATCTCTATAAGTAAAAGAGAAATTTATATTTGACATATAAAGATTATCTTGACAAACAGAATGAATTTACAGTGTTGATAAACTTGGGATGTTACTGTGTGACTTATATATACATACATACATACATACATACATGCATACATGCATACATACATACATACATAATCTTTGGAATGACCATTTCTCCTAAAACTGTTAATACACTCAATAACAGATCCATCAGCTTTGGTGGTTGTTTACTTTAGAAATTGCACTGATGTTCCATATCTTTAAATCTCTCCTCTATGACTATCTATTTTGCTAATTCCATGTTTTTTTTTAATTCTAAAACCACTGACTAAAGATAATTGATTTATTAATTGAAAAAAAAATCTGAAGGGATCAGTATTTTCCAGGCAGTCAATAAAGGTCAAAGTCTACCTTCTTGTGTTTAGTCTTGCTTCATTCTTGAAAGATTTTTATTCTTTGTAATCTGGTTTCCACAACATTTGCAACATTATTTCAAGAAATGCATGCAATAGCAAAAAATACGAATTTTGCATAGTATATTAAATATTTTTGATTATTTTTACATAATAATTATATAAAATCAAAAGGATATATGTATATCTTTTGATTTTATTCTTATAAGTTTTATTTTTAAAAATAGAAGTTAATAAAACAAAGAAAACTATGACCATGCTTTGTGACTGATCATGTAACATCATTAACTGTCATTATCACACTGTGTTAGAATCTTTTAAGATATTCTTAAATTTTAAGGCAATATTAATATTTTAAATCAGAATGTTAGAGTTATTAAAGACTAATATTTATTCACTTAAGATATTAAAATAAATTTTAATCAAAGAAGATTTGTTGATTTCTGGAGTTGCTCACTTGACTATTTTTCTACTTAACTTTCAACTATTAAAAGGTTCTTTTTTCTCATTACAAAGTCATTTCTTCAATTTGCAAAGTTCAAATGCAATTTTTTAAAATGTCTTTTGCCTGTAAATTTAAATTTGCAAAAAATCAAGTTCAATTTGTAGAGTTCTAGTATAGAATAAAATGTTTATACTGAAATCAAATATTGAATATTGACAAAAACAACCACCAGGGATAATAACAGAAAACACCAACCTTTAAAGAGGTTAATATCAATGCACTATACTTTTTACCAAATTGTCAAGCAAATGAAAAATCATCATTTATTTATGCTAGCTTAGATTTTCTAAAAAGAACAAATCTGATATTATTTTAGACTAAACTCAAATCAAATACAGTTTCAGAGGCCCTATGAGTATTTGATTTTTTTTTCAATTTTATTTCAAAGAGTAAGAATTGGTTTTTAAGTTAAGCCAAATATATAAATGGATTATAAATTCCATTCAGAAAGTTTATTTTTTTTTAATATTTATATTGTAATGTTTAAACACAGACATGCTCAAAACATTTTTGGACTTTGGGTAAAGTCAGCATCTTTCTTTTTGTTACTACCATTTTAGTAAAATGGTGAAAATTTAGAATTTACCTTAAACTGAACATGCAATGGAGTATTTCCAGAGGTATGGGACCCCGCCCTCCTAAAGAATCTGTATTAATGATTATGACATGATACTATATACTTCTTAGATTTTTATTATTTTTATATTCATAAGTTGATACTTAATATTAAAAATAAATAAATAAATAAAGTGGAAATATTATAATTAATTTTTGGAGAAATTTATTTAAAAAAAAAACAAACTATAAATATTAAATATGATAGCTTCTTTTCAGCCATTTTGGTTGAAAGATTTATTTTATGCCCCTGAAACTGTATAATTATTTTTAAAAAAGGCCACTGATCTTGATTAATGGGATAATGCACAAAAATTCAAATTTCTTATGAACTCTTGAGCAATAAAGCCATCTAAATATTTTTTTTTAAGTTTAAAAATAATTTTAAAATAAAACCAACATAATTATAAATATTAAACTTCACAAAAATGTTTACCATGTAAAAGATTTATTAAAGTTATTGTGTAAGTAGTTTAGATTATTGAAATGCTAAAAGAAAATGTGTTATGAGAATGACAAACAACACTGAAGCATAATTTGAAGTAATGAAGTGTTCAGTTGCTATAATTTCTAGTTATAATAAATTATTTAAAAACTTAATAAAATACATATTTTGTAATCAACAATTTAATAAATAACTACACACATTAGTTACTATTATATATATCAGTTTACCATATTAACTAGTTTTAAAAAAAGAATTTTTAAATGGCCAACTGTAGGGCAAAAATCTTTTATAACAACCTTTGCCCCATTCTGAAACGGGGGGGGGGGTATTACATATTCGCACATCATCTACCAGAAGGTTGATCTTTAGCGTTTTTAGTTTTGTTTCTAAATTTCTAGCTAAGAAAAGCTAGATACCCATTTCCCGACCATTGTTAGATAGTCATCTATAATCTAAATATTAAAGAAGGAGGGGCAAGTCTGGTTTAGAACAAAAAAAATGTCCAGGCTTAATTAGGTCTAGAATTGAAGTCTAAGTTGCAGGTACGTTGTACAGACATCTAAATTATTAACTACCAAATTTGTTTTTTATTACAAATCAAAGTAAACATTTAAATGAAAAATAATATAATAACATATCTGTATAACAGCGTTATTCATACAGTTATCTTTTTTTTTAAAAAAAAAACACTATTTTTTGAGTATGTGCTTTATCCATTAGTTAAGTTAGATAATAAAAATGGAAAAAAAAAACTTAATATTTATGAGGCAGTAAAAAGTTAACTTTTTTTATTTTATCTTTTTTTTTAATAATATTTATATGAGAAAATGTAAAAGTATAATAATGGGGAAATAAATGTTCATAATTGTACTTTAAGCATATTAAATGGTCCTTTTATTGCTTTTATTACTGAAAGATTTTTTTAATAAATAACCAAATCGCAGTGAAAAAAAAAAGCCCATATAAAGTAGTTATGTAAATTATATATAATGATAGTTTATACAATTATTTTTATATAATGATTTACATAACTATTTTTATGCTTTTTTTTAATTATTATTATCATCTTTTCACCCTTTTCAACTATTTCCGGAAATAGAAATGTTTTCAGTCATTTTGAGAATTTCCATAGGAAGTGGAGGAGTCTTTCTCGTTGCAGACATATGACCAACTCAAACATTCAATTATTGGGTCAGTATAGGAGAAACATTTTAAATAGAGAGGGGGAAAAACATCTCTAAAATCTTCACTAACAGCAGTTAAATAATAGGATAAGAAATAACTTTTCCACTGGTTCTTTAGAAAAATTCTGAAGATATCTTACATACATATATATATGGACAATTGATAATTTTACGTATATATATTAATATTTAAATACAAGTATATTGTATATACTGAACTTTTAGATTAATTGGAAGGATTTGAGCACAAACTTTCAAGCTCCATTTAGCTATCCACTCCATCTTATATAACCAATGCACATCTCCATACACATGCGAAAAAGATAAATGATCTGTAATAAACTATTTTGTACTGAACCAGCATTCATCAGTTGTGTCCAAATCATCATCTCCTACACACACATATATTTAATCAGGGCTCAATTTATATTAAGTTAGCAAATCTTCAAAGTTTAATGGACAGACTTTAATCTTCTCCAACACTTCAGCCATCCATATTATTGAAAACTGATGATGGTTGAAGGAATCTTCAAAGTCTGTATTCATAACCCCTCTAAGTACACTTATATTGCAATTTGAGCATTAAGTAACAGAGCCTTCTAATGAGTTATATAATGTTTGAACTATAAACTTTCTTTTTTATTTTGTAATTCAATACCAACTAGAAAAGATTAATAATATTACAAATTATCTAAAGCTTAGCACTGCTTTCAACTCAGCAGGTTATATTCATAGCTTGAGATAAAATCAGATTTGTGAATGAGAGAAAGCAAAGTTGTTGTTTTTTACCATTCATCAGCCCAGAAGTCAGACTACATCTCACACTATAGATACATTAGAAATATATACTTTTCCAAATAATCCATATAGTACATGTTACAAATTAACTTCATACACACTTGTTTTTTTTCTTTTTAGATATATTTAAGCTTAACTTTGTATAATATGTACTTAAATATATTTCAAACTTTTCAAGCATTGGTGGCCTAGTGGTTAGCATAAGCTGCCTTCCAAGCAGTTGATCTGGGTTCACTTCCCGATCAACGCATTTAACGTAAGGATGTGTATATATATATTTCAGACTTCTATCCCATCACACACTACTGAAATATTAAAAATTTGAAACCTGTCAGTTAAACTATAGTAATATTCTATCGATATATGTACTGAGAAAATGATGAAGATATGTGTGAGAGATTGTAATCTGGGCCAACTGATGAGTGCTGGTTCAGCACAAAATGCACATCTTAGGGATCATTTATCTTTTTCATATGTCTTTGGTTATATGTCTTAGTTATGTATATGATGGAATAGAAGTATCGAAATATATGTAAATACGCATTGGTCTGTCTTCTGGGCTGATGGATGATTTAAAAAAACCTTCAAATGTTATATAACTGATTAGAAGCTTCAGTTATTTTCTGTTCAACTTGCATATAATCTGAATTATTTATTACATATACATTTATGGATAACTTGAATTATTTCATGGGGGGGGGGCATGTTTAATGACAATAGATATATTGACATATTATTTAAATTTTAAATGTTTACCTGGTCCCAATATGATAGTATAATTTTTAGCCTACAAAGATTTAGCCAAAACTATTAAAGGATTTATTTGGAGAAGAGTATATAATAGATATGTGTGCAGAAATTTTCACACTTTCACAAAAAAAATATAATAATTTGATATTGATAAATATTGAGCAAGGATAATATAGACGTGAGAGGTTACAGTCAGGATCAACTGATGAATTATTGTTGAACATGAAATACCCTTTGTGGATTATTTCCCTTTTGTAAGTATTTTAATGTAAAGAATTAAATCTATATGTATATTACTTAGGATACATTAAAAAAAAGTAAAATGAAGTTAAATTACATTATTTCACATGGTTGTATTTAGTAATAATGATAGATATCTTCATAATTAACTTAAGTTTAAAGTGACATCTTAGGTAAAAATGATATGAAAAATTCTAGCTTAATAAATAATTAGTAATAATCATCATAGTATTTATTTGAGGAGGAAGATATCATAGCTAGTTTTTTCTCATGTGTCATAGCATCAGCCGGGAAGTGAACCCGCTAACACAGGGCAACTGTTTGTAAAGCAGCTGTCGCTGACCTCTCGACCACCAATGCTTGACAATATCATAGCTAGTTGTATAGTAAGTTTTGTATCTTTGTAATAACTTATAATAAGTACACACATTGAACATTCATCAGCAGATCTTGTTTTTAAATTTCAATTAACTCAACAGCATTGTAATTTGCATAATTCATATTGCTGATGATAAGCAACTTTTTATTTTATGTACTTCATTAATCCTTTATGAGCACTGCATGTATGATATTGCATCATCCCTGTTTGCTCTACTGTTCATTTGGTTTAAACGTGATATTCAGAAGCTTCAAAATCACTTATTTTGGCATATTTTGGGTGTTATCATGTCACAACAATTCCTATATCTTTTTTTCCCATTATTTTGTGGCTATTATAATACTAGACTATTATGAATAATTTTATTTTGCTGCACAAAACATTTTAAAAGTATTAGCTGAAAAAACATCTGAATATTTCATCACCAAATGCACCTATTCAAAATTGCAATGTATAATTTGCATATAAAAGAAGTTAAACCTGTCCCATTTTAATTTCAATAGAAATAACAGTTTCTGTTTGGGGGATTGTTTACCCATAAAGCAAATAGGGTAAAATTTCATTCAAAAAGAAAAATTGTAATTTTCAGTAATTTGTTTATATATTAAAAGCTTATTTATACAATATTTTTGTAAAGCAAAAATGTATGTCACTGCAATTAAGTTTTATAAAGAAACATTTATTTTTAAAAAAACAAATCTTAAAAAGTGGACTATGGCAAAGTAGAGGCAGTTTTTTTGGATAGTAGGTATGGCTTTTTGTCAATACTGGTAAAAAAATTTTAAAAAAAATTTAATAACAATAAATTTAATGTTTAACTTTGACATATATTTTCTTTGTTTAATGATAACTAACTCTAATTTTTTTTGAATTTGAATATCTAATATTTCATTCTACGAACTTTTTGGATAACATTATATCCAGTAATACCAATCATTATTATTGTTACAAATTTAATTTATTATATAATTTTTTTTTTAATTTTACAAAGTTTAAATATTAACTTCTAGAATGTCTATTATTTGAAAACTTACATTTATAATAAGTAATGTAAATATTAAACAAGGCAAAACTCTCCATACAGTAGTGCCACCCTGTCCCAGATGAGCAGGCACTAGATAGGGATTTTATGCACAAGCCTTCTGGCATCTATTGATTACTCTGGTTGGAACAGGGTGGCATTACTGTATGGAGAGTTTTGCCTTGTTTAATAAAAAATATGTGCTAGTATAAGAGATGGTGATCGTGTAATGTAAATATTATCAATATATGATATAGAAAAAAGGTTTAATTGTAAAAATAAAATATTCAAATATGGAAGAAAATCTCACTAGAGCTTTTTCAACTATGACAGGAGAGGTTAGATACTGAAAGGGTTAGTTCACTCTCTTAAAACTATCTTTAGTGTTTCTTTGCTGGTTTTACATTTATTTGATAGCAAATACTGGAACTAAAATAATATTTATTTATTAATTAAAAAAAATCCAATATGAAGTATTAAATGATTATACTTATTACAAGCAACATTACTGATTGGTAGATTTTTGTTGTTTTTCATGCAAGACCACTTGAGAAAGCTTTTGTGCAACGTCAGGTTTTGTGGATGTAAGTATTGGAAAAATACATTGCTTAATGTATATGTAAATAAAACAGAACTATTTTCTGGGAGCTACAAATAAATGACAGTCCTTCATCAATAAATAGAAAGAATAAATGTAACACCTACTCATTAAACTTAAATAGTAATTAATCAATTATTTATTGGTGTATTTCTAAATAAAGTGTGATATTTTTATATTAGTGTAATTATAAATATAACTTAAGTCTTTATGAAATTAGACTTTAACATCAGAACACAAAAATGGAATCTAGACGGTTCTGTGCATTACATGTATATTTATTGTAAATAAAATTTTCATAAAATATTGTGTTATATGTACAGACAGTACATTAAAATTATTATCGGCATAAATGTACTCTAGAAAATTAGCATAAAGCTGAAAATGTGAATGTGATATTGAGCAAAATCAATATATTTAAACCAGTCCTATTATAGGTATTCTGAACTGCATAAATATAAGTGGTTACATTCTAGTGGCAGCAGAACAGCACATATACAATCGTATGTGCAGCAATTGTGTGACTTTGTAAGCAAAAAATACAATGTGTGTACTAATCATCATAGAAGTCAGTGAAATGGTTAAAGTCTGTTATTATAAATAACATTAAAATGTCTTTTTGGGAAAACCAAAGTAAATGGATGCACACTGATCATTCGATTTGTATGTAATGTTTGTGTGTACGAACAGTTTATCATGCAGCTAATTATTGGAATTGCTTAAAGAAGGCAAAGTGGTTTTACTAGTTATATTATTCTTTACATTATTAGCAAGTCAATAAATTTGTTTTTGTCTCTCTAGTTAGGATTTATTTTCATTAAATTACTATAGATGCATATACAGCTGATAAACAAATTTATATATACATATATAAAAGAAAGTTACTGTTAACACTAACTGAAATAATTATAGAAAATATACAAACCATCATACAATTACAAATATCCAGTAACGCCCTCTGTTTAAAGATCTATATCTCAATAATAGCAAACCTTAAAATGATACCACTTTAAGGTTGTATGCTAAACGATGTTAAATATTGAAATACAGACCTACTCAAACACAGAGCATGAAATTTTAAATAAGCAAACGATCTTAAATTTTGCTAATAAACTAACAAGTTTACAAAGTTATTAAAGACAAACTAAACATTAGATTTTAATCTTTAAATTCCTCCCAAACTATAAATGAAAAGAAAGTTACTGTTAACACTAACTGAAATAATTATAGAAAATATACAAACCATCATACAATTACAAATATCCAGTAACGCCCTCTGTTTAAAGATCTATATCTCAATAATAGCAAACCTTAAAATGATACCACTTTAAGGTTGTATGCTAAACGATGTTAAATATTGAAATACAGACCTACTCAAACACAGAGCATGAAATTTTAAATAAGCAAACGATCTTAAATTTTGCTAATAAACTAACAAGTTTACAAAGTTATTAAAGACAAACTAAACATTAGATTTTAATCTTTAAATTCCTCCCAAACTATAAATGAAAAGAAAGTTACTGTTAACACTAACTGAAATAATTATAGAAAATATACAAACCATCATACAATTACAAATATCCAGTAACGCCCTCTGTTTAAAGATCTATATCTCAATAATAGCAAACCTTAAAATGATACCACTTTAAGGTTGTATGCTAAACGATGTTAAATATTGAAATACAGACCTACTCAAACACAGAGCATGAAATTTTAAATAAGCAAACGATCTTAAATTTTGCTAATAAACTAACAAGTTTACAAAGTTATTAAAGACAAACTAAACATTAGATTTTAATCTTTAAATTCCTCCCAAACTATAAATGAAAAGAAAGTTACTGTTAACACTAACTGAAATAATTATAGAAAATATACAAACCATCATACAATTACAAATATCCAGTAACGCCCTCTGTTTAAAGATCTATATCTCAATAATAGCAAACCTTAAAATGATACCACTTTAAATATTGAAATACAGACCTACTCAAACACAGAGCATGAAATTTTAAATAAGCAAACGATCTTAAATTTTGCTAATAAACTAACAAGTTTACAAAGTTATTAAAGACAAACTAAACATTAGATTTTAATCTTTAAATTCCTCCCAAACTATAAATGAAAAGAAAGTTACTGTTAACACTAACTGAAATAATTATAGAAAATATACAAACCATCATACAATTACAAATATCCAGTAACGCCCTCTGTTTAAAGATCTATATCTCAATAATAGCAAACCTTAAAATGATACCACTTTAAGGTTGTATGCTAAACGATGTTAAATATTGAAATACAGACCTACTCAAACACAGAGCATGAAATTTTAAATAAGCAAACGATCTTAAATTTTGCTAATAAACTAACAAGTTTACAAAGTTATTAAAGACAAACTAAACATTAGATTTTAATCTTTAAATTCCTCCCAAACTATAAATGAAAAGAAAGTTACTGTTAACACTAACTGAAATAATTATAGAAAATATACAAACCATCATACAATTACAAATATCCAGTAACGCCCTCTGTTTAAAGATCTATATCTCAATAATAGCAAACCTTAAAATGATACCACTTTAAGGTTGTATGCTAAACGATGTTAAATATTGAAATACAGACCTACTCAAACACAGAGCATGAAATTTTAAATAAGCAAACGATCTTATTATTGAGATGTAGATCTTTAAACAGAGGGCGTTACTGGATATTTGTAATTGTATGATGGTTTGTATATTTTCTATAATTATTTCAGTTAGTGTTAACAGTAACTTTCTTTTCATTTATAGTTTGGGAGGAATTTAAAGATTAAAATCTAATGTTTAGTTTGTCTTTAATAACTTTGTAAACTTGTTAGTTTATTAGCAAAATTTAAGATCGTTTGCTTATTTAAAATTTCATGCTCTGTGTTTGAGTAGGTCTGTATTTCAATATTTAACATCGTTTAGCATACAACCTTAAAGTGGTATCATTTTAAGGTTTGCTATTATTGAGATATAGATCTTTAAACAGAGGGCGTTACTGGATATTTGTAATTGTATGATGGTTTGTATATTTATATATATATATATATATATCAAAACTACCCCAAATCCAAAATTAAACCAGACCAGCATAAAAATAATATAAAAAAACACAACCTAAGGTTTCACTGCTACAAGCAGACTTCTCAAGTGTAAAGAACTACAAAAACTACACAATATATATAATGTTAAAAACTACCCACAAACCCATTCACTTCCCATCCACCCTTAATATTAAAAGAACTCTTAAATAAGTTAATTGCTTCAGAATAATAAATTTTCAATAATAAAGACTCTTTAATTCTTCTTTTGATTTCATTTCTCTCAAAGAAGACAACCTTAGCTTCATCAAAATCAATAGTGTGGCCTGTATCTTTTTCATGGACATACAAAGCAGAACTAAGATATATATTTTTAACTCTACTTTTATGAACCTTTATTCTTTCATTTAAACTCAAACTACTCTGACCTATGTAAACCTTCTTACAAAATAAACAAGGAATAAAATATACTACACCAGGAATAGTCTTTCTATCAAAAACTTCTTTTGTATTATTTAATAAATTATTCAATGTAACATCCCTTTTCCAAGCAATTTTCTTATTTCCAAACAATATACTATTTCTACATACAATTTTATAAGAAGACAATTTAAATGGCAAAGAAATAAAATCTTATTTTTCTTTAACCTTTACATCCTTACAAATATTACTAAGGTTAAAGAAAAATATGATTTTATTTCTTTGCCATTTAAATTGTCTTCTTATAAAATTGTATGTAGAAATAGTATATTGTTTGGAAATAAGAAAATTGCTTGGAAAAGGGGTGTTACATTTAATAATTTATTAAATAATACAAAAGAAGTTTTTGATAGAAAGACTATTCCTGGTGTAGTATATTTTATTCCTTGTTTATTTTGTAAGAAGGTTTACAGAGGTCAGAGTAGTTTGAGTTTAAATGAAAGAATAAAGGTTCATAAAAGTAGAGTTAAAAATAGATATCTTAGTTCTGCTTTGTACGTCCATGAAAAAGATACAGGCCACACTATTGATTTTGATGAAGCTAAGGTTGTCTTTTTTGAGAGAAATGAAATCAAAAGAAGAATTAAAGAGTCTTTATTATTGAAAATTTATTATTCTGAAGCAATTAACTTATTTAAGAGTTCTTTTAATATTAAGGGTGGATGGGAAGTGAATGGATTTGTGGGTAGTTTTTAATATTATATATATTGTGTAGTTTTTGTAGTTCTTTACACGTGAGAAGTCTGCTTGTAGCAGTAAAACCTTAGGTTGTGTTTTTTATATTATTTTTATGCTGGTCTGGTTTAATTTTGGATTTGGGGTAGTATTGATTTTATATTGACTAGTTTAGCTTTATGCCTGTAATGTTTATATATATATATATATATATAAACATTACAAGCATAAATGCTAAATATATATATATATATATATATATATATATATAGCAGAATGACACAAATTGACAGTAGAATGAAATAAGTTGATAGTGAAATGCTTATAGTCATTAGTTTATGTTATTGTTGATAAATAATGGTTTTGTTGAACAGTAGTATTTATGAGTTTGATATTAACAATATGTCATGGAAAGTTTATTTCAAGCACATTGAGGGTTATATGCTAATAAATAAAATTGAGGAAGATAGACCCAAAATAACTACACTTCTGTTATTTTCTGGCAAAATTGTTTTAATTGTGTGACCCTAAAACTCCTGTGGACATTCCATATGAAGAGTTAAAAGAGAAAAAAATGCATATTTCCAGCGGGCAATTTTGAAATTGGTATCTCATCTATGTTTTAGAATGAGAAGGCAATTAGCTTGTGAACAATATATAGACTATAATAAAGCACTTTGTGCATTTTCAAAACAATGCCAATTTGTCTATGAGTTAGAAGACATGTTGCTGGAACAACTATTGTTTGGAATATCTGACCATAGCCTGAGGAAAACTTTGCTGAGTGAGCCAAATCTGAATTATAAGATATCCCTTGGAAAATGTGTTGCATAGGAAGTAATGTTAGAAGAAGCAACAGAAATTTCAGTCATCAGTTAGAATGCAAAATAATTTGATTACTGTAAATAAAGCACACGCTGTAACTATGAGTTTGAAGATAGCAAAGAAAAGTTTGATCTGTTTTTGCTGTGGTGTAAAAGGCCATGTGAAGAAATTTTGTAATCTTAAAATGGAAAAGGAAATGGTTTCCTATTGTTTGTTAAACTGAATAATGGACAAATTCTGAAGAGACACATCAATCATTTACGATTTGGGCAGAATGAAATAATAAAATGCTGATAACATTCAAATTAACTACTCATTGAACTGCAAACTTCTAATGAAAAAGATAAGCATGTCATCTCTTCAGAATTACAAAATAAAGGAATCAAACTTATCATCCACATCTAGTAGAAATAAGTACAGAGGCAGTTGATCAGATGATGCAACCAAATCCAGTGGATGTAATGGATAACGAAGAGGAAGAAAGAGATTTACCTTCCACCAGACCCACTAGAGTTCAACAACAACCAGAAAGATTGCAAGATTATTTTTTGTAACAGAGAAGAGTATTTTCTAGAGAAGGTGAGGAATGAACTGTTCTGTGCATTATAGGTATATTTATCATAAATAAAATTGAATAAAATATATGTAAAGACCATTAAAATTATTATCAGTATAAATGTACTCTAGAAAATTAGCATAAAGCTGAAAATCCAGATTTAATATTGAGCAAGGTCAATATATTTAAATGAGCCCTACTACATATTCTGGACTGCATAAATATATCAGGTATGGTTTAGCAGCAACAGCAGGAGAGCACTTATACAATTGGGTGAGCAGCAATTGTGCAACTTTGTAAACAGAAAATACAATGTATGTGATAAACAGTGAAATGGTAGACTAGTATTAGAAAGAAAATTCGAATGTCTGGATGTTAAAACAGAAGTAAATAGATACATGCATATAATTAGACTTGTATATGCTTGTGCATATGAACAGTTTATCATGTGGTTAATTATTTGAATTGCTTAAAGAACCTAAGTAGTTTTTTATTATTTTACTATTCTTTACATTATTAGCAAGTGAATACACTTGTTTTTATTACTCTAGATAGCGTTTGTTTTCATTAAATTTTTGCAGATGCATATACAGCTGGTATACATAAACTTTACCCCTGTGTATAGCAAAAACTCATTTTAATGACCTCATAATATCAATACAAAGTCAGTTTTAATAAAGTAAATGTATAATATGGATAGCTTAATGTATATGTAAATTAAATAGAAGTAATTACACTTTCAGGGGATATGAATATATAGCATACATATATTAATAAATATAAAGAAAATATATATCATCTATACCTTAACCTTTGATATTAATTAAGTATTCATTTATTGACATTGTTTGAAGGATAATATATATTTGTATATGGGATCTAAATATAAATATAACATAAATCTTTTTAAAATTACAATTTAGTATTAGGGAACAAAAAAATGGAGTTTCATTTTTAACTACAACATACTATTAATAAAAAAATCAGTTTTAATAGATGGGTATATTAAATATGCATAACTTAATGTATACATAAAATAAATAAAATGTCCGTTAATTAAAAAACAAAATTGTAATTATAATTGAAATAATAAATTTAACGGTTTACAAACTATTACAAACAATCCTTAAATCTGCAGAAGTACTTTCGGTTAATTTCTTAAACCTGCCTCAACTGCCATTAAATTAAAAAAAAAAAAAAGCGGAAGCAAACGTCATCAATTCAAATCCCACGAATCTCGTATTTTAATGTTAGCAGCTTGTCGATTTATTAAATGCATTTTATTCCAGTTTATAAAAAATGCCTCTTTAATTTTTCTTTTACTATGGTTTCTCTCTTCATGAAGAATTTTCACATTTTCAAAATCAAATTTAAATTTATATTTACATGTTTTTTCATGATCAAAGAAAACTGAAGAAGACATTAAATCATAATTATTTTTACTTTTTACATGCTTATATAACAATTCATGCTTCCTCAACCTCTTCTCAATACTGCACCTAGATTCACCTATATATGATAGCATACAATTACAAAAAAATTTGATATATGACATTACTTTTCTGCTTGACAGGTATGACATCCTTAGAATTATTGACTAATTTATTAATATTGTTTGGAATGTAGAATGAAACATTAAACACATTCTTATATATATCCTTAAAAAATTTCACTTGTAGATTTGAAATAAATGGAATAGATATCCATTGTCTAGTATTACTCTTCATTTCCTTTAAATCATTATAACTTTTTTTAAATTGGCATAAAGTATTGTTTATTTGTTCCATTTTATAACCAACATCAAGCAATTCCTTGGCAAATATTTCAATGTTTTTCAGTTTATCATTTTGGTAATGACATAATTTTTCATTCTGAAACAAAAAAGATCTAAAACTTGCCATCTTATGCATCATTGGTACTTTTGAATTACAATTTATATATCCTCTTTTTTGCAGTGGCTTAATTATTAGTTTATAATTTAATATATTGTTATCGCTTGTATATATATATATATATATATTGAAGCAGTCAATCTTAGCTAAGATTGCACTTCATGTTTCCACCTACTAACCTGTGTCTAAACCCTATATCCCATCCCACTCCCTTTGTCGTCTATATATATTTTATGTATATATTTGAGATGCGTGCCCAGGTAATAAAATTTTAACTTTTAATTAACATTTTTATTATTATTAATTTTATGATTATTAATTCTTTTTATTAAAATACATAGGTGCGGCTCATATATATATATATATATATATATATATATATATATATATATATATATATATATATAGGAGCAAAATACTAACAAAATATTGATTTTTTTTTGTAAATATTTTATTATATGTCATTTGTACAACTTTTTCTTTTTAAAGTATTTTTTCTTTTAAACTGTATATTTTGTAAAATACAATATGGAAGATGCTACAGGTAATTGTCTAAAAATAATTAAAGTGTGGAAACACTATTGTTTTAATCTGGGGTAGGTATTTTAATTAAAGTTTTACTTAAAATAAAATGGGATTAATATTAAAGATAGTTTTGTTATAAACATGTTGTCAAATTTATTTCTAATCTGGAAATAGATTTGAATTTATTTTTGGACATTATCTTACTGTGGCATCTTCAAAAACAATTGATAAAGAAAAAGTATAAAATGGCTAAATTTTGAGTCACAGATTAGATTAGCTACTATTGAGAGAAATGATTGTAAACGTATTACACGTCGCTTGAAACTTAAATAATGTAGCAGTAAATCCCTCACTTCTCAGCCCTGTTGGGTCATCATCTTCTGCAGCCATACTATTCTGCTGCCCAAGAGTGAAGTCAAAGCCTGACCTAAGAACTTTAGTATGTTAATAGAAGCTTGCTGCCACAGGAGAACTTGCATTTCAATTGCCATGTACATGCACTACTAAATTGGACTCTTAAAATTGCAAGGTAACTTTTCAATCCATCATCTCAAACTAAATTTAGCCTAACTCATCTATCAAGATTTCTTTTAATATATTATTTTAACTTTGTTTTTGTTAATATGTAATTTGCTCTTAGTTAATTTGTATATATAATATGTAAATTGCTCTCAAATGATTTCATAAAATGTAATTCTATCTCATATGCTCTTAACTTTCTTTAACTTTGGTGCGGTCAATTATTTATAGTTATTTATTACTTGATTTTATATATATGCTTTTCTTATTATTATGCCAATCTCTAACAATTCGACGAGTTGAATTTTGTAAAATCTTTTTTTTTTTTTAAGTAAACCTTCATGAATTAAGGTTTTTAATGTCCATTTAAAACAACACATTATTAATTAATACACTCGCCAATTGGTTTAATGTTGGTTTATTATAAAAATATATTTGTTTAACTCTGGATTTTCTATCCGGGGTAAATCCAGAACTTCATCTAATTAACACTTTGAAATCTTTTAAATTGTTGTTTTTTTATTAAATTCTGAAAGAGTGACCCATTAATTATTTTCTATATAACTGTTTTTTTATATACTCTTAAAATATCAAATATTGTACATATATATATTCCAGTTATTGTAAAATCAACGAAGGTGGGATTGAATTATTTTAAATATCAGAAAAGGAAAGGGGATAAATTTTAATATTTTACTATTTTAGTTATTAAGTAAAATCTTGTGTCTATATATATTATAACTGCATAGCGTATTATTTGTCTAAATTTTAGTATTCAAACAAGGGTCATTTATTTTAAAGCAGTAAAATTTATTCAATGTCGTTAGTGACATTTATCTGTACTGCGTTACTGACATTTGGCCTTATCTTTGTGTTTATATATGTGTGCTTCTAATCTGGGGATTACGACAAGATCGAACCCATAGATTTCTCATTATATCAACTTATTCTGTATAAAATGCCTCTGGCGGTGATCCCGAAAGTTTGGCACATGCTATGCATATCACTTCTTCATATAAAAAGGCCTGCACATCAGCTGATGTCCATGGTATGCCTATCCACTTTGTTTTTTATCCAGAAGCACGACTTTTCCTGTTATTTTTAGGCCATTATGTCAGCACCACAAACTTCTTCATATTATTATTTCTTTTGCTTCATGACCCAGTTTTAATGCTCTAATATTAAAATTGCGCTCTGCTTAAAACAGATATATATATATATATAAATGCCAACTACTTCTATTTTATTAATTAAATTTATTTCAGTCTTATACAATCCCACCATCATAAATTATTTTTGTATTTAAGAGTATTTATAGGCCTTGGGGAAAAATAAAGCATTCTTCTTACCAGCGCTAATTAAAAGAATTTTCATTAAGTACTGTAATCATATAATCAAATATGTTTTCAAATGTATTTTATTTATTTTCACGACCGTAATGGCATGAAAATAGTTTGTATTATATCTATAATGAATTTCGGAACGCTCCTAGAAATATAAATGTTAGTCACCATGTTTCTGAACCGTAAATCAAAGCGTTAATGGCAATATTATGTAATTCTTTCTAATAGTTGATTGGCATCTTAATATTGGACCCACCAAAGATGTGTGCTTATTTATCATATATTATTTAGCTAACAAAGAGCATATGAGAAATAATAGCATGAATGACACTATGTTATCATCTACTGCTTGCTCATTCACGCACACATTAATGTATATAATTAAGTCACAATGTATAATAATGTTGTCATTATATTAAACTATATTTTTATTGTCTAACTTATTTGAGTAGTTCAAATTCCTCTTTTCTCCAATTCCACATATTACAGTCATGCTTATATATTTTTTAGCTAGTCATAATAATAGATGTCTCATTGTTTTGCTCAGCTTTGCTAATCACTGGATTAAAATGAATTCTCATATGCCATCACTATTATGTTATTTATTAGGGGTTTGATCTGGGCTCAGAGAGTGGGTTCGAATCCAGGCTGGTCCCTGACCTAAATCTTGGGCTTGACTGGGTTTGAAGTACATTTTGTGAGTTCCAGCTCATGTTAGATGGATAAACATGTTTTGACCGGTACATAGGATATATTAAATGAAAATAACTATATTTCCAGGAGCTTTAAATAAATAGTAGTAATACATCAATACATAATAGATATATGCTTAATTATCAATTAAGCTTAAGAAAAAGGTGGTTTATCTATTTTTTATATTCTTTTGATGAGTGAGCACTGTTGATTAATAGCTCCCAGAAGTGTAATTAACCATTTCATTAACAACTCCTCCCATCTGTAAATATAGGACCTAGTAGTAATTAGAGTCATATTTGCAGTATTTTATTTTTACAATTAAATCTGTATTCTATATCATGCTTTGATATTTACTTTGTTACAAATATATGTTTACAAATAAAGGATATTCTAAAAGTTAATATTTGAACTTTCCAAAATAGAAAATAAAATACTAAAGCGAATATGTAGTCAAGCATTGTTAGCCGAGAAGTCATCACAGCCACCTTGCAAGCAAGTAGTTGGTTGCAGACGGTTGTGGGTTCACATCCCGGCCGATGCTATGACATATGGAAAAAAAAGTGAATATGTAAGATAATAATGGATAATCATAACATTAGTCTTTTTATAAAAATTCTTGAACAAAATATTTATTTGAATTTCATTTTTAAAATGGAAATAAATTTTATTTGACTCAATAGTATGTTTTAAAATTTTTAATTATACTTACTATTATTAAAATTTCACAAAAATGATCTTCAGCAGCATTTATGATGGCATTTCTTTTCAACAAATAATGCCAACTGTTTATGCCATAACTATGGTTTTAATAACTTGTCTTATTAAAAACAAACATTTTCAAATAAAATGAAATTGAATTTATATATTTATTTAGTTTAAACCTTTTTTTTTTTTTTATAAATGTGTCACATACCTTTCATACTTAAATAAATTATTAAAAATTGCAATTTTTGTTTTGAAGACATGAGGATAATAAAACACACTTTTAAAAACCTGATGCCAACTAATCTACCAATCAATGGCATTATTAATTTCTTTGTATTATAATACAACCAATTGAGTGCTGACATCTTCTTTTGAATTTGAAAATTTGTATATCTGTAGAATTCTAATATCTTCAGATTTCTGTTAAACCTAATAATTTTAGTTCCAATTTCTACCACAAGAAAAAAAGTGAACCAGCAAACTAATATTATAGATAAATTGCAAAATAGTGAAGAAAAGCTGAAGCAATAACAACACATCACATTGCCTCAAAATGAGTGATTCGGTGAGAACTGGAAGATACCTTTTTAATTTATATATATATTGAGCTATACATATTTATTATTTAGATATATAAAAATTGGATTTTGTATTAATATGAGATTGTTAAAAATGAGACTCTTTATATGTTTTTTAATATTAAATTATTTCAGTAATACTTAAACCATGTTTATAATCAAGATAATATACAAATATCACTATTTCCAATAATTTCAATAAAAATGCTTAATTCCCACTTAAGCTTCAAGAATATGTGGCCTTTAATTCCCGCCTCTTACGAAGCTCCTCGTTGACATCTGACGTCACTCTAACTCTGCCAGTTCTTATGCTAAAATATTCGTTTGAGATGTATTGAATAGGTTTTTAAAAGTTCTGTAAGATGGTGCCCTCTTCTGAATTATTTTACAAGTAAAAAATAAAAAAAATGCATTTAAACCTAAACAAAGAAAGAACATGAGTTGTGATTGGTTCTTAGCATGCTCTCAGCCGAAAAAGACATTCTGATTGGCTGGAAAGAACAAAGAAACCGCCTGATCAAAGAAAATAAAGAAAAACGCTGAGATTTTCATTTCGAATATGATTTAAAGTATTATAAAATTATATTTATGGAAATTACAAATTATTTTCAGAGAGAATAATAAAAAAACAAAATTATTTTCAAAAAATATTGAAGATTTTAGTAAAATTATTGAAGATTTAGTAAAAAGAAATATTTACTTTTCTATAACGTAAAAGTCAACCTTTTTGTTTATATTATAGCTTTTATGTTGCCGAAATTGAATATTTTAGAATAAATAAATAGCAATTTATTTTTGAAAGAACTTTCGTTCTCTTCATAACCTGAAAAATTAGTAATAGACTTTTTATAAATGTATCTGAGTTGAATTTAATATTATAGGCGAATATGTTTTAACAATAGGCTTTGTCTTCAGTTTGTGAGTTGGCCAATTAAAAGATTTGATTTTTACCTCATACAACCAATAATATAATTAGCGGTTAAAAGGTTACCTTTAATACTGTTTATGCATAGTACTGGAAACATAACTACTTCTTTTTAATTTATATATACATTAAGCTATGCATATTTAAAATTTACATCTAATTAAAACTGACTTTGTATTAATATTATGATAGCTTTGTCCTCTAATATGAAAAAGTACTTTAAAGATTTACACTATATTTATAATTAAGCTAAAATAAAAATATGATACGCTATTTAGAACAATACCAGTAAATTATGGAATGGAATGATTGAGGGTGAAAAACAAGAAGTTAAATACTTAGACATACAAGTATAAGGAGTCTCAATACATCTCAACTACTGCATGATAATCAAACTACTTGAAATATGAGACTAAAAGTTGAAGGCACCAGGAACACATAAATTAGCAGGTTTGGCAGCATTTCTGTTTAGAAACCATCACCTCTGCAAATTTGAATCAAGACAGAAAAAACAATCTAATGTGCTACCTCAAAGAATTTAAACAGGGAACCATCAAAAGGAAAGTCAAACAATTTTATAACAAACTAAGATCTGAGTCAAAGAGGATAAACCATGTATGCTGCTACCATATATACCTATATTAGCTAATAAACTTATTAAAACACTTAATACAGATTTTAACTTAAGTTTTCACATGCCATCAACCACTAATAGATTAATTAATAATTTAAAAGACAAATTCACACCTGAACAACCTCCCCAAGCCATTTACAAGATCACATGCCTCCAAAACTGCTGCAGTGTGGCATATTATGGGGGAACACATGTGGCAAATAGCACCAGGGCATTACAACATTGATACTCATACAACAGGGTTTGAATCAAATCTGAGGGCAACTCAATATTTTTGAACATCAAAAATCCACAGGCCACATGTTCGAACCCTCTACTTCCAAAATGAGATCCACTGAGCACAATGACACTAAGCACAAGATTAAGGAAGCATGCAACATTGCAGATGACCCCAATGCTATCAATAGGAGAGATGCTTGCTTCTCCATTTTGAAAAAATGGGTCATCTAGGCTATTTGCATACATCTTCATTAAAAAGAGATAACTACAACAATCATTAGTATAAGCTATGAATATGGAAACACTAAGCTCCCACAAGTGCTAAGCAATTATTAATTCATAATATGGCTTCATGTATGAGCGTTTCAAGTGCAATATATAGATAAAAGATTACGGGTAGATGTTCTATCTATTCTTTACTTTTATTGATATATGAATTGTGTTTATTTCTAGCACCTGGAAGTGTCCATTTAAATTATGTATATATATTTATATTGGTATCTTTATATTTTTATTAATAATAACAGAGTAGGAAGACATATATATATATTATACAAAATTAATAATATGTAAACAAGCATCTATTTTTATAGCGCGATGTTTTATAATTGTAATTCACTAAATATCAGCCTTTTACAGCTACTGTACATGCGCTTTAATGAGTGTTAAATAATAAATGAATACTTTTCAGTGCCCATACAAGATATAGCATTTAAGAAAGAATAAAATGAATCCACTTATTCTTTCCAAACCCAAATGTTTATATACGGGCAAATCTTAAGTACTGGCAAATAAAGCGTGAAGATAGATCATCCACTTTAAATTACGGCTAGCGTCTGACAATGACATCGACAAAATTACTTAGAATTTACTTAAACGTCACTTTGAAACGAAACTCAAACATATGATCTATCTTCATGCTTTATTTGCCAGTACTTAAGATTTGCCCATATATAAACATTTGGGTTCGGAAAGAATAAGTGGATTCATTTTATTCTTTCTTAAATGCTATATCTTGTATGGGCACTGAAAAGTATTCCTTTATTATTTAACACTCATTAAAGCACATGTACAGTAGCTGTAAAAGGCTGATATTTAGTGAATTAAAAATAATAATAGTTAATATGGTAAGGATTTTAGACCCAATATTTAACTCATTCGCAGCCCAACTTCTCTCATTCTTATTTGAAAGATCCTAGTGACAATTTTGATCATATTCTTTATTCATAAAAAAATTACTGAACAAAATATAAACAAATTTTAGTTGAGATTTTAAAAGAAATGTCTAAAATGGAACTTTATTATTATTAAAATTTCATCAAAAATGTCGTTGTCAGAATTTGTGAAAGCAATTCTCGTTGGCCAATAATGCTTCCATTTTATCTATAACTACATTTTTACAATCTGTTTTCTTAGAAATAAATATTTTCAAATAAAATCTTGGTTTAGAATCAATATTTTAAATCACCCAAACATCACCATTTCCTGTGCTTATAGAAGCTGTTAAAATGGTGGTAATATCTCCATATAGTAGTATCCCCAGTTTAAGCTTTCGGAATCAGTGGATATTAGAAAATTTGTGCATAAAATCCATATCTAGTACCTAATTATTCCATATCTCCAGACTTGTTTCTAGTTTGTAGGTTTCATCAGTGAGCAGTCTTGGATCTGACAGGACTACTCCTAGATCTATGGATCAAATACAATCTTTCAGCCATGACCTGTTATCTATTTAGTTAGTTATGAAGCTATGAGACCAAAATAAAAACATAAGAATGTTTTCAATCCAAAATAATTTTCTTGTTTAGTCATATTGATCAGAACTTAGTTCTGTATCTATACATTTTGGTATTTTTTTTTTAATAATCATAGTCACCATCATCTTATGAGAAGGATTAAAATTAAGCCATTTAAACAGCACATGATTACTTTTATCCATAAAATGATGGTAACTATTGTTAAAAACCAAAGATACCAAAATGTACAGATAATGAACTGTGTTCAGATTGGTATGACTATACAAGCTTGAATTGAAAACATTATTGTGTTTCATTTTGGGCTCATAGATTTTATAATTAACTAAATAGGTAAAAGGTAGCTGCTGGTGGGTTGCATTAGATCCAAAGATCTAAGTGGTTCTCTCAGTTCCAACATTCCTTACTGATGAAAGTTACAAGCTAGAAACTAGTCTGAGAATATTCGATAAGTAGGCATTGAATAGGAATTTTATGCACATCCCTTTTTGAATCCCTTAAGTTACTATATCTTGCCTTGGGTGACAGTATTGTATGGAGAATTTGATACTGTTAATATTTTTTTTACAAATGTATTGTATAAATAAGCTTAAATATGTAAATATAGCAATAAAACATGCTCGGAAATGCATGAAGACAAATAACATACCAATCAATGATTATGATGTGTTAAATCAGGCATTATTAGTTTATTTTCATATTTAAATTTATAGTGATATTTTTATGAAGTCTATATGATACTGACATCTTCAAATATTTTTAAACTAATAATTTTATAAATATTTTTTTACAGAAAAATATGTATACAATAAATAACATTACAGATAGCTGCAAAATAATAAAAAATCTGGAAACAATAGAAGCAGCCTTATTATTTCCCAAATATTTCAACATTGTGAGAAAGTGGCTGACTTTCCTTGAACATGTTAAAAGTTTCAAAATGGTGAAAAAATAATCAAATATATCCAAGCCTGAACATCTTTCTTATTAGTTCTCATATGAAGTGAAAAGGATTGCTATCAATCTTATGAAATCTTGTTGACCAATTAATACAATACTGCAATAAATGAATGTGGTGGTTTAAAGAACACTATGGAATGAGTTTAATCAGTCAAATTTCTTTATTTATACACATCCCTCTTATTTTGAAACTCTTTATGTCAAAACTGTCTAATATATACCATAGTGGTACATTATAGTTACGTATTGTAACAGTATACACATATGCCATTACATCACTGTCAAATTAAAAAAAGGATTGCTAAAGAAAATGGATGTGAATTAATAAATAACTAAAAAAAATAAAAATTCAAGTAATATATATAAAATGCACAGGTAATATACTAATAATTATTTAAGTTAAAAAATTCAAAATCTAAAAACAAAAGACTTTTAATGCCAAAAAAAGCTGTTAATGTATTTTTAAAGTTATTTTTAAGCTATTGTAGAATGGAAATAATTTTCTATTTAAATGTAATGACATAATAACAAACAAGCCCTTGGGAATTTAATCAATTGTAAGTCAGATAAGAAATCAATAAAAAAATTACTACTAATAAAATTTGGTGTTCTCCAAAATGTAGGGATTATGCAATAAATTTTCATTTCTCATATTTACACAAGCTGAGATGGCCTCAAGAGTGATGGTTGCTGTAAAGTGGCAAGCAATGGACTTGTATTCCCCAAAACAACATTAACATTAGATGGAAGGACCTTCAAATGGAGTTGTGTGATGCATCAAGGATTGCAAAGTTGGAATCCAGTAATTTGAACCATTGAAAGTATGGACTTTTGTCTTAAATAAGATGTGACTTTTAATTATCTAAAGTAAGAACTTTTTAAATATTAAACATTACCTAACTCCTAAATAAAATCTGTTACCTGACTTAATAGAAATTTAAATTATTTATTATATTTTTTTTAGTTTGCTACTGTCATTTCCATTCTCATTAATTTCTTTTAAATTAATAATTTAAAAATAGACATAAATGGCTGCATAGATTCATAAATTATGTTAGTTTATGTGTGTTAATTTTGGGATATTTGTTTTATACTTGAATCAGTGCTGGTGGAGAGATATACAGCTATTTTATGTCAATGTAATCTGGGAAGTGCATTGGATTAACATTCCCTTATGCCATGTTAGCATACAGGGCATAGTATCCATCTGAACGCATGTCTCAAAAAGTGTAGCTATCACATTGCCAATGGTCGTATACATATTTCCTATGCCATTGACCTCCTTATTCTCAGGTTGGAACAGTAAGCAAGCAAAACTATTATTCCCCCATTTACAGAGCAAATCTTTTATATAGTTCCAAATTATTGCCTTGCCAGACATATGCACATTCCTGTACTGGACAAGATTCCTATCAGCATGGTTTTATGCTAACATTCTCATTTTGCACTGATCACATCAGTATATCAGTAAGCTGATAATTGTTTAGAGGTGAACTTGTGGCCTGGAGTTAAAAGGGTTGGCTTCATTAAATGCATATTCTATATAGCATATTTGCACTTAGTAAAATATTAAAATTGTGGTAAATCTATTAAATGTATCCATCTGTGCATATACATAAATAAATATATTTAATCGTTAACTCAGGTTTCAGAATTTTTCCTTTTAATATGTGTGAGCATTATAATAAAATGTTTTGTTTAATTAATTTTTGGCAGTAACTTATTTTTTTTTTAAATATTTTTTATTAAGAATACTTTTTAAAATCAAGAATTAGAAATTTTTAGAAATACAGCATATTATAAGTTCAGCTCTTCTGAGAATTAGCGATTGGGGCTTTCAGTTCGATCAAAGAGTAACTTCATCCGTATGAATCTGCCAACTTTATAAATTTTCTAGGTTCAAATAGCCTAGTGGTGTTCTGGCGTGGCAAATAGTATTGTGAGGTTCTGATGACTGTTATAATATATTCATTGCAATGTAATATTAACAGTTCCACAAAGTGTTAATGGCTGATAGTACTTGACTTCATCTTACGTAAAACTGTTGTGATTAGATGTGTTCATAAAACTTTGATTTCTGCTTGGTTATTTCATCTACAGTGCACAACAGTTAATTATTATCAAATGCTATTTAAGTAAAGTAATTAATACTTTATTGATAATTACTCTATTAATAAGTATTTCTGTATTTGTTTATTTACAAAATGACCAATTAATGTTAGTACGTAAAATACTGCACATCCTTTTTCCTTTTTAAATCCTACTTAATTATATAATTTTTTTGACATCCTTAAATATATTATATATAACCTTTCTTTTTCATTTTGACCATTTTTTATGATCATTTTCAAAAATTACTCTTATAAAATATATATAATATGTTATACAATATAAAATATTTAATATGTTTACAATATATATATTGTGATGATTAGATCTGGTATAGACTTTGAAAATATACATGATTTAAATTTTTTTTATTAGTTTTATATAAAGATAAACTATAAATGAAATGTGCTTAAATATAAGTTATTAATATCATGATAATATAATCAGATTTATATTTAGAAATCTAATGTAAATATTTTTATTTATTCACAAGCAGAATTATTTTTAAAATATTTATAATTGTTTTATTAAAAACAATATTTTATTTTTCATTTAAATATTTTTACATAGGCAACTAAAATATAGTAATAAAGGCAATATATGCAACATATTTAAATTTAGTAATAAGTAATATTAATAGTTATTAATAATAATGGTAATAGGGTCTGCTTGAAGGATTTTTTTAAAATAATGGAGAAATGCTTTGCCCATTTTAATATAATTTATTTAAAATGATTTTTTAATGTAATATTTTGTGTTCTATATTTCAACATGTCAACATTTGAAAAGGTTAATATTCAGGTGTTGTACTTCTTTTTGAATTAAAACAATGCAACATATATGTGAAGCATGGAGATCAAACTGTGTCTTCAAAAAATCCCCAGAAAAACCTACATCAATCAGACATAAAAAGTATATGGGAAAGTGTTCAAAAATGACCACTGCTTATTTACTGCTACCACTGCTTACTATTTACTGCTACTGCTTATTTCCACTGATGTCTTTATAAACTTTTATTATATTAAAGTGATTAATAAACATGATTGATTAAAACAAATTTATGAAAATAATATGTATAAAATACTCTAAAACATACATTTTTATTCTGAAAATCAAAACAAAGAACTTAGACCTGTCAAAATTGTTGAATGGTGCTCCCTTATATAGAGAATGAGAAACAGCCAATCAGTGCCTTGGAAGGCAGGTCTTATCTCATTGTTATAACTTTAAATTTAAATATTATTGATTTTTTAGTTGTAAAATAATTTTAAAGTGGACAGCATCATCTGATATGTTTTTCTTGATAAAATAATTGTAAAACCTGCAAAATAACATAAAAATTAGCAGCTTGAGAGTGAGTTAAAGGTAATGATGAGTATCGTTGGAGAATACAGAGAAAAGGATAAAGAAGTTAAACTTGACAAATATGTTAAAGGACTCAAACTTGACAAATATGTTGAAGGCGTTAAACTTGATGAATATGTTAAAGGAGTAAAATTTGCAAATATATTTAAAAAATTATGTATAAAAGTGAGAATTAAAGGACTTGCAATCAACAACCAGAACAAATATTATTTTCCAAAATGTTGGTGGTTGAATGGTCAGCACAGCCGCCTTATAAGCAGTTGTCTCGGGTTTGTGGGTTCACTTCCCAGGCGATGCTTTGACACAAAAAAAAAAACAAAAAAAACAAACAAATAATTCAGAAATATTTAAATTTAAAACAGCTCTATTGTGCATAAATTACTAGTAATTCTTTATTGTTTATCTTTTATCTCTTCCTTTATTTTTATCCTTACATATACAAATTTGAAAAGTTTGTTTCATAGACTATGAATTTTTGCTTTAAGATAATTAAAAAAATTGACAATTTTCTATTAATATGAGCAAAGATGTGATGGGGGGGGGATAGTAATTTATAAATAATAATACAAATTCTTTTACAATGATATATATTTAGAGATAGAGAGAAAAAAAGTAATACAAATACACAAAATGTCAAATATATATATATGTATTATTCTGAAATGAAAACATTAAAAAAAATTAATGATTTATTCATTTACATAAATAATTTGAAGTTCAAACTATCGTTTTGAACCAATTTAAGATAATTGTAGTAAGTTTAATTTTCACTAACTACAAAAAGACCAGACTCATAAACAAAACTAGATTGCTAATTAAGCTGTAATTATTATCCTTTTCACATTTATAATTATTTTTTTATCTATAATTTTAATCTTAATTGGATATCTAATACTTTCAATTATTTTATTTATAAAATACTCACTGTATTTTAACTTCATCTTTTAATTATATATAGTTAGATTTAGAAATTAAAAATGGCAGAATATTTAAGAAAAAATCTTTCCTTTATTAATTACGGTTTTAAGAAAAAAAAATGTCTCAGAGAATTGTTTTCTTTAATTAAAAAGTGGCGTTTCTAGTAAAAGTAACTAAAAATTAATTCTTACTAAAAATAATTAAATTTTACAAAATTGAGAAATAAAGTTACTAATTATAGATTTATACAAAAACAGCTTACATAATATTTTGTAATCTTTGAAATATATAATTAAAAAATGAAATATTATGTACGTTGTTTTTTGGCTTCTGTTATTATTGATGTTGTTCATTTTGTAATTAAAATATATTATGAAAATTGAAGTGTCCCACAAGAGAACAATGTATGGTAATTTACTAAAACTAAAATTAATTTTATCGTTTTTTTTTTTTTTAAATGTCACCGTTGACATTAAAATGTTTACATATTTATGCAATTACTATTTCCGATTCTTTTTTAATTCAAGAAAATACTGCGGAACAAAAATGAGCAATTAAAAGTATATTTTCCGTATAAAAACAATTATTTATATGTACGTTTTTTTTTATAATTTTGTTTATGCAAATAAAGATTTAAGTTATATAATACTTTCTACATATAATCAGAGTTCATATTTAGAGTTCAAGCAAACAGGACTGTTTGCGAGTTTAAGTAATCTGGAGCGAAAGTTTTTTTCCACCCTCCCCCCACGAATTATTTTGAATAACCTATCCCTCAAAAAATATGGGAAAATATAAAATAAAAATTATAATCTATATATTTATAATTTCAATGTTTACAAATTCATTTTCATTACTATCATGCATGAAAATTTCTACAATATCATCCAAGGATAAATCTTCATATATTTCATAGATAATAGCCAAAGCTGTAAGTCGCTTCTTTGACATTCTTGAACGTAAATGGTTCTTATTAATTTAAATTTAATTAGAGGGGATTTGACTTCAGACTTTCATGCGTCTTTCAGTCATCTGCTCCATCTTATACAACCGATAAATATAACCACATACATGTCAAAAAGATAAATAATCTACAATATATGTATTTCATGCTGAACCAGCACTCATCAGTTGGTTTGAATCTCCCAAATTGACATAGCAAATCTTCAAACTCTAATATAAACCGAACACTGATTATATATATGTGTGGGAGATGGTGATTTGGACTAACTGATATATGCTGGTTCGGCATGAAATACATATATTGGAGATTATTTATCATTTCCACATGTATGTGGACTTGTGTATCAGTTATATAAGATGGAGTGGATGGTAGAAGGGAGCTTGAAAGTTTGTGTTCAAATCCCCCCTAAGTACCTTTAGCTTAAGTATATATATCATGCTTGTATTTAGGTATCATTAATTTTAATTTAGAGAAAGATCTTTTCTCTGTGCTAGGAAAATAGGAAAACAATAACATTTAAGTGTGGTGAAAATCAAATAATGTTACATTTTCTAACACTATTTGTACAAAAATTGAAACAACTTGCTTTTCATTCAATAGCTTGAGACAAACTAATATATACTACTAATCCAGTCTGTGTTATTATGGTAGCAAAACATTAATACCAGAATGTTTATTGATATTTAAAAACTGAAATATTTTTTTGATAATGTATAATACCATTGACAACAATTTAATCAAATAATGGACTCTTTTTATGTTCCTACAAATCCACTGCCTTCTAAATCATACAGCCTAAGTTCTTTGCTCATCTTACACCCTGTATAAAATGACTCTGAAAACACATAAAATCATTAAAATGTGTATTGTAACATAACTAATTTAATAAAGTACAGATGTTTAAAGTTATTATTCAGGAAGTATGTCTGAAACCTAGTTATTATTCAGGAAGTATGTCTGAAACCTTGCACCATTCTGGAATGATTTTATACTTTATATAACCATAATTAACAATGTTCTTTTCTAAATTAATTTTACTTTTTTTTTATCTCTTTCTATACTCAATTACTGCTGGTTTGGAAGAATCAAAGTTGTGTTTCTTAAATCTTCATTTTATACTCACATTAAAGTATCTATGACATTAAACTGTATTTGAAAATAACTGTTATGATCATATTTATTTTCTGACAACCAATTTGCATTATTTAATAATACATATATTTCTTTTATATTTAATAAACTTCATTATTATCAAAATCATTTAAAAAAATTATCAATCCATTAATAAGGAAGATCTCTCCAAGTATAATCTAGTTTCTTTGATTTCAAGCCTCTTTTCTCCACATAACACCAGTAAACTTTCTTATTTTATTCATTCATCCCATATGTGATCTTTTTTAGGTTTTATAATCTTTTGAGATCCAATTTAAATATTTAACTGCACATTTATTATCATCTCTTTTAGTACTATATCATGACCAGTTTCATTTGTCTCTTAATTCTTTCAATCATGTTAATCATACCCATTTGTTTTCTCATCTATGCTTTTCATTTTCCAACTCTTCTTGTTAATCCTAATATACACTTTTCCATATTTTGTTGAGTGATTTGAAGTCTTTTGTATTTCTCATCTTAAGAATTCAAGTCTCAGATTCATAAATAAAAACAGGTAACATATATTTTAAAAATTTTCTTTTTCAAACTTATAGGCATATTTTCTATGTATTATCAAGTCTATAAGAAAAATAAATAATATATACATCACTAGTTCTAATAAACATAGAATGGCTTTCTTTGATGTAACAAAACTTTACTGTTCGATTAATTGCAAAGAGCCAATAAAAATAATCAACTAATTATTAAGAAACAAAAATACATACCCATGTAAAAGAAAATGTATTATAATATGAGATAACAGAAACATGTCTACTGGGCTTATCCATTAGTGCAATTAACAAACATAATAGATCCTATATTAGACACACAGGAAAATTGTATATAGGTACACTATGTGGACAATGAACAAAAATTTGAACTGGAAGAAAGAAATCAAATCCAATATCTTTATTTAAAATTAAATCGTACACATAAGCAGTCCAATATAAAATTATTATAAGCACCCACCCCCACCCTCATATCAGAAGATACATAGATGGAAAATCTCAAGTACTTACACCTCATAAATTTGTAGAATTAAAAAAACTTTTTATACTGCAATTATTATTTGTGTTAATATAAATCTGATAGAATTGAGAACATAAAACATTATGTGGCTGTCTTGGCAAAAGCAGGATATAACAGAATGCACATATACCAATATATAGAGCAGTGGTGGGCAAACTTAAAAGTAGCATGATCGACATTTATATTTATTATTTATCAGCGATCGACTTTTTGGGTAATAAAGGAATAAATAATATAAAATTTAAATTAATTATTTATTATATATTTTTGCTATGTTGACAGAAATAAGCTTTGTAAAGATTGGTTGGAAAAAATTGGTTGAAAGATTGGTAGTAAAGAAATATTGCTCCTCCCAGTCATTATGAAAATTATGTTTTTTTGTTTTTTAGCAATCATATTTTATCTAAAATGAAGGGATTAAAATTTTTTTAAAATAAAATTTTATATATGAAATTTACCTTCAAGCCAAAAACATAATATGTTTTAATGCAAATTTTTTAGTTGCTAATTTTTTTAGAATAAGAACAAAAGAAAATATGTAAAAACACATATAGATACTACATTGTACTGCCATTCAAATGCTACCATTGGTCAATTAATTCACTTATAGAATTTATAAATATAAATGTAAAAAGATTCAGAATTTAAGCAACAGTAATGTGATGGGAGAAACATCTGTGATTAACTGTCAAGCTGTGTGTGTGATCGACTGTTTTCCAATCCCTGATATAGAGTAATTCAAAACCAAAATAATCTATAAAATTATCAATAACAGAGATAAAACTAAAAGCTGGACTGTTGTACCATATTTATCACATATGGGTAATAAAATAGTTCTAATATGTCAAGACAAAGTTAATGTCACATTCAAAACCCCTATATATTTAAATAAGCTTACTAACAACACAATGGACAAAATTCTAACATTGGACCAGGCCAATGCAGTTTATGCTGTAAACTGCAATCAAATGACTGTCCATATGTATACTAACTATGATGAGAGAACAGAATGACTCGATCATTTATTATAGAAAATCTAAGATAAGTTGGCACTGTTAACTCATCGGTCTTTTATAATTATGAAAAAAAATATGGCCATAGATGCGATCTGAGTGTTCTTAAAATTCATATATATTGCTTATAATAACTTCTTTCGTATACACTTTAATGCAAAAAAAAATTGTAATAAAACTTCTTTATTTTCCTGACAGTTTCGATTCTCCAGCAGTCTTCATCAGAGCTTTCTCAAACTTTCTCTGCTTTTTTTGTCAGGAAAATAAAGTTTTCTTAAAAAAAATTTTTGCATTAAAGTATGTATGAAAGAAGTTATTATAAGCAATATATATATATATATGAATATATGAAGAAATGCAAAGAAAGTAAAGGAGAAGAATAAGAGTATATACTTCTAATAAGATGTTAAAATTCTATGTAAAGAAAGACACGATCACAAATGTAAAATAAAAGAAAGGTGGTTCATTACACAAAATGAATATGTAATGAACCAAAAATCAAATAGAACTTAAATCAGTAAAAAAATAATGTTCTTAGAAGACTAATCATGAATATGATGTGAAGCATTGAAAGTATACTTGGTGCAATAAATTTTCCTACATTTTTAATATTTAAACTTTGAAGTAGTACTTTTTTACATTAATAGTAAGAATGACAGAGTATCAAAATATAATTACATATATATACACACACACACACAAATCAACTGTTGAAACTTCTCCTAAATTTAATTCTATAATTCATTTCATCCATTAAATTTCCATCTGTATTAATAATTTAACCAAGATATTTTCATATCTTCATCCTTTTCTTTTGAAAAAACCCATTCAGTCTTTTTAATTTTCATCTTTAATCCTACTTTCTTATTTTTATCTGACAAGTCTTGCAACATTTCCTGAAGCTCTAAAGCATTATTTGCAAACGCAATTACATCATCTGCAAAATCTAAATGGCTTAAATAATCTCCATTTACTTTTACCAAAGAATATTAACAATGATGCATTCATTAGAAGAAGTTAGTAACTACAAATGTTTTGGTTAGATTATTAAAACAGATGGAAACAATAGATAAAATTAAATATAGAATTAAACTTAGATGGGACACTTTTCATAGAAATAATTTAATATTAAGATGAAAATATGTCTTTGTGTTGGAATAGGAGGGTTTTTAAAAGTCTGTCTTTTACCAATTCTTGCATATGAATATGAGAATAGGTCACCTAATAGAAGCAAATACAGAAATGTTTGACCACTCATGATGTTAGAAGTAATAAAAATGGATTGAAAACAACGTACATTGGTGGGAGAATATGTGTTATTGACATCATGGAAAGAATTAAAAGACTGAAATAAAACTGGGTTCATCACATTTCTTGAAGAGGTGATAATAAATAGGTAGAGGAATTGTTAAACTGGATCCCAAGACATTGTAAATGTCCTAGGAAGAGAATACATGTGATATGAATAGATGAAGTGTGATAAGGAAAAGAGAAGATAGAGATTAAAAATTTAGATTAAACCCAAAGAAATACTCATCATACAATGAATCAATAATAAAGCTGAAAGTGATGATGATAAGAAGTAAATAGCATATATATATATATGATTTGCTTTTAGTTATAGACTTGGTAATTCCAATTCTTTGTTTAATCTTTTTTTTTTTCATCATTATTTTTATGCTTTCCTTTTAAGTAAGCATTTTTATTGACATCGCTGTTTACAATTAGCTTACTTATATTACAGTTAAGCCCTAAAAGATAGATTACTAAAGCTTTTGATATTTCCCAAATCATAAGTCACTAGCAGAATCTGATAGAATTTCTATTTTTGTTTTTAATTAATAATTGTTAAAGTCACCTCTTTCTATATTCTGTTTGAAAATCTGATCAAATTCTTCATCACGGTTTTTTTAATTATTAAAACATTAAAATACTCTCTTTTAACTGAGATATAGATATGTTTCTGGATTAAGCACTATTTCAAAAATAAATATTTAAATTAAAGTGCAATTTCTACTGTTGTCAAATGTGACGTTAATATTTCTCTATTTTATTTTGCTTCCAATGAATGATGTAATTACAATATTATGCCAAGAACATTTTCAAAAATTTTTGTTCTCCTCAAAAAAATATAATTTATATATATAGAAAGAGAGATTAAAGAAAGATTGCTACATCCACAATATTTGTAGTGAAGGTCTAGCAGATGCTGTAAATTAACAGATAATAGCTCACTCACACTTTGTTTATATTATTTGGATTAAAATACGTATATTGTTCATTGTATTTTTTGAAAAAAATATTTGTACAATATAGACATTTTTATCTTAATTTAAAAATTATAATAAATATAAAATGTAAAGTTATCAATAAATATAATTTTAAAAACTATAATAATGATATAATGAAAAGGAAAAATAAATTGAGAGGCAGCACATATATACATATGTATAGACTGCTATGTGTGTGTTTGCTTAATAAACCTCCTTCAACAAAATCTTATAGCATCTCTAAGTAAACTTATTCATAATCTAGAGAAAGGATTCTTTCCGCTTATTAATTAAAGCAGTAACTTTCATCATCTTCACCTTGAGATTTCTGAAGTGCCATTTTATTTTCAGCTCCTTTTATAATCACTATTTTTCAACAAAACTATAAAAATTACATCATGGAATCAAGCCTTAATTTCACCTGGTATTTATTCATCCACATGGAGAAGTTTATCATTTCTTGAAAATTTATGAACAAGGACTAAATGCTTTAAATGATCAAATTTCAATGTTACAAAATTTCTACACAAAGGTATCGTTTTTATATAAAATTTAAAATAATCAATTTAAACAAAATATAAATAAAAAAAAACTTATTTAATACATCAATCTGTCTTTCATTCTTTATTGGAACATTGTCACGATGTTTCTTTTTATAAAATAACATGCGATGTGATGTGATATGGCTACTCTTCTATTGAAGTCACGAATTTCTTAGCCAATATGTCCAGAAAAAATTATTATCTCCTTTACTTTCCATTTCCATTACCCAGTCTAAGTATTTTCCATATTCTTCTCTATCCTGCTCTATCCCATTTCCACAATATCATCTTTGTGCACTTCATGGCCATTATATCTAAATCCCCTTATGTTTTTTCAAACCCAGCTCAAAGACCACGAACCGACTTTCTATATAATCACTTAGTTTATATTTATTTCACCACAACTTCATTATTTGTACCTTTTCTGCTTGTAGACATTTACATTTAATTAGCAGATGCCTACTATTTTCCATGCCTTCATTATATAACTTGCAGCCCAAATCACCCACCTTTCTTCATTTATGTGTATATTCCCTTGTGGCTAATGATGCTATTCAGACCTTAAACAGTAAACTACTTTGTTATTATTATTGTAAATTAACTCATACCCAGTATTCTGTTTAACTCTTTTTACTCTCCATAGTAGGTCTCTGTCTCCCCACTCCTTATTTTTCATTAATGCATCTATTCTTCTATACCATTCTTTGCTACTATAGCATTTAACAATCCTCCTAACACAACCACTCCACCTTTTATCTATGGTTACTTACATAACATTTTTATTCAAATCTTCTGCATATTGTACTACCTTTATCACCCATCTTGTTGCCTGTCTTTTACTCATAACTCAATTATGTATTATTTTGGCTATTCTCTCACTCTGCATAAATTGCAATCTACTGAACAATTTCATTTTGTTTTTTTTTGCAACTCTCATGTAAAAACTTGACCACCCCATTTTCCCTTGAATTGGCTCCTTTGCTGTCCATATATCTGCATCTAATGCATATCTTTCTATGTCTCTTTGTACTTAAATAATCTAACAACCATTTACTGACCAATTACTCTACAGTAACTCCATCTAATAGACCTTATTTACATTACATGATGTTTATTCATTTTTATGTACACACATATATATATTATTAATTACATTTTTTCTAATGTAATATAAATAATGTCTATTGGGTGGAATTTAAAAAATAAACATTTTGATAAAGTTCCAATATGGACAAAAGCTGGATTGATGTATTAAATAATTTTTTCATTTATATTTAGCTGATTGTTTCAATTTTGTTTTAAATTGATTGTTTTAAATTACAAGAACTAAACAATCATGTAATCTTAGATATTCAGTCTAAATAATATCTATATTATGTAATTATATTTATTGGTGTAAGAATGCATGGCTTTTTTTATAGTATATATGTAAAAAATACTTGGCTTTCACAATGTTTTATAAGTGTTTAAATCACTATATTATTAATTATTACACATATACTGACTAATTGGATTCAGGGTCTCAGGTGATTAAAAATGAGAAACTTTCTCTTCTTTGTGATATATAATCTGAAGTTGTGTAAGTCTTATGCTGATATAAAAGTCATGATAGTTATAAGACAGCTCTAAATTCAAACACCATCAATAAATGTTGGTATATTTAAAGAATAAGCTTTAAGCATAGGTGGATCAGGGTGGGTTTTTTTAGTATCCTTGTTTTTAAAACGTTATAGTAGCCAAAACTCTCTCCATACAGTAGTGCCACTTTAAGCAAGACAGAGTAATCAAGCATGGAAGATAGTTATCATGTGATGTTTTTAAAACGTTTATTGATGCAAAAGTATGTGCCTATTTTTATAGTGCCTGTGTAGAGAATAGGTGACTTCCACAATATTTCAATCATATAAATTTGTGTCAAACTAAAAACAAGAAATACAAATATAGAATATTTCTGATCTGTTCAAATATAAAATGATATTGACACAATGAAATTCTTTACTTTACTCCTGTTCAACACATAAACTACAATTAGTCACATTTAATATTTATGGTTTAATAAATAATACCATATTTCCCCAAAAATAAGACATAACCAGAAAATAAGCTCTAGTATATTTTGCAGGATACTTATAAGCCTTACTTCAGTGTATACACTATTGTTTTTTTTATATATATTTTTTGTATACACTATTGTTAGGGTCGTCAAACATATTAAATTATAAAGCGCATGTGCATTGACTTAATCGCTAATATTACTATTACATAAAAAACATAGCGCTATATAAAATAATATCTCATTATAAATTATAAAGTAATGAATATATAAATAAATAATATTATTGACAATAATGCTTTAAATAAATGATAATATAAATTATGTAATTATCTTGTATTTTCCATTGATCATTTTTGACAAACAGACAGTAATTCTACCTGTTTAGAGAAACAATTTATCATTACGACAAGCAATATATATCGAGCAAATTATAATTGTATTTGTATATTTTTAGATACTTATTAATATTTAATTCTTAGAGTTAGAATGCTCAATTTAGTTTTAGAGTTTCATTACGGTAGCTTTAAAATATTCAAGATAAAAGAGAAATGAGTTTGATTTCTTAAACTTTTTTTTCCTCCTAAAAGATTATAAATAAATAGAAGTGATTTTAAAAATCGTTTAGCTTAAGTTAAAGTTTTTAAAAAGAATACAGAAACATTTTCTGGATTTTGTTGTTGCTTTTGTGTGGGCAAAACATTCTTAACTATAATCATTTTTGTTACCACTTCTATCTGCAAGTCTTCAATTAACACTTGATTTAATGGTAAATTTAAGTGAAAGAATATTCTGATCACCAAGTAAGATGAGTGCAAAAAGAAGGAGTTATTCTGGTGAGTAACAAGTAAGGAATTGTTGGGAACTCTTGGGATAAGAATCTGACAGCTTTCTACAAAAAGAAGTACTTGAATAAATGTACATTTTTGTATATAAGCCATAAGATGAATTTTAGAGCAAAAATTAATATGAATTGTGTTAAAAATAAGAAGGTTGAACTATATAAATACAATGATAAAACTATTTGTAAATAAAGAAATGCACTTTCAGTAACACAAACTTATAAAAAATAGTATAAAAAAATAAATGAGTTGAGTCCGCAGTTAATTCAGTTCAGTTCACAGTTGAGAACTTATAGCATTATAAAGTTGTAGAGTTAATACTATATTCTCTAGTAAGCTAAGCCATTCTATACTTTCAATGGATCATTATATTATAGCTATAATTGGCCAAAGAATAAAAAATAATCGACTGTCATTCATGAATTTCTGAAGGAATCGTTATTATCCTTATCATTATATTTCTACTAAGAACTAACTGTTTTACATCAAAAATAATATCTTAAAAGTTTATATTAAAGCCATTTATTTCCCTGAAAATTATCAAAATCGTGATGCCACATAACATTAAAACAACTCAAAATATTGACTGCTAAAAAATAAACAATTCTATGCCGTTGGATAAACTTTGTTAATGAATGTATGAACTTAGGCAGACAAAATTGACTTAAATCAGCTCATTCAACGAATAAATAATACTTAACTTGTCTGAATAATATTTTTTCTTAGCGTAAATACTTATACATCAAAATATGTACGTAAAATTAACATATACATGTGTAGAGATTAAATATTTTGACAAAGTTAATTTATTATTTTGATTTTGTTTTTGAAAAAAAAAAAATTAACTTTCAATCTATATAAAGGATAAAGTATTCCGTGGATACATTCTCAAATGAGTTATTTTAAGAGATTTTAAAATAACTTTGCTTTTTATTTCTAAAACAAATGGGAAAATAAAATAAAAACAACGTCATAACAATTATAATTAATCTCTAAAGTTTTTGAATTCTTTATTTAATATAAGGAGTTGTACTATTATTATTGGCTGCAGAAAGGAGTTTGCTATTAACTGAAAGGAGATCCTTTGATTCCTCTTGGAAGCCTTAAAGGAACCGAGCAGGGCAAATTTCTAATGTTCACTCCATACGTTCTTGTCGTTGCAGCTGTTATTACTATGTGATTATTCATATAGTATACGAACATGGATGGGCTGCTCACCAACACGCATTAGCCAGCGTGGTGAGTTTATTGGCTTTTTACCTCTGAGTTTAAGATCAAGAAACACCATGGTCTTTCTTCTCAGTGCCTGATAAGGCAGAATGAATGTTTGTGTAAATGATAAATATTTTTCCAATACATATATACAATTATGACAGACAAAAATAAAGCATGGCCCTTATTCCCAGGAGGCTGTAAAGTCACCAACCAAGGCAGCGGTTGGTGGCCGAAGGCGGAGGGTACTAAGAATCCCCTGATTGCGGTCCCAGGCTGCCATTTGATGATGACTTTTTACTTAGGTACTTACAACTGCAGATCACTTTCAAGTGAAGGAAGATTGCAAGAATTAGAAGAAGAACTGTCTTATATTAAATGGGACATTATTGGACTTTGTGAAGTTAGAAGAAAAGGAGAAAAAACAATTGGTTTAAAAAGTGGACATATACTCTATTATAAAGGCACACATATTGGAATACAAGTGGAGTAGGATTCATTATAAATAAAAAGTGGAAGAACAATATTGTGGAGATTGATGGTGTATTGGACAGAGTGGCAAGATTAGTTATACAACTTAATAGCAGATACCAAATGCAGATAATTCAGGTTTATGCCCCAACAAGTTCTCATAGTGATGAAGTAGTAGAAGATTTTTATATGGATGTACAAAAGGCTTTTGATCAGAGTAAACAACATTTTAAAATTGTTATGGGAGACTTTAATGCTAGAATTGGTAGACAAATGAAAGATGAAATTGCTGTAGGTAATTTTGGTTATGGTAATAGAAATGAGAGAGGACATAGACTTGTGGAGTTTGCAGAAAAAGAAAAACTTTATATTATGAATTCATTTTTTGAGAAAAATGTTAAAAGGAAATGGACATGGAAGCATCCAAATGAAGGTACAGCAGAATTGGATTATATTTTGACTAACAGAAAATACATTGTTCAAGATTGTAATTTTCTTAATAAATTTAACACAGGAAGTGATCATCGATTAGTAAGGTGTAAGTTACGCGTTAATGTAAAACTAGAAAGACAAAAATTATTAAGAAAAACAATATTTACAGTTGATATTCCTAATCTTCAGAAACATTCTAATGAATTTAAATTAGAACTTACAAATAGGTTTCAAGTGTTAGGAGATTTTGAACATGATACAGATTTGAATGAAATTAATATGAAAACAACTGATACACTTTTAAAAACTGCAACAAACATAGCTGGTAGAAAAAAGCAGCAATTGACTAATAAAATTTCTACTGAGACTAGAGAATTTATGAAGAAAAGAAGGAATATGAAGATATACAAAAATGATGTATTAAAAAAAATTGAATATCTTAAATTTTGTAAAATGGTACGGAAAAGAGTTGAAAATGATATAAGAAAGTATAACTGTGAAATAGCAAGGAAAGCTGTAGAAAAAAATAAAAGTCTCAAAAATGTTAAACAACATTTTGGTATTGGTAGGAAATTTATATCTGCAATAAGAAAAAAAGATGGAATTATTACTAAAAAGAGAGATGACATCATGAAATTGGTAGAAGATTTTTATTAAGAATTATATAGTAATAAAGAACAAGTACCTCCTATATCTATTACATCTTCCGAATTGCCCAGAATTTTAAATGAAGAAGTGAGACATGCAATTAAGTGTATGAAGAAAGGAAAGGCTCCAGGAAATGATGGAATTATAATTGATATATTAAAAGAAGCAGGTGAAGAAATAGAAACAATTTTAGCAAAGTTATATACCAAATGTCTAAATGATAAAGATGTACTGGAAGATTGGAAGAATGCAGTAGTAATATTAATATTTAAAAAAGGTGATAAAGAAGATATTAGAAATTACAGACCTATCAGCCTTTTATCAGTTTTATATAAATTTTTTCCAAGATAATTACAACTCGTCTACAGAGAACTTTAGATTTCCACCAACCAAGAGAACAAACTGGATTTAAAAGTGGTTTTAGTACAATAGATCATATCCAGGTATTGAGAGAAGTCATAGAAAGGACAAATGAATATGAGTTGTCATTATGTTTTGGATTTGTAGATTATGAAAAGGCATTCGATTCTATACACATTTCTTCAGTGATTAAAGCATTGGATCATCAAGGTATAGATCCAGGATATTGTCATATTTTAAAAAAAATATTTATAAAAATGCAACAGCAACAATTAGATTACATAATGATACTGGAAAAATCAACATTGAGAAAGGTGTAAGACAAGGTGACTCCATATCTCCAAAACTCTTTATAGCAGTGCTGCAAGAAGTATTTTGTGGATTAAAATGGGAAACTAAAGGAGTGAAAGTAAATGGAGAGTATTTAAGTCATTTAGATTTCGCAGATGATGTAGTTGTTTTTGCAAATAATGCTTCAGAGCTGCAGGAAATGTTGCAGGAGTTAGCAGATGAAAGTAGAAAAGTAGGACTAAAGATAAATGTTAAAAAGACTAAAGTAATGTTTAATCGATTTGCTCAAAATATGAAAATAAAGATTGATTATGAAGAATTAGAAGAAGTTAACAGTTACAAATACCTTGGTCAGATTATTAATACAGATGGAAACATAATGGAGGAAATTAATCATAGAATTAAACTTGGTTGGAGTGCTTTTGGTAGAAATAACTTGATACTAAAAGGAAATATGCCTATGTGTTTGAAAAGGATGGTTTTTAACAAATGTGTTTTACCAGTTCTTACTTATGGATCTGAGACTTGGACACTTAATAGAAGAGCAATACCGAGACTTCAGACCACTCAAAGAAGTATGGAGAGATGTATGTTGGGAGTAACAAGAAGAGATCGAAAACGCAATGTATGGGTAAGACAACAAACAGGTGTTACTGACCTTATTGAAAAAATTAAAAGATTGAAATGGAGTTGGGCTGGACATATTGCTAGAAGAGATGATAATATATGGACAATTGAAATTTTAAACTGGGTTCCAAGAGATTGTAAAAGACCCAGAAAGAGACCACATGTGAGATGGATGGATGAAATAAGAAAATGTGCAGGGGTGTTGTGGAGAAGAGAAGCTAAAGATTGGAGAAGATGGATTAAACTTGGAGAGACCTTCATCCTGCAGTGGATTGATAATGGTTGTTGTTGATGATGATGATGACTATTATTATTTACGTGTAATATTTATTTTGTCAAGTGTTTGAGTTATATCTTTGGTAAACGTGTGTGTTAAAATAATTTAATCTTAATAAATCTTCTGTTTCATTAATTTATTAAATTCTATGATTTATTTAAATGTCTAAATCTTCATGTTTTACCCAAGCTAGTTCAGTCAGATATGGAAAAGAATAAGCCATATTTTTAAAGGGCTTAATAAGTTGATGTCTTCCTGGCTTTAATCAAAAAGAAATAGATATTACTTCTACTTTTTATTGATGCCCTAGTACTCTTACAATATAATATGATTAAAAATGTCTAAGGCATACTGTGTAATGCAAATACATACTATGGAAAAATAAATATTTGCCATTTAATAATTCTCATCTAACTGGATAACTAAAACATCCTTCATTTTCATTTTATAACAATATTTTAAACCAATATTCTTGATGATATTTTGAACTATATGACAATGGATACAATTATATCTACTTAAAAACAGTTATATCTCTGTTATTTCTTTATCAACAAATATATTAACAGACCAGATTTAATTGTTCTCCCTGGTGACAGTTTTGTAAGCTTTCAACATTTGATTTTAGTATTAAATTGTTATTCTCTATCAGAATATAATACATTGATCTTGATTGGGTAGAAATTTTTGTTTATAAATAAAGTATATTCTAAAAAAGTCAAATTTGAACTTTGCAAATATTGAAAAAAAATAGATCATATAAAACTAATAATGGTTTAATCATTCATTGGTTAGGAACAGCAGACTGATAATACAACAGTCAACAAACTTTTTTTTATTGACATTTGTGTTTAAAATGTGAAAGAATAAATTATCAATATCTGATAAATCTATCAAATTATGCTTGACATGTTATTTTTTTTAATATAATTTTTACAATATTGCAATATATTTTAACAGATGGTTAGTGGTAACATGTTAGTGATCAGTTTGAAAAGAGGGGCTTATTAGAACTTCACAATTTACTTTGTTAACATTATGCTAGCACTTCTTACATTCTATGTTTAAAAATAAAACATTTATGTATAAAATAAATATGTAATCAGGTGTACTTTTAATTTTTAATAATTATTACACAAATACTGTATAAAAGAAATTTTAATAAACTTCTCAAAAAAACCCAAGTTTTTACCTATTCAAAAAATTTTCTCCAAGTAATCTTGCAAAGCACATAAAATCCACTAAAAAAAATTAAACATATCAAGGTTTGGTTAAATTCTCTGAAGTTATGCATTTTCAATTATCCTGACATCTTTAAATTTCCTTTGGAAATAAAATATTGGAATAAAGTTCATTTAAATTTTGCAATTATATATATATCAATAGATAGCTGTACAAGCAAGTTGATTCATTCTTTTTTCTCAATTTCTTCCTATGAGGCCCCTCATGACAATGGCACATTTGGTAAGGTATATATAAATATTGTTCCACCAGTGATAATTTATTGATGTGTTCAATCATCCCATAAATAAATATTTTGGTCATCATCAGTAAATTCCCTACCCATATATGTATATTGGGTTGCAATATATACCCAGTCAACAAAATATAAAACAAAATTTGTTAGAATTAACAAGAAGTGGTCAAAAATAGAATATAAGGGTGAGTGAAAAATAATCATTGAAAGTATAAAGAGATGGAAATGAGATGGGATGGACATACTGGTATTGGATTCTAAGATCATTACAAGAGGCTTAGAAAAAGATCCCATATGATATGGATGGACAAAATACAAAAATTTTGTGGTGTGATATGAGAGGAAAGAGGTTATAAATCAGAAAAAAATAGATTAAGCTTAGAGAGACCTTCACCCTGCAAGAGATCAATAATGATTGTAAATAATATATATATACGCTATTCTTTAATCCCAATTAACAAGTGGTAGATTAATGGGTAATGTTTTTTGTACTGATCTTCTATAAAAAACACTATTGATGGTACTCTTTTTGTAAGGGCTTTTTTTGTTATATTTTATATGGTTTAATTTAATAATAAGTGTATACTTATATTAACTGCAAATAACGCCTGCACATTTTTGTAATGTCGTTTTAATACTTCAACAATGTTTTGTCAAATACAGAGACTCAACAAAACTTTGTTGAGGTATTAAACAACACTACAGCACATATGACCAGGCTGTGAATCCCTTCTTATTAAAATTAACTGTAAATAGTAAAACATTTATATAATACTAACAACAAAATATAAATTAAAAATAATATATACATGTAAAGCATTTATAATAATTTAATGGGTGGGAGGAGGGGGGAACGAATTGTAATAATAAATAAGTAATAACTGTAATAATAATAAATAAATAAAACTTTAATGGGTGGGAGGAGGGGGGAACGAATTGTAATAATAAATAAGTAATAACTGTAATAAATAAATAAAACTGTAATAATAATAAATAAAATTAAACCATTATAAATACCATTAATAAGAATTAATATTACCACTTCTCTTAATCTAATAAATTAACTAAATTATTTAATTATCAACTTTTACTATACTTAAGAATAAATGACTTGAATTAAATAAAACGCGACTATCTCTGAGTGAACATTTATTTAATTTTATTTTACTGCTTTAATCATAGATTTAAAATATTTTCTATTTTAATTAGCTTTAAAGGGGTAATGTAAATTAGATAATAATATGCCTTTAATTTTTCCAGTGCAAAATACTTTTCTCCTTTCAATGAAGATGCTTAAAATGAGCCACTATATATGGCCTATCCAACTCTAAGGAAGTAAAAAAAAATCTAGATATGAATTTTATAATGACTATATAAATAAATCTGTGAATCGTAAACACATCATATATAAAACATACTAGTCCATTTTTCTATCTATTTGATATTTTACTGTTGTGTCTTCTAATTTCTTCAGCAGAAAACTTCTTTCTGAGATACTTCAACGCCGTCCAATATATGCTATAATTTATCATGTCTTCTCATTGAAAACAATCAATATTACACTTTTTTAGTCATTGAGATCCTCTCTCATAAAAAAACGCGCTCAAGTTCAACAATAATGCATCTTTTAAAAAAGTCTTAATTGTTCATCTGTTTTATATGCCCAATCCAATAAAGGTGTGATTTAAAAATAGTGAGATCTGTAGAATCACTCACAGAAAGTTGCTCTTTCAGGTTAGTGATTGATCACAGCTCACTATTTTTAAATCACACTTTTGTTGGATTGGGCATGTAAAACAGATGAACAATTAAGACTTTGTGTGCATTTTTTATGGGAGAGGATCTCAATGACTAAAAAAAATCAATCACAGAAAGTTGCTCTTTTATACTCCACTAGATGGCGCCAGCACTTACTTCACTAGCTAAATCTAGTCAAATTAAATTTGGACTCTTGCCTATTGAATGTAAGTAGAAATCTTTATTTTGCCATATACAATAAATTTAAAGTGTAATTGGAATATTCTATATTTTCATTATATCAAAAAATTTAGTCATGGATGCCCACTCCAGCCATTTACCCCTTTTAAAAATTAATAAAATGTTTGAATAGTTATCTGAGAATATTAATAAACTAGAATTGTTTAGAAAATCTTATTTATACAAAGAGCAATCTTGTTTAGTCAACTCCCAATCAAATAACATGATTGGAAATAGCAATTCAGACATTGGGGATAACAATATAATGTTAAACCTCTAAACGTTAATGATAACGTTGGGCACTATTCTGGGCCCTTGAACAAAAAAAAATGAAAATTTTGAGAATCAAAATTTTGGCATCCAAAATGAGATTAAAGATGAACAATGTACTCCAGAACAGTAATTATGAATAAAAAAAAGTGATGTAAGTTCTAAAACATCATATGCAGAAAAGGTGGACACCAACAAATTTCTTAAAACAATTAACACACATCAAAACCTCATGGAAATTGAGGAACATGGAGATGACTCACATGATGAAACAGAGATAGAAAGTATCTGGTTCATTAACAATAAAGACCAGGAACTAACAGTAATTATGAATAAAAAAAAGTGATGTAAGTTCTAAAACATCATATGCAGAAAAGGTGGACACCAACAAATTTCTTAAAACAATTAACACACATCAAAACCTCATGGAAATTGAGGAACATGGAGATGACTCACATGATGAAACAGAGATAGAAAGTATCTGGTTCATTAACAATAAAGACCAGGAACTAACATTAAATGACTCTGATACTATTAATGAGGCCTTTAACAAATCTATACCCTTATTTCTGTTAAGATCATTTAAAAACTATTATAATGAAAAATCACTAATTTTAGCCATCACTGATAACAAAAAGAATTTATTCCCTTTTCCTCTGGATGATCTCTACAAGCTAATTGAAATGAAAACCTAAAGAAAAAAATTCATAAAAATTCTCAATCACCCCAACCCTAGGTATGTTATTATTGAGTTTAACAGCATTCTTCAAAAAGAAGAATTTAAACACAGTTATAAACTTCTTAGCAACAAATTCCTAATCAAAGTTGCAAGGGTTGATAAGGAATTGCTATATTAACCTAGAAAAAGAGCACCTACAAAAATTAATGGTTAATTATGGAAAAGTAACTGTGTTTAGATACCTCCCAGATTCTAAAATGAATGAAACAATTTTATCCAACACAGCAGTTTTCCGGTTTGGAATTAAAAACAATATTTCACCTCCTGAAATCCCCACCATAATAGCATCCAATGAATCTGCATTGGTTATCTCCTTTAAAGGGATTGCCCCTCAGTGTTTTCACTGTCGATTTAGGGATCATCTAATAAAAAACTGCCCAACCAGATTATGTAATGATTGTGATAAAAGAAAAAGAGCATTTCACAAATGTCCACCAATTAGCCTAAAAACAGATTTAAGCATTAATAGTCAAGCTAAATCTTACCTTTCTGCCTGTACACACAATAAAACAATAAATGAATTCCACATACCTAATCCTCTTTCTCAACAAACATCAGAACACCAATTTGAAAAAGAGTTTCCAGCTCTATCAGTTAAGGCAAAAATAAATGATGAAATTAGTCATGGCAAGAAAAACACTTCAACTCCTGATGAATACATACAAGAACAGAACTGGCCTCACAATGAAACCAGAGAAACAATGCACAGCCATAAAGATGTAGGGAAAAAACAAACACAAAAGAAACCAAAAGCCATGAAACAAAACAATCAGAAGGAAAACAAAGTAAAAGACATGCAATAATTGAAGATATTGTAGAAAACATAAATAACTATATTGAGCAAGCTAATAAAATTGAAGAGAATCTAAACCTAAGGGATAGACCACAAAAAAGGGCTCATGATCCAAAACAAAAAAATAACAATAAAAATTGGGCTTACTGTAATCTAAGTGGAGATTCATCAGAAGAAAATAATGATAACTCACATAAAAAATAAAATAAACCCATTCTATCCACATCAACCACAAGACAACCTCATAACACCCCTCCCCCCATGGAGGAAGAGAACATCTTGCTCACTAAAGACGTAGTTGAAGGAGATTTTGATAATTACTTTGAAGCAATTAATGACAATACAGTTAAAACCAATGTGAATAATTCTAAGAAAGCAAAAAACCTGCAAGAAAGAAGCAAGAGTATTACCAGAGAGAGCAAAAGTCAAAGCTAAAAGTTATAAAAGAGGGAAGGTAAAAAAAAGAAAGGAGAAAATACTAAGCTCTTAATGGCTATACCAAGAATGGTTCATTCATATCAATGTCATACATCATACCTTGAAAATAAAATGAAAGTGATAATTAAAGGTATAAATGTCAGAGATTTAAACTCCACAAACAGGGTTCAAGCAATATTGCAATGGATAAATAATGGCCAGCCACACATTATATGCATGGCTGAAACAATGATAACAGAAAAATTCAGTTATAAAATTCAACAAGATTTTGATTCTTTCAATCTATTCAAATACTCAATCTCTACCACAGCTTTTGGAAGAGTGGCAATATTACTTAACAAAAACTAGCACACTCGGTCTTTAAACTACTCTGCATTGATCGTTATTGCATAATTGCAGATCTATATTATGATGATTTCCACTTGAACCTTGCATTTCTCTACCTGTATAACAATACCAGAAATACTCTTAAAATAATTAACAATATTGACATAGTAACAGGCTCTAACTCAGCACCTATAATACTTATGGGTGATTTTAACATAACCTATGATAAATTTAATAACAAATTTCTACAGCATATTAGAAAAGGAGTAATGGGTGGGCATGGGTTTTTTCCTCTCAATGCCTATTCATATTATACCAAGCAGTGGACATCTCTGATTGACATTTTATACTATACCCCACCAATGTGCATTTCCTAATTGAACCAAAACTTAGGCCAATGGCATTCTCTGACCACCTAGAAATGTAAATAATTATTGAAGTTAAGTGGTGTTTGCTAAGGCCTCCTCTCTCAATAAAACTCTAAGATTATTAAACAAAGAAACCACACCTTCTGGATTGTTTTCAGAAATATATATATATATGAAAAACAAAAAACAAGTTAAACTTGCTAAGGCTTGTATTTGTGATCAATAGATGGCGTTTTACCAAAAACACCATCAAAGCATATGTTTGTTTACATAAATGTCAGAGTAAGCATTCACTATCTCTTTCGTTGGTTCCACCCTCAGATCATGATTTCAAGCTGATTTGCTATCATCAGTGAAGGATAGGAATAAGAAACTAGATCTAAACACTCTGAGCGTTTATGAAACAATTTCTATTCAGCTTGCAAGCATGAATCATTTAGACACGTAATGTCTTCAAACTCAACATAGCAAACCAGATAGCTATATGGGTCTGATATCAGTTCAGTATCACCACATAGTAGAAGCCTCTGCAATATATATTGTTGCAAGAAAACTTCAAAGGTACATTTATGAAAAACAAAAAACAAGTTAAACTTGCTATTGCTTGTATTTATGATTAATAGATGGCATTTTACCAAAAACACCGTCAAAGCGTGTTTGTTTATATAAACATCAGACTAAGCATTCATTATCTCTTTCATTAGTTCCACTCTCAGATCATGATTTCAAGCTGACTTGCTATTATCAGTGAAGGATAGGAATAAGAAACTAAATCTAAACACTCACTCCGAGCATTTATGAAACAATTTCTATTCAGCTTGCAAGCGTGAATCTTTTAGACACGTAATGTCTTCAAACTCAGCATAGTAAGCCAGATAACTATAGGGGTCTGATATCAGTTCAGTATCACCACATAGTAGAAGCCTCTGTAATATAAATTATTGCAAGAAAATGGTGTTTTTGGTAAACACCATCTATTGATCATAAATACAAGCGTTAGCAAGTTAACTTGCATTTTGTTTTTCATAATTATACCTATGAAGTTTTCTTGCAATGATATATATATATATATTGCAGAGGCTTCTACTATGTGGTGATACTGAACTGATATCAGATTCATATAGCTATCTGGCTTGCTATGCTTAGTTTGAAGACATTACATGTCTAAAAGATTCACGCTTGCAAGCTGAATAGAAATTGTTTCATAAACGCTCGGAGTGAGTGTTTAGATCTAGTTTCTTATTTCTATCCTTCACTGATGATAGCAAATCAGCTTGAAATCATGATCTGAGGGTGGAACTAATGAAAGAGATAGTGAATGCTTACTCTGATGTTTATGTAAACAAACATATGCTTTGACGGTGTTTTTGGTAAAACGCCATCTATTGATCATAAATACAAGCATTAGCAAGTTTAACTTGTTTTTTGTTATTCATAAATGTACCTTTGAAGTTTTCTTGCAATGATATATATTGCAGTGGCTTCTACTATGTGATGATACTGAACTGATATCAGACCCATATAGCCATGTTGCTTGCTATGCTGAGTTTGAAGACATTACGTGTCTAAAAGATTCACGCTTGCAAGCTGAATAGAAATTGTTTCATAAATGCTCAGAGTAAATGTTTAGATCTAGTTTCTTATTCCTATCGTTCACTGATGATAGCAAATCAGCTTGAAATCATGTTCTGAGGGTGGAACTAACGAAAGAGATAGTGAATGCTTACTCTGACATTTATGTAAACAAACATATGCTTTGATGGTGTTTTTGGTAAAACTCCATCTATTGATCATATATATAAATCTTTTACAAATGCCACCAATTGAAGCCTGGAGAGCATTCACTGTGCAGTAATTCAAAATTTTATTTGGTATCAAGAGGGTCCATCTCGTATGTTAATAAAACTCAACAACATTACTAACATGTTAGCGAATCTTCCAGATCATTATCACAGTGTAGCTGACATCTTAATACTTAAAGAAGAATATAAAAATACTTAAAAAGCACTAGCAGGATATTTAGCAATTAAAAAAGCAAGAAGGTTTATATTGGATGGGCACTGCTGGACCAGAAGCTATCTCAGATGGGCAGTTGGAATAAAAAAAGAGTCAATCTACTCCAACATCTATAAACACCGAAGAAAACACCTATGTTGGTGATGCTATGTTAGAGGTGATCTGTAACCACTTCAAGGAAAATCTTCAACAAAATAGTGATAATAATATCCCAGAGTACAAATTGCAAAAAACAATCAATTAAACTATGGAACAACCAAACAAGACATTCTAAGCTGCATCAAAAGCCTCCCTATAAGCACCCATCCTGGTCCATATGCTATACCTCAATTCCTTCTCTCTTACCTTAGCCAGTTCATAGTACCAATAATAAAAAATATGTTAGATTTGATTTCCCAGGAATGCATAAACTTAGAGGGATTATATCCCATCTCCATGGTGCTTTCTTAAAGAAAAACGGGCACACTGCTGATCTTGCTAACATAAGACCAATATCAATGACACCAATTCTCATTAAAGTCATTGAAAAACTAATAAAAGATAAAATACAATACCAAATTATACAACAACTCTCACCATCACAATACACAAGGAAAGGGCATGCAACAACAGATGCAGTAATACAACTTAAAATAGTAACAGAATATATTCATCAACATCGTAAACATAGGCCTATTGCTATTCAATTGGATATCAAATCAGCTTTTGGCAATGTCATACCTTACTTACTGATTAAGCTCATACAGGAATACAACACTAATGAAGCCCATATTTTTATAATAGAAAATCTCTTGAGTAATAGAGAAACATTTAATTACTCAATTATAAAATTGCACCTGGTTTTGAACCAAATATTTCTATCCTACAAGGTTCTTTTCTAAGCATGCTCCTCTTTACCACATTTATTAATCCATTGCTAGTTAAACTTAAGAATAATCTACCTGGAATCTATATTCCTAGTCTTAATAAAGAAGTCAAAACCCTAGTATTTTTAGATGACATAATTGTTCTATTACCCTCAGAAAAATACATCCATAAACTAAAAAGCATTACCAACTAGTACTCTCAAAACTTTAAGCTTTTATTCAATCTTAGTAAATCTGCAGCTTGGCATATCAGAGCTGGAGAGAAAATCACTTCAATCTATGAAGCAATTCCATATAAATTCCTTGGATTTCCTCTCATGATGTTCTCCAGAGCAATGACTAAATGCATTCAGAATGGACTATTACACTCAATTGGAAAACTAATTAATTCTCTTAAAGGTGTTTACCTGTCACCCTCTTAAACATACTTAGACTTCCCAAAATAACTTATTTTTTTCAAATCATAATTCCTACCAAAACATTTCAGAGATCAACTATCTTCAAAACTCTGCTGGAACAATAAAAGTCCTCATCAGTTTCAAAAATATGTATAAACCAAGAAATTCAATGGTATATCACTTCTCTCTGTATACAAGTTCTTTCTACAAAGAGCTCGTAACACACTAATTTTTTTCTACAAACAAATTCCTCTGCCAGATTATGAAGCAATAGTTACTCTAACTGACTGAACCCCTCCAAAGATCCACATCTACATGGTATCTCAAACTTTTAGAAAGTATCAAAGCAAATGGACTACTCAAAAATCATCTTAACTCAAAACTTCAATACTGGGAGGTTGACAATACCACACATAATGCACAGAAAAACACGGAAGGTTTTTTAAAAGTTACAAATCATTTCTTAAATAAGAACTTCAAACTCTGGGGTTTAGAGGCCAAATATTTTTATTTCATAATTAAAATAAACCTCATGGCCTTGCCAACTTCCTCATTCTTAATAAACAGAAGAGGGTACTCTAAACTGGAAATTACCTGTCAACTTTGCAAACGTGAAGAAGAGAATTTTCAACATCTTCTCTTTGGGTGTCCAGTGTTAGCTGGATACAGACAACTTATTAACAAGTGGACGATAGTTGAAAAAGATAACATCTTTGACATCAGAAAATGGATTGCATTATGCAATTATGTAAATATTAGACTGTCAGTCATGTTAAATCATGCCTTATGGACAATCAGATATAATCACCTGTATGGACAATAAAAGGTCAAACACAGATGCAAATACTGTCAAAAATAGAAAAAAATGAAGAGCAGATTTAAAATTTAATCACAGAATTAAATTTAAGTGAAAGGTTTTTGCTTAAGCAGGGCAAAATCCTAATGTCCACTCCATATACTCTTGGATGAGACTTGGCAAATGATTAGTTTACCCTCCAACAAGACCTACATTCTCCAGGAATAGCTTTCATAGACCATTAGAAGACAGATTATCCAACAAATCAAGCAAAAACTATCTGATAACAACAATCAATCATAAATAGAATCCAAAAAAATTTTCCACTCCCAATAAGAATCAAAATCAATAAAACTCATTTAAACATGAATGACGAATGCAAAGAACTGATGTATGATCCATAATATACATGTAGTAGTAATTATAATCTCACCTAACCTAAGCATGATCAATATCAGACATCATAAACAGGTAACATATTATAATCTATTTCTCATTTTAAACATGGGCTGAAAAATAAACTAATGAAGACACAAAATGTAATATCATAATTATACTCTGTAATCTCAATGTTACAATTGTCTAATAAACTTACGTTTGAAAGAAAGTTGCTCTTTCATAGTGATTGATTTTATGATCTTGCTATTTTAATGTTAAATTTTTGCAGATCATTTTAAATGAACCTTTTTTAATGCTTTTAGATTGCATCAATATGGTGTCCAAGTCTCATTTGAATATAATAAATTAGATAAAATAACACCTCTATAAACAGCTTACTCAGTTGCTATAGTTATTTACTTGTGATAAAATATTTTAACTTATTAAAAGCAACCGCAGCAGCACATTGGAGTCTGTTTTGCACTTTGACATCTAATTATACATTTCAATTCATAAACTATTCAAGTATTTAAATTGATTTATATTCTCAAGTTGGTTGCACCTTAGTATCTAATTCCACATTTCTATTGATAAAACTACCAAGGTACTTAAATTGGTTTATATTCTTAAATTGATATCCAAGCTAAAATTTGCTGAAGTTTTTTTTCTGTTACTGGCTGATAAAGAACTTGTATTTTTTGAAAATTGATTGTTAATTAAATCAAAGACTTTAAATGTTGCATTCAAAATATTAAGTACATTTTATAAATCGGCTTTTAAACTAGTAAAAATAGCACAATGGTAACCCCAAAATCCAAGATGTAGTTCTTATTTTTGTTTTTAATTAATTTAAATCCCACCAACAAATCTATATCACACCTTGTTTCCAGTTTCATTAAGATACATATAAACAGGTCCAAAGATAATTGTTATTATAACAAAAAGTAATATTGGAGCAAATGCAATTTTTTTTAACACCAGTAAATACGTCAGACTTTCCGGTAGTAGTTAACAACTTTTTCTCTCATTCCATCATCTAGAAGTTGAATAAGGTGAATACATCTTTCTTTACAGCCAACTAATTTCAATCAATGCCATCCTGAACAAAAACATTTTTGTTTATTTCCTAATTTTTAGTTTTATATAGTTCTAAAAATTAGGCATCAAGGAAGTTTAGATACCATTTAATATTTGAAAGGGGAAATTGTCACTATATTTTTGCTAAAATTATTTGCAAACCCTAAAAAATATATAGATATATCATCAGCACAAATACATATACTGGATATGCAAATTTTCAACTAGACTGAAAATTGGGAAATGGGTGAAAGTTAAGTTGCAATACTTTATCCAGTTAGACAAGCAGACAAAATAAAACAGAGTAAGCTAAGTAAAAAAAAAAACACCCTATAGTTCTATCAGTAGTTATCATATCTAGTTGACATAAAAGAAATTATTTTTTATCATTGTTTAATCTTGAAAAAGTGTCAACAAAGATTTCTAATTATAAATTGAATAAATAATTTTTAATATATTTTTAAATCAAGCAATTATTTAAATTGAAACAAATTTAATTTGTAATTTTTAAAAAATATTATACGCAACAATACGATCGAAAATGTATGTGCATCCAACAAGATTTAAAATCTAAGCAAAAGTACCCCGAATCCAATCATGCCCAAGATACACAGGTCAGAAGCAATCATGAATTCTAACCTATTTGCCCATTCCCTAAATCTATAACACTATGGACAACACCTACGGTGGTACCACATGAATTCATTTTCTCCCGGCCCAGTGCTACAACATTTTGCATGAGAACTCAACTGGTGATGATGATGATGAGAGATTGAGCGAACCCGAGATATAAGTAAAAACATACATAAATATATTAACGAGATTCGAACACACTGGATTAAGTTTAAAAATATGAATATTTATTTTGACAAAATTCAAGATGATTATATATATATATATAATCAACTTCATGCATTTTAAACTTTATTTTGGTTACAAATATTTGACAATCTTGAGTCAATTATTTTTATTTTAACAGATATCAATTTAGTGTGTCGTTACAATACTAAACGTATATTTGGAAATCGGATTTTATTTAAAATATTACAAAAAACGATTTATCTGGGTGGTTGGTGAACATTTTATACATTTAGAAACAAATTTAAAGATACGATAATAGAGTTTTGCTGTTTATACAACTTTAATAGAATGCCCTGGGCATTTGATACACATCTTTATTTTCATTTATTTATAACAATAAGGATACATTATGATCCGTAAGTATACTAAAACATTGATTTATTATACATTTTCGACATTTCATGATCAAATATTGCGATATGGGAATGGCTTATTTCAATAAAGAGGAGGATAGCTTTGAGAGGTTGGATTTAAAACTCCAACGAAAATATTTAAAGAGAAAAACATTTCATTATTACACATCATTACGATTTATTTTGTTAAACAGGCTATGAAACAAAATATAAGAAATTGCAGTACTGGCATCATGTCAATGAAAGAGAAAATGGCAACTTCAGCCGAGAAAACATCATTCTTCTATTTTAAGATGTACGCCAGCATTGGGCCGAGCAGTACTGAATGAAAAGGTAGGTAGGAAGTTGCTATGGGTCCAGATTATGGCAAAGCCATACAGAGCTTCAACTACATTAACCTGCTTGTTCCAGGGAGTAGATTTATATCCCTGTTATGAATGAGAACCCTAAAAAAGAGGAAGGCCTCGAATCTTCTGGAGTGAGGTACAGATAGATATGAGCAGTATAGAAATATATATTTTGAGGAGAAGAATGACAAATGAAGAAGATCAAGACTTCCTGGAATGAGGTATGGGCGAATGAGATCAAAGCCCTTATGTGGCTCATTAATGTCTGACATATGCCAGTAATGCCATTATAAGGTTAGGAAATCATTGGATTTAAATACTAAATAAAGCCTTAAGTAGTTTAACAAATACATAATGATATGTAAAAATAACAACCCATGTAAGATAAAGTCATTAATCAGAAGTTAAAACTATAATTAATAAAGTGTGTATTTCTCCCCCTTCTTGGATCAATACTATTTTATTTAACAAATAAAAAAAGAACTAAAATCCGCACACTTAAAAGTGCAAATAACAAAATAAAATTAGGATGCCAGCCTTTGTGGCAATGATAATCAATAAAAAAATCAATAAACTTAATGGACACCCATATTCACCCCAGATTGAAAAGTATTTATACATTTTGAATAAATTTACGATAAAATATTTTTTTTAAAAAAGCATATATTTATTTAAAAGACAAACTCAATCTTATGAGCTATTTAGAAATAAAGATATGAAATAATAAATTATCCGCTTCCCCCTTTTCTATTCCACAGTGGGATGTAAAAGAAGTTCATAAGACTAGGTTTGACCGGCATTTACAAATAAAAATCAAGTGAAAAATATAAAAATATCATTAAAAATAAATTCTAACCGCACAAAATTATAAGAAAAATAAAAAGCATGAGTTGGATAAAAGATTTTACAGTGAAATTAATTTAGGTTGTAGAGAATCAATACAAAGAAAATAAATTATTAATTTAACATATTCACCAATTAGCGAGTTAAAAGAGATTCAACATAAAGAGAACATTAATTTTAAAGAGTTAGGAGTTAGAATTCAGGAAATGCGATTATAATGACTTTGAGCTTCTTACCTCATGATTCTATGGAATGAAGTTTGGATAAATCTTCTGTGGAAAGTGGCATTCTTTGATTTTTGTAGCAGGCAGATTCTACTTAAGGTAAAACATGTTTCTTGGCCTTGGTGGTTCTCTGACGGCACAGGCACTCTTGATCGGTAGGAGCTACATCTCTGCATGGTGAGGAGTCAGGTTGAAGACAGGGAAAGGCGGTTTAGGTCCCTCTACCCAAAAACCATTTTAAAAATCAAAAAGGTATGAAATTGGTTTAGCATCAATTGACCAAACTCTCTAACACAATAGATTTTTAGCCCTTTTGAGTTATTTAAAAAATGTTTTTAATTAAACTTCTTAACTCAAATGGAATCCTGAATCTACAGAAATATTTTCTCTATTGTTATTGGAGATGCAGTCACTAGATAACTGTCAAAAAATAAATTCAAATCAATTTCCAAATTGGAAATAGATTTGATAAAAATGTTGACAGCTAACTTAAAATCAATTAGCTTTGTTTTAAATTTTACTTTCATTAAACTTTGACTTAAAAATTCTTTTTAAAATTATGAAACAAACTAATGTTCCTGCCCCTTTAATTACTCTTCGACAGTTAATGGTTGCATCTTTCATCTTGAATTTTTATGCAGTTTTATAATGAAAAATAATTACAAAATAAATAAAGTATAATTAAAAAAAAAGATTTACAATATTTGTTTGTGCTTTTATATATATATATATGCTTCGTTAATATATGTATATATCTGAGTCACATCTAGAGACATTAATATCAAAATAATTAAAGAAATTTTATTTAAAATTTATATTTATAACTTTTATAGACACTTCTCAGAAATATATGTATAGTTTATATACATATGTCAAAAAGGAACAGGGTGAAATGTGCGTTAAGTGCTAAAATAGTGAAGCTCGATCTTGAACTAAGACCGACTGCTTCAATATCTTAATTAAATAACATCAAATTTTAAACCAGTACTCTATACAAAATTATTGGATGTCTTATTGCTCAGGAATTCTTAAGAAGTTTGTGTTAAAAGTGACAGAATTGAATCAATCTGAGAACCTTGTCTTACAGAATCTGGCGATCTTGAACTAAGACCGACTGCTTCAATATCTTAATTAAATAACATCAAATTTTAAACCAGTACTCTATACAAAATTATTGGATGTCTTATTGCTCAGGAATTCTTAAGAAGTTTGTGTTAAAAGTGACAGAATTGAATCAATCTGAGAACCTTGTCTTACAGAATCTGGCATTCAATTACTGCAACTAAACCATTTTTATTTATCAAATCTTTATTCGGTATCTTATTAAGATATAAAAATAATGTGCAGAAAACAGAGACCATATGACCAACCTAATTAAGTTATATAAATCCATACTTCTATTCCTTTATTACATTAAACTTTAAGTTTTACATCTTTATGATAACCAAGTAGGACCTTTACCGACATCTTTGCATGCAATTATAAGAGCATACCCTATCTCTTCGTCAATGTGAAACCCATACTTATGGATTTCCTCATGAGGACCATAACTTTACATTACCCTGACACCATTGATGCAATTATATAAAATCATGTTTTTGCTCATTCATCACATCTGCATGATAACATGCAACTTTCATTTCATAATTTCTGCTTTTGCAATAATTCTATTTTCATATCACAGCCATATAATATCTTGTTTAATTTTTTTTAACAGAGCCATAAACTATACTACCATTTTTTAAGACAGCACATGATAACATAGATCCACTTTTTTTACAGAAGCAGTATACTATATTCCATCTTGTCAGAATTGCAAAATATTTTACTTCCATCTCTTCGTCAAAGAGAAGACTATACCTCCATCTCTTTTTATGACCACCTTTCAACCAAGTCATCAGAGCTATATAAGATTACACTTTTAACACCATGGGACAATCACATAATTTCAACACCTATTTACTTCTTTATCACAGCCACCTGAGACTAGGCATTCAACTTCTAATCACAACCTCAATGTCATATCTCCATCATCTATTCAACTCTTCATCACAAACATGTTTATGCTTTTGTCTCTCATCACCACCCTTTCAATATTATAAGGTTATATCTCTACCACTTCATATTTTTGTTTTGACCACAACCAAGCCAATTCTTTTTATTATCATAACTATATGAGATTATATTCTTATTTCCTAATAACAGTGACATGATTTTATACCTTTATCATCTATTCACCTTGTTATTAAAACCATTTGAGACTATCTATTCATCTTGTAATCACAACTTCAATATTATATCTTCATCATCTACTCAACTTTTCATCATAAACACATATGTCTAAGATTTTATCTCTCCTCACCATAGCTATATTTCTGCTAATCACAAATTTATAATATTATATCTCTGTCATCTATTTATCTTTTAATCACAGTCACATGTGATTACACCTTCATTTCTTAATTACAACCACACAATGACATACCTCCACTATCTATTGATATTTCCGTCACAGTTACATGAAAATATATTTTCATTTTATTTCTATCATAACCACACGAGACTATAATTTTATAACCTAATTACAATTATATAATATTATACTTCCACCATCTAATCAATTTTTCATGACATCCATATGAGACTATGATTTTTTAACCACAATCACATAATGGCAAAAATCCACCATCTCATCAGAGCCATGTGAATCATAGCAACATTAGACTACAGTTCTATTAACTCTCATGAAAGGTCTATGGGACATTACTTCAAATTCCTCATTAAATTTAATAAATGTTTAACTTATATTTTAATTTCACAATTAATAGTAACAAAATTTATATACATAAAAAAACTTATTGCTTATGTGAAACTGAAAATTTTTATTTGCCAGATTCTTCTACCATTTAACATAATTAATATATTTATATTAATTATTTTGTTATAATTTCATAAATATTATTTTTTTAAAAAATAATATTTATATGATAATGCAATATTGAATATCTGTTAGTTATTTAACAATCGGTTACAATTGTGGTCATTAAGAGTTCCATCACAAAAGGGATAGTGTTTAACACATTTTTCAGTTGACAGAACTGAATTTTTTCCATTAGGATAAGTTCAGAAACCTGTTATTCTCATCTCCGAGATCAACTTCAGAGCTATTTACTATTAATTAATAATAAAAGTATTAAAACTTGAGTGAAGCAACAATAATAAAAAACTTCCCAAAATTGCAAAGTTCCACCTATAACATACCTATACAGTGTGAGAGAATGGTTTTTAATTTGTGCACCAAAGGATGGTTGCAATATGATGGAGTTGTTAAGAGGCATGCATTGATATAAACATTCACAAATAACTTTACTTGATATTAAAAACCTTTGAAAAGCCTAATACCAATTAAATCTAAGATTCTTCTATCCCCACTACTTTTACATCATCTGGTGCAAGCTTTAGTATGCCCGAGAATAATGTTTAATGAATTCTTATTCAGTACTGTTCTCTTCAGATATACCCAAACTTGTTTCTAGCTTACAGAATTGTACAGAACAGGATAAGGATTTATTATGAACTAACATCTGGTATCTATTGACTATTAAAGATTACACTAGATGACATAAAGGCAGTGGGAATAAAAGAATCTACTAATGAATTATTAATGAATAAGATAAGGTCATCAGATGTTTTGTTGGCCGTGTGTAAATCAAAGATTTTAATTTTCAGCAATATTATTTTTCTATAACAATGTTTCTATATATATATATAATACTTAAAATATTATTTGAATATTTCAAACATGATTCGCAAGTTATTAAAAATCTGAAATATTGATATCAAAGCATCCGAGCAGATTTTACATATAAAAGACATTATGACGAGAAGTTTTTTAATTCCGCGTTATAAATTCAATCAGAAGAAAATTTCTTTTTATTTACTATCCTTTTATGCTAATTGTTTTTCTTTGTAACAATTATTTTATCAACGTTAATAATTATCATTTATTATGACTACTTTTTTTATAATTTCCGCTCATTTTACTTAATAAATGAAGTCAAACTTCATTAGAATGATAGTTTTTGTGACCCGAATAAATAAGTCGATCATTAAATAGGGGGGAAGGGGTATTATAATATCTATGTCATAAAGAATAACTTAATTTTGTACATAAAGAAATTTTATTAAATCATATTGTTCTACAACATATGGTTCTCTTATTTATTCAGTTTCTCATTGTTCGTCACAAGAAAATTATTTTCAGCCTACTTTAAAGTCATCTATTCTAAGCTTGAATAATCATTGAGCTCCAGGTGGTATTGTTCTAAAAAGTCCCCTTTTTCAAAGTGGCTTCTGCCTTTTGTTCTTTGTCAAAGCTGGCGTTCTATGCTTACATATTATTCAAACTAAAAGATGGAATAAAAAAAAACTTCCATGATTTTGAATTCAGACTAATTAACTTGTATTGTTATAAAGCTCTGACATAACTTCAATAATATAAAAAAATAAAAAGGGTCAGATACATGCATAAATGAATTAGTTCTAGCTTTGAAAAAAAATTATCTTTTTTTTTTTTTAGTTTCATTAACAAAAACAAAACTTAGAAATGACCATCTATAGGGGTTTTAAAGAACTATATCTTCTGGTGTCCAAATTTTTGAAAACTTGCAGCAAATGGTTTTGGAATAGGGTGAAGGTAAACACTATTGAAAGTATACAAACAAGCAGATAAGAATGTTGTGTGAAACTGTTCACCATAAGAATAAAATATTAGATTAAATCAGATCAATGTTTTTACCAACATACTTACTACTTCATAATACTATGGTGGAAATATTATTGCAGTGCGATTGGGATGTTATAGAATTTTTACCATTATATGTTGCTCAATTATTTTGGACACAGAACTTTTTTTAATTCCATGAAAATGGTCTAATATTATATGCAAAATGACTGAACAGTCTTATAGAGTATATACCATTATAGTGTTTTTATTTTTCATTAATCAAAGTCTTCATGTGACTATTGTTCTACATTTTGAATAATTACATCAAATTTTCAGACAATAGATATCAAAACTCATGTTATTCTTGTGGTCTTTAGTCAAATAAAATGTTGTTCATTTTATTAATAAAATATTGTGACCTTCAAAGTTTATTTTTTCCCATGCATTTTTATGGATCTTTCCTGAAAAATGTATAAAAGTTATGATGCTTTTTTTAATCATACCTAAATTATTTAACAAGTGTCTTTTAAATAAATATATTAATTAAAACTTTAGATTTATTTTATAATCATGATAAAAGGGTTATAGTGATAATTACAAACTCTGTTTCTCATGCATAAAGTTATTTTTTAATTAATAATTTAGGTATGGTATATTGATCCTTTCACAAATGTTCGTGTGTAACAGAAATAGTGGACTTAATCAGTGAAGAATTTATTAGCTTCACTTCCCAAATCAAAATGCTTTAGATTTGCCTATATAATTAGAAAAATAGGTTGAAGATAAGAGGCCACTCTTTTCTTTATAAAGTTGAATCTTTCATTAAGATTTGTAGAAGTCTCTCTTGTAATAAAATTAAGCACACAAGGTGCATATACTAAGGTTATAGCCGTATATACATATTACTTGCTGACATTGTGCTTAACAAGTATTAAAATTTATAAAAGATTATGGTAAAGCTGAATTCCAATCTGTTTGTACATTTGAGTTACTAATATTGTTTATTTCTCAGTCTGATGTTTTCTTATTCCAAGTATTATAAATGTTATAATATGTTGGACTATTTTCATCATCTATCATTAAATGTTGAATACCTTAGAAAATTTTAAACTTTATTTAAATTTTTCCAAATACTTTGTTAGTAATAATACACAAAGACAACACATATTAGTAGATTACACAAAGTTTGAATGGTATTCTTTTTCTTCAGATGTTGTTGGCCTAACCAGTGATAATATTAGCATAGAAGTTGAACTCATGTCTTATAGATTCTTAAATATCAAATTTTAAAACAATGCTCCAATCATCTGAGCTATTTTATCAATAACAACAGTCAGTAGAAATTTCATAAATAGTCTATGAGAATTGATTCAAATCCTCCTGATTCCTCCAATTTTGTTTTACCTTGTTTTAAGAGCAAGATTACACTGGGTTGATTTACAGGATTATTTGACATTGTCATATGAGCAGCTTCCTTGAATTTTTTTCTTTGCACCTTATCCTCTCTATTCAATATTTTTCTATTTTCCCAAGAAGATATATTCATTAGTACATATATGGTCTGCTACTGTAGACATCTATTTTTCTTTTCTAACCAATCCTCATAGATAAGTATATGAAATTTCTCCTAACTGTTGCCTTTGCCAGAATAGCTCAGTTGATTAGAGTGTTGTCTTAAAATGCAGTGATCAAGAACCTAAAGGTTTGAGTTTGACTCCTATTGTAATACTACCACTGGTCATACCAACAACACTTGAAGATGAGGGAAGAATAATACTATTCAAAATGTTGTAAAGTGTACTAACATGAGTTGTCTATTCATTTGTAGTTGTTTGTAGTTGAAAGTGCAAATAAAGTTTAACATTTTCTAGATATTCAACATTTAATGATAGATGATGGAAATAGTCCAACATCTAAAATACCATAATTTCAAACTGTCAGGCAAATATTATGGTTGTAAGCATAAATATTTTAATCTCTAAAAGATAATAGTTGTTATATAGAATTATTTGTAGGATTGCAAAGATTACAAAATTTTCTACAATGGTTGTTTTAATTGGTTCTAATATTTTATATTTGGTTTCATTAATAAATACATCTTTTTAAACAAAAATCAAAATAAACAGATGAAGAAAAAACTATGTATACTTATGTTTTTGATTATGTGAATGGCTTTATTGTATAGTTTATTGTTCAAGACTTAACAAAAAGTTTTGAGTGTTGGAAATGCCAATACAGTCATCTATTCTACGATCTTACATTTCAAAGGTGTCACTCTGGAATGTGGGATCCTAGAATCGATACAGGAATCAAGTTCTTTATGAATTTTCAAACAAAATTCTAGTGCTAGAAATGCCAACACCAAATCAAATTTAGAATCCCACATTCCAAAGCATCAAACTCTGGAATATGGAGTCATCGAATCAATTCCAGTATTGGCATTTCCAGGACTTGAACTTTTTATGAAGTCTCAAACAATAAAGCCATTCAATTTTTTTTAAATTTTGTAAATAAAGATTCATCATCAACATTATCATTATTATTATCATCATTATTATTATTACTATTACCATTATTACTATTATTACTGCTATTATACTATTATTATTATTATTATTATTATTATTATTACTACTACTACTACTACTACTACTACTACTACTACTACTACTACTACTACTACTACTACTACTACTACTACTACTACTATTGTTGTTGTTGTTGTTGTTATTTTTATTATTGGTTATGGTGTTGAATATGTCTTTAGATTATTTTTAAAAATATATTTATGATCTTTAATTTGGGGAGCATTATTTCACTAGTTTATTTTAGTAATACATGTTATGTGCACTGGGACACAGCAATAAAGAAGCTGTGCAGAGTAAAAATATGATGACTTAGTACTTTCAAGAACTTATTGTGTCCTCATATTCATAGCAGAATCAGAATAAGAAAATGGTTGAATACATATGTAGGCAAGTGGTATTGAAGTTTAGGTAACTTATAGCTTAGAGCATCCATTTTTTGGAGAGGAGGAAACATGATTCTTTGCAGTTTATAGCATTGGTGTTGTTAGCTTTATACAATGCTTTCCTAAGTTTATGTTTTGCATAGTTTCTTTCTATATATTCTATTGCAGGTGATGTAGGTTCAAACATGTCCTGTTACTTTCTAGTATTCAAGGAAGATAGAGTGGTATTCTGGCTTGTCAGATGCTCTTTTATATAAGTATTGATGTTGTGAAATGCAAGTGGATTAGGATGTCTGAGATTCTTCATAGTATGCTGCTTTGCATCTGGTTTAGGGGCATTTAATCCTATATATGATGTTAGGGATTAGTTCAGATTCGAGTCTATCCTTGGAATTATTAATTAGTCTATTGATTGTGGGGGCTTCAGAAACTTAGTTGAAATGTTGGGGAAAATTTTTTATTAAATGTTTTGTTAGTGTGGGAATGTACGGCAGGAGCAGCCAAGGTCTATCATCACTGGGAGAATGTGAGTTTAGTTTGCAATAAAATTGTTTGACTTTTCTTGTTAAGTGGATGTATATAAATCCATTGGAGATTAAGTGTTTTAAATATTGTTCTACATTTGCTTTTCAAGATGAGTCATGTTCGCATAATAGGTAACTGCAATATAGAAAAGAGGATAGACTGGAAAATTTATGAGAATGAGGAGAAGTTGACTTAGGGTGTGTGAATATGAAAACTTCAAGAGATTTGATGCACTTTGAGTATTCTAGATGATGCATGCTTTTTAGTAGGAGGATGTATAAGTACTTCAGACTTTGAAGCAAATCTTCCCATTTGATGGTTATGCATAAGGCCAAGTGAAACTGCACGTTTGCTTGGTGTTGTGGATTGAGAGCTTTGATCCAGCTATAAAAACATTGTTGACATAGTGTATGCAAATGCAATAAGGAGTATGTGAAAGATGGGGTGGAAGGATTCTGTTTTTGAAGTGATTTAGGTATAGGCTGGATAAGATTCCAATGAGGGTGCCAATTTTAGACACAGCAATGTCTTGTTCTCATTGTCTGATGGTTGGTAATTTTTCCATAAAAAGTTTAAATTGTGGTAGTAGAATATAACTGTATGAATGCCATGATAAAAAATATATTTTTCCAACAAAATTAGGCTAATACTTTGAGAGTATCTAAATATAAAGTTTTAAGTATTCTTTTCTATAGTAAATTAGTAATTGTCTTTGTTTCCATGCCAACAACTGTACTCTACAATAATATAATATTTTTCAGAACACAATTTTTAATAATATTAAAACAGGCAAAACTCTCTATACGGTTTGCCACTCAGTGCAAGTGAGAGTAAATCAGCGGATGCCAGAAGACCTGTGCATAAAGAAAAGAAATGGTGCATAAGAAATGGCGATCATGTGATTTTTAATACTAAAAATAAAACAATTTATAAGCATATTTTTGCAACGAGTAATAGTGGAGATTCATTTTAGTAATATATAATAAAATAATAATAGTAAAGTTTAAAGTAATGACACATAATAGTTTATATTTAAGCAATCCTTGAAACAAGGTAAAACTCTCCATACAGTAGTGCCACCCTGTGCCAACCAGAGTAATCAATAGATGCCAGAAGGTTTGTGCATAAAATCCTTATCTAGTGCCTACTTATCCAATATCCCCAGACTAGTTTCTGGCTTATGGCCTTCATCAGTGATAAGCCTTGGATCTGAGAGCACTGCACCTAGTATTAGAGATGGTGATCATGTGATGTTTAGTGGTTCAATCCTTGAAACTTTAATATTTAAATGCCGATTAAATTTTAAAGATGCTGCATGATTTGATATTGTTCTAGATTGGAAGATTCTGGAACTTACCAATGGTTCATGATTCACCTATGTCATTTCTGATGCTCAAACTCCTTATAAACTTCCAGAGCTTCTGAGCAATAAAATATTCAATTATTTTTTTATATTTTAAAATATTTTAAAGCCTAGAACTTTACTAACATGGTTAAACTCAGGTTGAGTTTTGTTTTTATTATTAAATATTTTTTCCCTGTGAATTGAATCTTTAATAATTCCTTCCATTCACACTTTATTCAATTCTACATACTGTTTCTATAATTATTTTAATTTTATTTTATTAGTTTTGAATGCCCACCAACCTTCATCAGAGCTACAAAAATATTTAAATACATATGATTACATAGAAATGATAATTCTATGATAAATGTTTATTTGCTTTCAAACAAAATATTAATTTATTTAAACTTTAACTCTATAACTGTGCTTTGCACACATATAATGAAGCTATATGGTGTAGTAATTAATGATCTTAATTAATAATCTGAGTGCTTTCGGGAAGCCTAAGATCCCATAAACATAGCTCGTTACCAATTAATGAGCTATGTTTATGGAATCTTAGGTTTCCCGAAAGCACTCAGATTATTAATTAAGATTATTAATTACTACACCATATAGCTTCAATACATGTGCATAAAGCACAATTATAGAGTTATAAATTATTAATGAAGTAAAACCTCAATTAAACTTTAAATAATAATTAGCTGAGCAATGTTTTCAATGCAGAAGATCATATTCACAGGACTTAAACTCATCTGTTGATACTATTATTGAGAGAAAATAATGACTTAATAATTGGTAGTTAATATGTCAATGAAAGGATTTAGTGATTATATTTGTTTATAAAACCAATGCATGTAAGATGAAGAAAAAGAAAGTAGAAAATTAAATTGTATCTTTTCTCATGTATTATAGCATCAGCTGGGAAGCGAACCCGCTAACCCGAGACAACTGCTTGTAAAGCAGCTGTCACTGACCTCTCGAAAAATCACAGAAAATTAGCCAATACTTGAAATAAACCAATAGCATAACAGCAAACAATTGGCAAGGCAACCCTGAAATAAATTTCCATTTATTATCTGATTGTTGCCTAAAAAATTGCTGTTATTTTATTGGTTTATTTTAAGCATTGATATTGTAATAATGTGATTAATATATGATAACCAATGAGATATGTACAATTAGGGTTTAATTATGTATATATCTAAGCAGCATAGTTCCATAACTTATATGAGATTTTGTTATATGTATATTAATATGTTCAATACGATATATGTTCCATTGTAAATATTAGAGATATTTTTGACATCTCAATTTAAATTCACTCTCTTGTTGCTATCTTTAGATTTCATAATCACTTGACAATAAAAACCATAACTAATATATTGATTTATTTTTTTTAAAAAAAAATAAACCTCAAGATTTCAGTATCACACAAAAGAATCTAATACAAAAAACTTTGAGAATTTCGTTTTCAAGGTAATTACTATTCTTGCAAGAATATATCTTTCATTTAAACAATACTCATATGATCATGTGATGTTTTAATGGTTTTACACCAATCCCACACATAGGATGATGGAGACTGTAGTTTTTTAAAAAACAATGATACCAAAATTATAGATACTGAACTGGGTTCATATCTATATGACCATACAAGTGAATGAGCTTGTATTGAAAACCTTACTGTCTTTTTATCTTGGACCCATAACTTTATCATTAACTAAATAGATAAATAGTGGTGGTTGGAGGGTTTCATTAGATTCTAAAATCGAGGTGCAGAGCTCTCAGATCTAAGGCTATTCATTGATGAAAGCCACAAGCTAGAAACTAGTCTAGTGATATTGGATTAGTAGAAATTATATAGGGATTTTATGCACAAGACTTCAATGATTACTAAGGCTTGCACTGGGTGGCACTACTGAATTGGAGAATTTGCTACTGTTGCAGCAGCTTGTGCAAGCATAGGAAATAGTGATCATGTGATGTTTTAGTAGTCTTTTATTTAATTTTTGAACATGAAAATGTGATAAATTTGATATACGAACATGAAAATGATATATTTTTCATAGCTTATTTATATATTTATGATTATTTTTGCAAAATAATTGGGAAATATTTATTTTTTGGTAACAATATGTTTACATATGTATAGAACAGTTACTTGTAATTGAATAAACTAACAACAAGAAATAAAAATAAAGAAAAGCAAGTTGCGAATTTTGCAATTCTATGTAACATAAATATGTTCACATACCGAATATGCTGGTTGATTTTATTTGTGTGATATTTTATGACATTATCTTTGAATTTTTTCAGAAGAAAAAGTTGCTTTTTGAGATACTTTAACAGTATGTCCAATTGTAGTTCTCCAAAATATTCTCTTCTCAAAATAAATACCACTTTTCTATAATGGCAATAAATGCTTGTTATCTAGATAGAGTCTATCTATTCTGTAAAATTCATGCTCAAAGTTTTATAAAATACCCTTTGAGGAAGTCTTTCATCATTCATTTCTTTTACATGACCACTCCAACAAAGATAAGATTTTGCAATAGTGAACTCTAAAATATCACATTCAATAATTTGAAGAATATAATTTATTATTTTCTAAGGCATCCATAAATGAACCCTTCTGGCATCTTTATATTGTATCAATATTGTATCCAAGTCTCATTTCCCTACAGTAAATTAGGTAAAATAACACCACTTACATACAGATAACTTTCAGTTACTACTTGTCTATGATAAAATATTCTAACTTTTAACATGTTAAAAAGAGCAACAGCATATTGAGGACTATGTTGTACCTCAATGTTTAAGTCATCTTTCTACTTACAAAAGTTGGCTTAAATTTTCAAGTTGATAACCATCCAGGCTAAAATTTACTGAGGATTTTTCTTTATAACTGATAAAGAACTTGAATTTTATTTTACCATTAATATGTAAATCAAGTTAATAATCTGTAAATTGTCTTTTGAGCAGGAAAAATTAGCAGAATGACCAGTATACAGTAACTCAGAATCTAAATATCATTATTCTTTATGATTACACAAGCTTTCACTGAGGGCGCTACTGTATGGAAAGCTTTGCTTCTACGTGAACTCAGAATCTAAAAGGCAATATTCTTATTTTTGTTTTTAATGAATCCAAATTTAAAATCTGTATTGCACTTTATACCTGTTTTACTAAGATAGTTTTAAACACTTCTAAAGATAATTATTATAAAAATTGAAAACAATGTTAGAGCATGTACATATTCTTGTTCAACAGCAGTCTTCATTGCAAATTTCTCAGATTGTTTATCTCTTCAAATAAGATTTTCTCTTCTTCTCCAATGTAGAAGCTGTATACTATAAATAAATTTTGGCAGGCAGCCAACTAATTCCAAATAATGGCATAAACCTGTTTGATTAACTGAATCAAATGCTTCCACAAAACCAATAAAAGCAATATATAAATCAATTTTTGTTTCTGATATTCTTTCATTTACTCTGGCAGCAATCACTGTTTGTTGTGGCTCATGATTCTCTAAAATGACAGTGAATTTCTGGTAATCATTCATCTATGATAAGAAACAATGTATTTAATAAAATCCTTGAAAGTACCTTTGCTGTAATGGATAATAATGATATTCCATAATAATTACCACAATCTTAAGTATTCACATTATTTTTAAAAATTGCAACAATTGAAGTATCCTTAAGGTCATGCAGCACAACTTTGTGTGCCCATATATTTCTAAAAAGTTCCAGTATATTTGAAACTAACCCATTCTCATCACATTTTTAAACTTCTCTAGGCATTTCATCAGATCCTATAGCCTTTTTTTTGAAGATTACAAAAAAAAATGTTTTGATTTCACTAGACTAAATATATTTGCCCAGTTCTAAATGATTATACAAAATGGATATACGTTAAAAGCCTTCATCCCCTTTTTTGTATCATTATTCAAAAGATGATCAAAATATCATTACCATCATATATAACAGAGCCAATGCTGTACTTAATAGAATTGTGACTCCATTTCTCAGGTTCATATGTTGCTTTCAATGTATCAAATAAATATCTAAAGTGGTTGTAAACAGCAAATATGTACATCCTTTTTGCAGTTTAATCCACCAATTGTTTTGAAGGTTACTTATCATCTGTTGAACTTCTGCCTTTAAATCTTTACATTTATTATAGACTTCCACATTTAATTTACTATTCAGATAAGCAGAAAATAATAGATGTTTCCTTTTCATCAAATCCAATCATAATTCTACTTTTATTTGTATTCATAACACATACTCTAAGAGAATATAAATTTAGACTCAGATTTTATTCCAACATATTTATTTTTCAAAGAAAAATATAATAATTAAAGCCCAATATTGTGATTACCTGAAAAAAAATGGAATTTTAACTTTTAAAACATAATTTCATTGCTTTAGATATTTTTTTATAAAAATTCATTTGCTTTTTAGAAATGGAGTTTAATATATTTTATTTTATTCTAAATACATTTTATCAGTGATCACAAAATAGCAAAACATATTATTCTGATTACATATTTCAGTTTCCCTTTTTTATATTTAATTAGAAAGGATTTAAACACAGACTTTCAAGTCCCCTATAACCACTCCATCTTATACAACTTATACACAAAAGCACATATATTTGAAAAAGATAAATGATCTCCAATATATGTATTTTGTGCTGAAACAGCACTCATCATTTGATGCAGATCATCACCTCTCACACACATATAATCAGTGTTCAGTTTATATTAAGCTAGCAAATGTTCAAACTTTAATGGACAGGCTTCAATCTTCTCCACCTTCCAACTCTTCACTATTCATATCATTGAAAATCCAATGATGGAACGCTCAAAGCAAAGTAGAATTATTATTTTAAGAATACCTTTTATTGTAATAGTTAAACAGCATTAAACTGTGCACATGTGCTTTGCAGATTTTAACTATAAATGACTGAATACAAACACTTCAAACACATGATAAAGTCTTTGGGAAAAGATAGAATGGCCTTTTATTCTTAAATTTATATTTCTAAGGAATAATTTGAAAATTGTAAGAATATAATGCATATTAAAGGTTTATTAAAATAAAAATGGGTAATTTAACCCAAATGGCCATTAATGCCTATCAAAACATGTTCATACAGAAAAGTTTAAGAAATAGGTAATGATATATAAGTGGTTAAAATTTATAACGAAATTCATTACATAGAAAGCATATGTTTGTATTTTTCTTTTTAATATTTTTATTTAAAGTAAATCATATTTGTAAGAAATGTATAATTTTTAGGTTTCATTCTTTTCTGGCAATATATTTTAATTTATGTAAAGATAGATGTTAAAAATGAGAATACTGAAATGGATATAATTTCAGATTTCCAATTTTAGTTTTTAATTTCAAATAAATAAACGAACGCCTACGGCTTGGGAATTCGTAAGAAGGTCAAGAGTTGGTATTGTCCTCATTGAAATCAATCTGAAAAATTTACACCTCAGTTTTTGAATTAATTTTGTTTTTTAAAATAATAATAAAAACTCATTGGAGTCTTCAATGGAATTTTATAATTTATAAGAGTTTATTACAATTAACTTAATTAAGAATATGTTTCTTTATCATACAGTTTTCTTTTTTGTCAGCCGTTAAAATATAAATCAAATGGCGTTATTGGTCAAGAGTTTATAACAACTTGAATCCAGAAAGTACCTGAAATTAATTCGTTCTGAATATTCTATTTTCCGACAGTCTCCCACTACATTAAATCTTATTATTGATCGTGAGTAAATTATATCTTACATTTGTAAAAGAAAAAAATCGGGGAAAGTTAAAACAGGCATTCCTAAAAAAATTTATTTGAATTTATTCTGTTTATTTTTTTTGCAAAAAGGCCTACAAGACTCGTATTTAACTATCAACTAATAAACACCGAGCGAAACTAATAATCTGTAAATACAATCTAATGGCGTATTATGATTAATATATATATAGTATTCAGATTATCACAGGCAATTAGATTAATATGTATTAGAAGTTTTTTTCTTCTATATGTCAAAGCGATGACCGGGAAGCGAACCCGGGCCGGCTGCTTGGAAGGCAGCTACGCTAACCGCTAAGCCACCAATGCTAACGAAGGAACACACAAAAAAGAATCAAAAAAACCCAAGACTAAAAGTACGTGCTAGAAAAATCGAATTAATTAACACGTCCATGTTTATAGCTTTTTTTAGGAGGGGGCGGTATTTATTATTCCGACTTTCTTAATCATTAAATAATTGATTAAATTTGCATACTTTATTTATAAAATAAAATCTTTGCGTTTTTGCTTTTTTTAAGGTTACCGTATGATTAATCTTTTTTATTCCAGTTTACAAAATATATATAATCATGTTTTATTATAATCAATATTATTCAGTTTAAAATATTTTTAAAACAAATTACACTTTTCATTTAAATTAAAATTAATCGCCTTACTAAAAAGCTAATTGCAACTTATGCTTAGATGATATCCATCAATTACTGTCATTCTTCGCAAATTGTAATGAAATGATGTTAAATCATTTTAAACCAAACATATGTCATTGGTTGTTATTTTGGGGGGAGCATTTAATTTACTGCAGAGTGTAAGTGTAAAACAATATTTTTTTAAATTATAAATATATACACAAATGAAGTTAATTTGTGTTTCAGATTTTATATTAGTACATAAATTATATTTACAGTACACCAAAATGCAAGATTTAATCTTTATATTGTAACAGTATATTAAAATGTTAGTTACGACCACATACTGGCACATCAATTTATGTAATGGTTTATACTCAAGACATAACTCTGATAGTATATTTGTGCTTTATTAATTTATATGGTTTAATAAAATGGTAGAGGATCAGACTCTCAAGCATAAATTCTTCAGCTCGTTTCTAATTCTAGAGCTTCCATCCCATGTTCACATGAACCCCAAACAATAAAGCGACTTTATTAACTTTTGTGTGCCATTTTATAAAGTTTGTAGTAATTTAGTATCAAACTTTATAAACAAATATATTTTCAGACTTACGGAGAATATCATTGGCCATTATCATCATGGAGTCGAACAAATATCAGACTCCTTAGTAACCCCAAGATATCAATAACAAGATTACAATGGAAGGTAAGAAATACTAATAAAGATATCTAATTAAAATCGTAACGTCTAATTAACAGAAAATGCACTGGGTTTTAAAATATATATACTAATTATATAATTAAAATTATGCCAAATTCAAAAATAAACTTAAACTTTTAATGTTTATAATATATATTAGGATAAAAATTAGAGGGTATTCGAACCCAGACTTTCACGCTTTCCTTAATCAACTACTCCAATCCCCTCTAATTACATTTAGCTTAAAATTATATATAATATACTTCAGTCAACACTTAGACAACTCCAATATCAATAACAATCAACATCAACAATTTCCAAACTGTTGTCAAAGCAATCTCCTTTTAACAATAAGGGTGGAATCCCATCCTTATTGATGGTCTAATATACTTATATAAACACTAAAGATGATCACAGAGAATTAAATTATTGATATAAAGGAGTTTACATAAACCTCTTTTAGATGGACAATTAAAATTTTAAACTGGATTCCAAGAGATTGTAAAAGACCCAGAAAGAGACCACATGTGAGATGGATGGATGAAATAATAAAGTGTGTAGGGGTAATGTGGAGAAGAGAAGCTAAAGATTGGAAAAGATGGATTGAACTTGGAGAGACCTTCATCCTGCAGTGGATTGATAATGGTTGATGATGATGATGATGACATAAACCTCTTTAAACAGGTAAATAAATCTATTCTAAATGCAGACTAATAAATAGTCAATTATAATATTACAAACTGCAATTATACATTTTAAATTGCATCTAAAGTATTACTTAAATAATAATATACTTGTATTTGAATAAAAGATAATTATTCAGATAAAAAAGTTTATATGATGGTATAACAGTAAAACAAAGGTAGTCAGTTGAATGCAATGATATTTATACACAAATTTAATCTTAAACTTGTTTGTGACAAGTATGACCATCTTCTAAATAGTTTTTTTTTAAATATTAGTTTAACTTCTTAGATAATATTAGCTGAACTTAATCCAAACTTGATGTTAATTTTATTACTGTATTTGAGATGGTCATTCTGTCAAGTATATTGTAAATATATGCAAGTACATGTACAATATAATTAATTCATCCTTATGTGCATTCTTGAAATATTCTAATTAAAAATCATTAATATGAAAATAGTCTGTTATTCATATAGAGCAGACTGCATATGTAATTAAGAAACAAACTTTTAGTCATTGTACTTTTATGAATGTACATGCACTCACCTATGAGCATTGATTTGAAGTCCTGTGATGAGCAAAGGTTGTATTATATATAGATAAGTTCTAAGCATGAGCTTACACTTATGCTTTTCACACCGATGCTCATAGGTGACTGCATGTAAATGTGTAAAAGTATATGGTCAGAGGTTTGTTTCTTCTTTATAACATTAATATAGAAAGTAACTATGGGTATAATTAATTAAACATATTAGAGGATTTATTTTTTTATTTGGTGATAAGTTGGCAAATTCTTTTTTAGATATTGTTTTACATGATACATATTATGTTCTTGCACATGTTCATTATGTATTATCAATAGGTGTGATATTTGCAATTTTAGGGGGGATAGCCAATTGATTCCCTATATAAATATTTTAAAATGATTTAAGCATTGTTTGATATTTAAAAAGTTAGATATGAAGTTTAAACAAAAGTAGCAAGAATTATGATATTTCTTTCCATTAAACTGAATGAAATTATTATTTCAATTATTACTGCCTTTGGTTTCATTCATCTTGATTTGTTTTTTCGTTTTTCTTTAAATAAATGTTAGAACTCACCTCATATAGTTTAATGGATTGTTAGAATGACAAACAATGGGATGTAAGATCCTCAAATTATTTCCAGTATTGGCCCTTCAGTTACTTGAATCTTTTATGATCTCTCTAGAAATATAGCCATTTGATTATATTTAAAATAATGTTAATACTTTTAATCCATTTATCTTCTTAAAATGTCATCCATCATTGAATGAATTAACAAAACATTTCAGAGTTACTTACTTAAGAAATAAAAATGAGTTTAAAACAAGTACTTTCAAAGTATTGATGCAGTATATCTATATTTCAAATAATTTTCAAATGTACAACTGGTTGGAAAGTTTATCTGAACCATTTATACATTAATACATTGCACAGGCTAAAACCTGCATTTCTATATGTAATATAGGCGAGATTCGAACTCAGACTTTCACACGACCCACTACTTTCAGTGCCATCTCATATGGTTGACCCATCTGATCACACACATGTTGAAAAGATAAATAATCACCAATATACGTATTTCATGCTAAACCAGCAATCATCAGTTGGTCGAACCATTTATGAAAATTAATTTCAGAACTTATTGCACATGGTCAAACTACAAGATAAAAATCCAATGTGTTAATTAAAAGACATTTCTTATTGACAGCTGGGGATATTATTTCATAGCAGGAGAATGTGGTGGTAAGTTCTGAAAGGGCCAAGTTGTTAGCTACACATCTAGGGGGTTTAGGCATACAAATTTTGGACAACTACACTCTACAACATTATTAATAAGCATTGTGTTTAAAATATGCCAGTATATTTTACTTACAGATTAATAGGTTAGCTGTGTTTAAAAGTTGATAACTAAATATGAGCCTTATGGGCCCTAGTTATTAAAAATAAACAGAATAAATTCAAATACAATTTTCTAGAAATGACTTTTTTTAACTTTTTCCTAATGCGACTCTTAATTAAAAATGTTGAGCAGGAATAGAAGTTTTTTTTTCTTTCTCTCTCTCTCTCTCTCCTTCTTTCTCTCTCTTTCTTTCTCTTTCCCTTTCTTTCTTTCTTTCTCTCTTTCTTTCTTTCTCTCTCTCTCTCTCTCTCTTTCTCTCTCTCTCTTTCTCTCTCTCTCTCGCTCTATTTCATTCTTTTCTTTTTTATATAAATGTTAAGATATATTCTATTAATGATCAAAAAATACCCTGTGGTTTAATAACACTAATGTGTAAAACATAAAATTATCCACAATTCAAAATTTAATTTACAATTACTTTTAATATTTAAAAAAGTTATCATTGAATTGATATTCTCAAATCCAAAATAATTTTTCAAATGTTCTCTTTGACTATTATTTTAATGTCATTAATTTCATGAAAGATAATGTTCAATCTATTTGTATGAAACCAAAGTATAACATGTATCCTTAACTCTACTTTTATAAATTTTAACTCCATAAAATAACTGCACAGACTGGAATATTTTTAGTCTTTACTAATTTTTTAGGATTATTTAAATGTGAAGCCAATGGAATAAAGGAAAATATAATTTGAGTCCTTTAAATTTGTGTAGATGATGTTATTTTTGCAAATAATTCTTCATAGCTTCAGGAAATGTTGCAAAATTTAGGAAATAAAAGTAAGGAAGTAGGAATAAAGATAAAAGTTAAAAGACTAAAGTTAAGCTCAGTGGATTTTTTCAAAATAATTTAAAGATTGATGATTTAGAAGTTAACAACTACAAATACTTTCATAAGATTATTACTATAGATAGAAACATTATAGTGGAATTAATCATAGAATTAAACTTGAAAATGAAGATACTTTTACAAATATACAAACAATTTTTAATATATGAGTATATAATTTTCGTGTCTATGCAAGATAAATATTTTATAATAAATATAGCTTATATTATAATTCTACTATCATAATTACATATTGTTTGAGAGATGACTTAGTAAGAAGATGTCTTCAATTTTTTTATTATTTTTAAATGTAATATTTACAATAAGTATAAAACGCACGTGTAAATATCTTTTAATAATATAAAAAAACGATTCATCGTAGAGAGGAACAATTTTCTATTCAGAGATATAATTTTGCAATGAACTTTACGATATTTTTTTTTACTAGCTTAATTTTTTTTTTCTGGAGCATTCATCACTCGCGTTTCCTTTTTATTGTTAAAGCACGTGACTTCTAAAAACGCCCAATTAAGATTCGAGATGGGGGTTCAAATTTTAAAAAAAGGTAATAAAATATCAGTTAAACCTTTTTTGTTATTGTGGTTAATTTAGTTTTTTCGTTTTTTGGATCAATCGTATTAAGCAAACAACAATACGAAAGAAAGAAAAAGAAATTCAATTATTTTAGTATTATTTCGGTGACCAACAAAATTACAGTAATGAATGAGTCATTCCACATAATAAAACGTACTTAAGATAATGTTGTTTTTTATCTTCAATTTATTTAATTATAGATTAGGATTAAAAAAAAATATAAAAGCAATTATTAAGCTCGTAGTAGGGAAACAGAAACATTTATTTATTTTATTCTCACTGAGTTTATTTATTTGTTTAATGCAAAATGAAAATTTAAACGAGAAGTATTTTTATGGAGATTTACTTATATTTATAATGGGTATATATGTTAGTTTTTTATTTTATTTCGTGAAGGGTTTAGAATCTTGGCGAAAACGTCAGTGATATTTTATCATTATTGATGACTTCGCTATCTGGTTCGACGTACGTAGATGGTTGAGCGTCCGACTTGAGAGAGGTCCCAGGGATCGATTCTGGCGCTCGCTAGTCTAGCGTTCGAACTTCTTATGAACTCCCGAGCAATAAAGCCACAAGCATGTCTTTCTATTACTGATGGCTGTTTATTACAGCTTGTCATCCCTTAACATAGCTGCCATTTTTGTTTGTAATTTAAAATCGTAACTTTAATATAGTGAGAATTGTCATTTTATCTAATTTATTGTATGGAAGTGAGACTTGGACACAATGTCGATGCAATATAAAGGCACTAGAAAATTTCATTTAAGCAGTTGTTTACAATTTTAAAAGTACAATGGCAAGAGTGCAATACCAAATCAATATATTCAACTTCTGAATGTGAGTCCATTATTGTAAAATCACATCCTCCATTGGATTGGATAAAATAAATGAACAATGTAAGGGTGTTTTATGACTATCTTGAGTACGATTATTTGGGAGAGGAGATTGTTTTACATTATTGAGATGCTCTCACAACCATTAGAAGCAAGTGCAATGTTGGTTGTTTCCCTTGGGGAAAAATGGCAGAGTATAGAATATATTGGAGAACCACAATTAAATATGGTGTTGAAGAATTTCATAAAGAAAAGTTTTTGTTTTTTTTTTGCACAGGAAGTTAAAAGACACCATTCAAAGAAATCTGATAAACAGAAAAAGGGACCTGTTCTATATGTTGGTTATTTATCGTCTTTTTTTTTAATCTTTTTTTTTCCTTGGGAGTTGAAATGCCAGTTTATGATTGGTCGTTGCTGCTGATTTGTGGTTCAGTGATTGGTTTGTCTAATCACTGCTAAATTTACTTATAATATATATATGTGTTTCGCCCCACTCTCTTAAAGTTAGAATAACCAGACTCTTCTAAGAGTATCTTCTGTTACTATTGTTGATTAATAATAATTCATTAACTATATTAGTGAATAATAATAAGAAGAATAGCAACAACAACAACATCTAAATGGCTTTACTACTTGGGAAATATAAGAAGTTTGAGAAAGCGTGCCAGAATTAAAACAATCCAAAGACCATATACTCAAGAATCTGACAATATACCAATGCGCTTATCCACTCAAGACACTACATTAATAAATAAACTAAAAATTAAGCTGAGAAAAAAGAGAAAATAGTAAGCAGAAAAAAAAGAAATAAACAGGAAATATTGGGTAGAATATACAAAAATATGGAAACATGACAAAAAGAAATCTTCAAACAAGGAGGAAAAATTAAAATCTCTAAAAACTAAAATGAATAATGACATTGAACAAACAAAAATTAAATCAAAAATTGTGGGTGAAGCTGAAATATATGCAAACATAGATATAGACAATAATATGCCTAAGAGAAAAATATTCGCTTCAATGCCGAATGACTGAAACCCATTGTTATAGAATCCATTACACCAGTCACAAAGTTTATGCAAACACTATTTCAGGTCATTTTGAGAGCGAGAGGGATGAAAATTTATTTGTTTAAAAAGATAAAAAAAAACTATTTTTACTAAAGTTTATAGTATTTTATGTGGTAAAATTGTCCACTTACAAGTATAGCTAGCTTTTCATATGATCAACGCATTGCTGTAAGAGCATTATAGATAGGACAAATAGGGGTATAAGTAGGTTTAATTTGTTATGATAAGGTACTCGTATATATTGTGAATATTGTAGTTCTGAGAACAATGTTGGCCAGCCAAAACTGTCAATTATAAAAAAGTGGGTGACGCTCTGCACGCAATTGTAGGTTAATGGTTAAAATAGACATTTGGTATTTGATAAGGGCATAAAATCATATGCTGCCAAAGGAATTAATATATATTTTGCATAATAGCTGTTACATATATCTTTATTATTTTTGAAAGTTTGGAATAATAAAATATTGTATTTGCGTTATATAAAATGCATAGGAATGTGTGATAATATTTATTTACATTAATCTTTATGATGACTTACTCTTGAAGAATGAAATATTTAATAGCAAAAAGTGAAAAAAGAAATGGATTGAATTAAACTTATTTTTTGAGTAAATTCTCATCTACTGTAGATGAGGTCATACAAATGTTTCATGGTAATAAAACGAATTTGATAGAGATGTAAAATGATAAATTATATAACAGTAAAGTACCAGAAAGTAAAAATAGAATTTATAAATGAAATCTAATGTGAAATATTGAAGTTCCTACTCATAAGAAAAAATTGGAAGTTTGACAAATGTATTCTCTTGAAAATTCCATGCTGGAAATAAGATGTGATGTTTATTCAATATAAATTAACAAAGTGAGAATCAAGTATTTTGTCGATGTTTTATTTTTTATATGCGCTAAAAATAAAGTTATCAGAAATTCCACACCCACTTCCAATAAAGAAAAAAATATTTATTAGCCACTTAATTCTTAGATGTGTGCTTGAAAAATGAAATCATTTTACATTTTCTGATGAATATACAAGCTGTTAGTATTTATATTCTGTGAAAAATGATTTTCGTAATATGGGTATCAGGATTAATAAGTTTGAATCTATTGTGAATTTTTTGTATTTTTTTTTTTTTTGATGGGCCATACTTCTAGATACAATTCCATGAAATCAGATTGGACAAGGACACATATATAATGTTAAATAAATGTAACTTTTTTTAAATATCTGTCATCGAAACAGAAATAATTATCTCCCACTGAGTTGCATACCTTCAAAAACATGAAAGATGGAATGGTACTACACTTTCTATGAGCTTAGCTTTTGGTATAGTTTTGAAATTATAGGATGAATTTTGTCCATTGTTTTAATTTAGGTATAAACTAAATAATCTGAGATCATTATTAATATATGCAGAGGATAAGAATGAGTCTTACTTTTAACTAACTGAATGTTAGATGAAATATTATTTTTAATAAATTTAATAATAGATAATCATAACTTTTTAAATATTTGTAATTGAAATGGCAGTAACTATTTAATAAGCGAGCTATTTAATAACAAAAACACGAAAGTGAGAATAATACCATTCTCTCTTTACACCCTGTTGTTGTATATATATATCATGAATTTCTTCAATGATTAAAGAATTAAATCGTTAAGATATAGATCCTAGATATTGTCATATTCTCAAGAATTTTCATAAAAATGCACCAGCAGCAGTGAGATTATATAATTAAATTAGGAAGATTAATATTGAGAAGAACTCATAATAGGGAGACTGTATCTCTAAAACTTTTTGCAGAAATTTTGCAACAAATATTTTGTGAATTGAAATGGAAAACTAAGGAAGTAAAAATAAATAGAGATGATTTAAGTCCTCTAGATTTTTCACATGATGCAATTATTTTCACAAATAATGATTTACAGATTCAGGAAATGTTGCAAAACTATCAGATAAAAACAGGAAAGTAGGACTAAGATAATTGTAAAAAAGACTAAAGTAATGTTCAGTGGATTTTCTCTAAAGAAGAAAATAAAAATTTATAATAATGAGTTGGAGGAAGTTAACAATTACAGATAGCTTGGTCATATTATTACTATAGATGAAAACATAATTGATAAAATTAATTATACAATTAAACTTGGTCATAATGCTTTTAATATATATATACCATATACTTCTTATTAATCTTAATAAACACTTTACAATGCAATTTTAACATATGATTTATTTCATCTTGCTTACAGTTTCAACTGCCATGTGTTTGTGTTTTTATGAGTACATATGTGTATATATATATGTGTATATTGTAACCAGTTGGATTACATAGGACACACTAATATAGTGTGTGCACATATATATATTTATAAAGTTGAAAGGAAAAGTAGAAATAAACATAGACAAAAATTATAGTAGATACTTTCTACATTCATTGAACTAGAAATAAATAAATAATAACTCTGATTTAAAATATTGTTTTATAAATTAATCTTTTAAAAGATCTGAATAAATATAAATATTACATTATTATTATTCTGATTTTGAGATTTAAAAACAAGTATTGTATATTTGAAATTTTAATTAATTAAACAAAATCTCTATCTATTAGAAATTCCCTAAGTGAAAACATGTATATTACACTTTAATAAAAATTTCAAGCTTCAAGGGAATTAGAGAGATAAAAATAAAAACTCTGTTTTCAATCAAGGTGTTGTTATCACCTCAGACGATTTTATAAAAAGACTGATAAAAAATATCAGCCAGTCTGGATAGTGATTTTTGAAGAGAACAGTTTTAGCTTGCAGTTTTGTAAGAGTTGACCAGAGGAGTCTGGTTGTAATATTTTAAGCAGTGGCCAACTGCAAAGTTTTGCTTTAATATTTTTGAAAAACAAGATCTAGCTGTAAAGTTGGCTAAAATATTTTGTGAAGAGTTGGTAACTGTAGCAGAGAATGGTAACAGTAAAACTAGCTGCAGAGACGGCTGGTAGAATTATGTACAGAACTGCCATGAGGATGTAAGAATGCAAGGAAGTGGGTGCTCTACAGTTTACTGGTGGAGTTTGAATTCACATGGAGGGAAAGAGTCAAGATTCTTTGTAATTCATAGCCTTAAAAGTGTTCTAGAAAACAGCTTGCTGACCTCAAGCTTACCAATCCAAGTCTAAGTGGAACTGACTACAGAAGGGAGAAAGCAAACCATACCTGAATTATATACTTTTACCTGATGACGACAACAAACCTGGATTACATTTTTCTGATGGACCAAAAATCAAGCTTACCAAGAGAAAGCTTGAAGAAATTGGTGTACTTATGCCGCTGTTTATCAATACATGCAGGGAACCACAGATAAACACATCATGTGTATATACAGTGAGTTATTTTATTTTAATATTTCTTAAAATGATTTTTAAAATTATAAATTAATAACTTAAAGCGAAACAAGGAAATAATTTGCTTGAGTCAAATGACTAAAAGAAAAACGATTTGATATATATTTAAAGAAATTGTTTTGGTAAATCCTTATTAAAAAAAGACATTAAAAGAAGAATATATAACTTAAATGCAAGCATAATTTTGTTTGAATTAAAATAAAAAAAATAAAAAAATGTTAAACTTTATGAAAGAATTAAGCAACATAATTTTATATACTTTCAATATTGAATTAATTATGAAAAATATATTATTGTAACAAGTTTAAATAGGTAAAAGTCAATGTGTGTATATACATACACACTCATATATGTAAAATTATAATCATTTTTTTGTTAGTGAATATTAATTGTATATTAGAAATTGTGCATCTGTGCACACATATATGTAAATCAATGTAACAATTTGAATGTTGAATAATAATTATTTAAATTGCAATGTGATCATTTGAAATTGTGTATTGTAATCAAAATCAGAAAGTTTATATGTGTGTAATTTTATTTTTATAAGACCTTAAATTTTTTTTGTTAATAATAAATTTGTATTTAATTGTTAAAATTGTATTGCATCATCTCTTGGTCACATACAGTAATAGAGATTATGTTCTCTGAGCTAGATTTGTGCATGGGATGAATATAAGAATGGGGATGTGTATTTAGTGCTTTGGGGCATCCAGAGATGATCAATCATCATCTTAGTTGATCCAAAAGAGGATACTCTTTAAGGCCCATGCACTATATTTTATTTTAGTTCAGTCTTGTTAAAAATTTAAGTTTATAGTTGGCCACTACAAATGGTCTGAACATTGATGATAATCAGCATGTTTTTATCTCCCATCATTATTGTTTCAATTTCTGATTATTGTGTATTTTAATGGATGGGCACTAAGCTGGTGCATCCAAGTTATGTTTAAATAATTGCCAAAGGTTCAATAATTAGCCTGGTCTACAGAAGACTCATTTTCAATCCAGTCACCAGATTGACTGTTGATTTATTGTATTGATGTATTGTTCTGATTTGTTTATTCCCATCAATGATGATGATGGATGGTTATTTCTTTTGAATATTTACTTGTACTTGTTTTTTACATTATAACTCTGGCCATTTCAAATGAGTGTATAATTATACTTATAGTTACTCTTAGGAGTGAATGGCTGGTCTCTCAATGATGACAGAGTTCTCACAGATATTTTGATTTTATGCTCCCTTAAATATTTTTTACTTAAATATACTTTTTGTAAATATTTCATTTTAAATGGACTGGGAGTGATGATGATTTTACCATCACCCTGTTCAAACCCATTTTCTACTACCCCATCCCATTACAATATATATTTGTATCCATTAGAAACCAGTAACCACCTAAGCATACCAATATAGATAGTAATCAATATTTCTCACTGTTATGTGTGTGTATATATATATATAAAAGTATTAATTCTATATGTTTAAATGTTGTAGCTCTGATGATGACTACAGGGCAGTTGAAACTGTAAGCAAGAGAAAATAAATCATATGTTAAAATTGCATTGTAAAGTGTTTAATAAGGAGTATATATATATATATTGTAATGTTTTTCGTTTTGCTAGGCCTTTACATGCTAATATAAACTGTGCGTGAGTTGATCAAGCTATGTCAAAAAAGAAGAAAGTTGTATTTCTATTCTAAAAACACAGCTATTTTTCCTGATCAACTTCAGCCTATTAATTGTTACGAATTGTGCTATTGACAAAATCAACTTTTAATTTTATTTACTATGGGCACCAGAATTCCTAAGAATCCGCTGAAATATGTCGACAGCACCTCTCGCAAGTTGTAAAACAAAAAAAAAATTAAAAGATTTTTATTATATTTTTTTTTAAGGGGCGGTAATTCTACCGTAATGAGAATTAATGATTTTTACGATTATTAGTCCTGGGCATATTGAAACATATTGGCAAAGGTAACTTACGTTTAAATCTTATTACACTAAAAATAAATTTAATAATAAAAAATAATAACTATTATTAATAACGCACAAATGAAAATTGATATTAGAAATATTTTTATTATTATAACAGATTAAAAATCTGTTTAAGTTAAAATGAGAATTCCTAATCAAGTAAATCAGAGAGAACACATATTAATTCAAATATGACGCAATCAATAAAATAAAATAATTAATTAAAAAGTTCTGGTATAAACAAAAGTCTCTTGTACAGAAAAAACGAAAGTCTCTATCGGGATTATTTTAAGACTTGTTTGCAAACGCTTAATTTTGTCACAATCAGGAGTAATGAAGCATTACTTACCGGTAAGTTTTGGGAATTCAGTAGTAGATAACTATGCATAGTTTTTTTGGTTATAATGAGCTCGGCCTTTTGGTTATTGCTTGATCTTGTGGTCCATTTCCCCAGTCGGTCACGAAGGCTTTTCCTGGTGTACATCATTAGGTCCGATGTCTTCAGAGGCTCCGGTTCACTGTGACATGCCGAATTCCATCAGCGAAGAGCGATCTTGGATATATTAATGTTATCCAAGACCAACTAGAGAAACAAAACGAACAAGACGTTCCTTCAACCGGATCCCTCCTTTTTATATCCAGTTTTCAGGACTTCTGCGCATGCTAGTACCATGCCTTTTTAATCTTATCCAGTCTTTATAAATTTTATGTAATAAAGTCTTTATTTTCTTCAAGTTTTCGGCCATCTTTAATTAATTTGAGTATTTCTACTTTCAGCTTATCTTTTTTTACTTGCTTTTGGAATTCTTTTGTTCTCTCCAATTACTGTTATTACTAATCACATAAAAAAAAATAAGAAGAATAATTCAACCCTCATTGTACGTTTTTTTTTTTTAAAAAAAAATTACTCAACAAAATTTTAAATCCACTTTTATCTTTTAGTTTTTTTTTTACCCAATGCCAATATATTTGTAACGTATATAAATAAACGTTACAATATATATATATATATTCATAATTTATCAATGCAAATAAGGAGAAGTGGAAAGAAATTGTAATGCTTTTGGTAGAGTAACTTAATATTAAAAAACTATATGCCTATATGTTTGAAAAGGAAGGTTTTTTTAAAGAATGTGTTTTATCAGCTCTTACTTATAGATCTGAGATTTAGACATTTAACAGAAGAGCAATGCAGAGACTTTAGACTCCTCAACAAATTATGGAGAGATACATGTTAGGAATAAGAAGAAGATATCAAAATGAAATGCATGACTGAGAAAACAAACAGATATCACTGATGCCATTGAAAGAATCAAATCATTGAAGAGTGTGGGCTGGACATATTGCTAGAAGAGATAATAATAGATGGACAGTTGAAATCTTAAACCAGATTCCAAGTTATTGTAAAAGACCCAGAAAGAGATCACAAGTGAGACAGATGGATGAAATAAAGTGTGCTCTGGTCATATGGAGAGAAAATTTAAAGATGAGAGAAGATGGATTGAACATGGAGAGACTTCATCATGTAGTAGATCAATAATGGTTGAAAATGATGATGATTATATATATTAGGTTTATTTATTCATAAGCCCCAAGGTCTTTCAAAAAAGGGTTGGGTTAGATAAATTTTAGCTATTTTCTAATTGAGTTTTTTGATAATAAAGATAAAGCAGAGATTGAATTAAATGTTGATATTAATAAACCACTTAGAATAACATTTTTATAACTCATAAGAAAAATTAAACTTTAGCTCTTTAGATGCAAAATGAAGTTCACCATCTGATCCATTTAGTTGAGTCTGGGTTTGTTCCCCAAACTGTTACTATATATTAGTTACTTATTCAGAATAATTTTATATCATTTAATAGAATATGTTTAATAACAATAAATTTATAATTTATATTTCATTTTATACATAGATGTCAGCTATAATTCACTCAATGAATAATGGAGTGGAAAATTTTGTTACATTTGACAAAAAAAAGAGTAAATTTTTATTTTATTTGAAACTTTATTTTTTTTTTCAAGTATATTTTTATTTATTTTAATCATATTTTTGTTAAATCATATTTTACATTTATTATGACTATTGTTTTTAAGGTTTAAAAACTCTCATAATGGGTTTTAAAAAGTTTTCAATAATCACATTAGGAAAGTCTCAATTTTTTTTTCCAATGTAATAACATTTTTTACAATTAATAACATTTTGTTACTTTTAGTAAGGTTAAAAATTTTTAAATTTTAATTATTGTAAAAAAATTAATTTTACTAAAACTATTTAAATTGAAGGCTGCATATAGAAAAAATTACATTTAATATACTGTTCAAGTTAATATGAAAAGATAACAACACTAAAATAAGTTTTCAAAGCATCAAGCTAGCTTTCGGTAGATTGCTGCCAGAATTATAGGGAGCTGCATCATTAAAGATATATATATATATAATACAAAACCATAAAACAATACAATACTAGATAAAATCCAAATTTTACCAAAATTTGTACACAACCATGGTTTCATCTGCTAAACAAATAGGCCTTCTCAAGTGAAAATCAAAATAAAGAAACAACATATATATATATATACTCTCAACAAACAAAACTTCCCATAATTCATTTTAAAAAACAACTTCTCTTTACATCAAAAGAAGTCTTCATAAGCTTGATAGCCTTAAATTCAAGAAGTTTATTATTAAAGTTTCCTTTAATCTTCTCATTAATTCATTCTTTTCATAAAAAATAACCATTGTATTATCAAACAATAATTTATGACCTGCATTCAATTCATGAATATATAAAGCTGAGTTATGATACCTAAGTTTAACTATACTTATATGAACTTTAATCCTTTCATTAAGGCTAAATTTACTCTGACCTATATATATATCTTACTACAAGGAATCTTATAAATAATATCAGGAATAGACTTACTATCAATCGACTGTTTTGAACCATTCAGTAAAGAATTCAAATCAGAACCTTTCTTCCATGCAACCTTCATTCCTCCTAACAAATGACTATTCTTATAAACCCAATTATAAATTGATGACTTAAATGGTAAAGACATAAACTCTTTATCCTTACCAACCCAGATTGTATACAAAATCTGATGTCCTGCCCCAGCCTGTAGCTCGGTGTATTACAGGGAATCTCATGCTACCTGATCAATGAGAGTCACCCAGGTCATGTATTTATATAATAAAGCTAAGTTAAATAGTGAATACAAATCAATCTTTTTTGATGATGAGCTGATTATGGGACACATCTTTTCTTCCTCCAATGTTAGAACAATATGTGCAGAAAGAGACAATGGCAAAAAATAAATATAAAGAAGCCAGGGATATTGCAAGGGATCCTCATTCTATCAAATGAAAAAATTCCAATATCCCATTATTAAAAAAATGCAACATCTAATTTACATACCGGGTCTTATTTACATATTTGTTTTTACCATTATTTATGTATAATTTTAATGGCAGTTCTATTTAGCACTATGATTCTGGCCGCAATATGCCGAAGGCTGGGTCACTGCTTTTAAGACTTTCTTATTAGTTTTATTCTATTAACTTGATGAGTACAAGTTTCGTAGAATTACATAATTTTATGAAAAGTGTATAACTATTGAGATTTGTTTAATATATTTTGTAAAAATTAAATCATTTGAATCTGTTAATATTATAGGTTTTTTTTTATTTATTTTTCCAAAAAAATGAAAATTACCTATTTTACATTATATAATATGAAAAAAAAAAAACTTTAAACATGATAAGAATACATATAGAATGATAAAAGTTGTGAATCTTACATAAAAGTTTGTTAAACTAAAATTCAAATCAATGCTAAAAACATAGATAACAATATGAATACTGGTGGCAACTTCAACATGACAAGTATATATCAAATGTATTTTCATGGCATATGATAAAATATATACTGACAAATCTAAACACATTATTTTTTATAAATAAATAATTTTTGACTTTCATTCTAATATAGACATTGTGGATTTAAAAGCGAAATAAATGCAATAATAATATGACTCATTATTACTAAAAAATAATATAAAAATATGAAAAACTTAATCTGTCAAAATAGAATATGATCTTCAAAAAGGAATAATAGATTCTTAGATAGTTAACATAGATCTTATGGTTACTGACATCGTTAAAAGAATTGAGACTGAAATGAAATCTGGCTGAACATATTGCTAAAAGAGACGATAAAAGATGGGCAGTTGTAATCTTAAACTGGATTCCAAAAGATTGTAAACGATATTGAAAGAGGTCACAAGTGAAATAGATGGATAAAATAAAGTGTTTTAGGGTGATATGTAAAAGAAAGATCAGAGAAGATGGATTAAACTTGGAGAGACGATCCTGCAATGGATCGATAATCATTGAAAATGATGACGATGATATATATAAAATCTCCAAAATGAGAAACAAAAATAATGTATAATAATGATTATTTTTCTTTTTCTCAAAAAGAGAGATAAAAAGACACATGAAGATGATTCCACTCAATTCTTGGTTATGAATAAATTAAATTACGAGATTATATCTAATAAGAGAATTATACATAATAATATTATTAATAATAATTATTATTGCTATAGCCACATCTCTTCTTCTAATTTTTACCTATTTTACTTTTTTTTAAAAATTAAAACAATTTATTCGATAATTATAATAATTACAAGATTAAGTACAAACAAGTAATTATTAAGTTAATGTGTATTTCTTTTTCATTACTCGCTTATCTGATTTTGTAAAGAGGATGTGTTTTAAACTGCAAAACTAATTATCAACTCATTTTAAGATTAATTAAACTATAAATTCATATGATTTTACATAAGTTAGTTACTATTTATAAAATTCATTGTCATATATTTGAATATTTGAAGACAGAAAATATATTACTATTTTTATTTTTGTTATTCACAAACAACACTAAACTCCATTTTATTATAGGATTTTATGAGATACCTTGATCTATAAACTTTAATTGACCCTTTTGTAGCTTACCTGTAGTATGGTTTTGTATTCAGCTAATAGTAAAAATTGAAATTAATATATACATATATATTTAATTAGGAAAGATTTGAACCCACTTTTTAAACTTCCTACATGTATTCACTCCATCTTATACAACTGATACACATTACTACATACATGTGAAAAAGATAAATGATCTCCAATATACATATTTTGTACTGAACCAGCACTCATCAGGTGGTCCAGATCATCATCTCCCCCACACATTTAATCAGTGCTCAGTTTATATTAAGATGGAAAATCTTCTTAATTTAATGAACAGGCTTCAATATTTTTGATCCTCCAACTTTTCAGCCATCCATATCATTGAAAATCTGATAATGAAATGCTTAAAGCCCTTATTGATGCCAATATTGTTGTCATACCTATGCTATCTTTGAGGCACTCTAACTCCTCACATACAAGACATTAATATGTCCATTTAAATACACAAAAAATGCTGCACAGAATACAGGCTGAATGTGTGATATATTTAAATACAAGTCTTCATCAAAAATTCTGCTTGGTGGAGTAAGTTAAAACTCTAAACTTTTGATTGGTCCATTACAGAATCAACACTAAAAATATATTCATCTTTTAATATTATATTTGTTTTAGTTTCATTTGTAAAAAGCAAATTAATAATTTGTCAGAATATGAAAGTGAATGAAAGTTTTTTCAAAAATAAATTTATATTTGTAATTATAAAAATATTTTATAGCAGATAACCTAAAATGAACCTATTAGAAAATGTTGTGTACATCATTGATTTTCTTTCTCAATTTACGTTCATGTAAAAGCAAATAATTTTAAGTAAAATCTTGACTATTTTTTTAAAATAATTTTATTTTCAGCATATTTTATGAAAATAATTTATAATATTTTATCAAAATAATTTATAATATGTAAAAAAAAATACTAAAAAAATACTCTTAAATAATCATTTGCATTTTGAAAATCAAAACAAAGAAGTAGGAGCAGTGAAAATTGTTGACAAGTGCTCCCTTTTGTTCAATATAAGCAAAATAATTCTAGAGAGGGCAGCATCTTACAGCACTTTTTAAGCTTTAAATTTGCTATGATAATGTAAAAATTGCCAGTTTTAGAGCGAGTTAAAGCCATGTTCATCAAGAGATGAACAATGACAGTTAACAGGTTAATGTAATTTAAAAGGGATTTGAACTCAGGTGACAGAGGTGACTTTCAAGCTCTCTGTACCTATCCATTCCATCTTATAACCTGATACACATGATCCCATGCATGGGGAAAAAAGATCTTCAATATAATGTATTTCATGCAGAACCACCACTCAATCTGGACCAGTCATTATCTTCCCCATACATATAATCAGTGCTCAGTTTACAGTAAGATAGCAAATTAAAAAAAAATAAATGGCAGTATAGAATCTAATGTAAAAGGCTTTTATTGAGTTTTTCTATTCTCATTCAAATCTTGGAAAAGAAAATCCTATATTTTCCATTGTATGTTTGAGCATTTATGACTATTTTTGCAAAATATTTATGAAATACTTGTTTTTTAGTAAGTATGTAATATTAAAATTCAGATTTTGTTTGAAAACATCAAAGGAAATGTAATAAAATAAAACAGGAAATTGCAAATGGCTAGAAAAGGAATGCTTCTATAATTATGATAAGTGTTATATTTTATCATTTTTAAAATAATTATAAGTGGAATTTTAAATTTTGAAACATAGTTTAATTGCTTTATACATTCTTTCAAAAAATTTCATTTCAAATACATTTTTTATCAGAAATTGCAAAATAACAAGAGCTCCTGTTCTGATCACATAATTTAGTTTGATACCTTTTTTTATATTTGCAAAGTTGAAATATTATTTTTAAAAATGATTTTTATTTTTTACTCTTATATTTTTAAGAAATAATTTAAAAATTATAAAAGTATAATTCACAATATAGATTTATTCTTCAAAATAAAAAATTGTAAATTTAACACAACTTGTCAATTGTGATTGTCAAATATTATGACATTTTGCAATCATTTGCAGTTGAGTTTAAGAAAAGATTAAAGAGAATTAGAATTAATAGACATTTTTCGTCAGAAATCCTAAGTTTTAATTTGTTCAGCCTGATTTAGGGTAGTGGTAGAATAGAATCTATAGCATAAAATTCACATAATCATGAACTAGTTCTAATACTTACAGTGCTTAAACTTTTAATGAACTTCTGAGCAATAAACTATATGATAATATTAGCTCAAAATAAGCAAGTTCTGAAATTAATACCAATTAGACTTGATAATATTAGGTTTTGAAGTAGTTGGGTAAGATAATTATTTTTAGAATAGTTGACCTACAATTTTTGTGAGTCTATCTATTATTCATTAAAATTATTATTTTATTGTAAGCATTTGACAAAAAATATTTCTTTAATTTTGAACTACAATCTGTAGAAATATTTAGAAAGAATAGGTTAATAGAAAAAAATGTGTTAATTGCATTTATTACATTCCTGAATGCCATAAGTATGATTGGGATGTGATATCCCATTTATAATGTGTTAGCAAAAAATATCATGAAATATTACATGATAACATTAGATTAATTAAAAACCAAATAATATTATCACAATTTTGAATTGATTGGTTTCATTTTAACATTAGTGATTCTATATTTTATTTATTATTTATTCTTACAGATGGCAGCACTAATTAAAATATAAAAAATCATTTAAGCTTACATTCTATTTCTAGAAATATGGCAGTCATTGATTACACTATATTATAAAAGAAAGGATAAGTATTTTTATACAGTTCTATAGCCATTTAAATTTAAAATTTATCTTCATAATTTGATACATAATATAATTATAAAAAATAAAATATAATATATATAATATTAAAACTAGGTTTTTCAGTGTATCTAAACTTATGCAAAATTTTTATTGTTTTCTCAATAAAAATCAAATTGTATGTTGTTTTTTAAATTTCACATAATAAATTTATTTTTTTAAAAAATACTTTCATTAAATTAGGTATGCTGAAAATGTTTAATCTTCAATACCTACAAGCATTATCACATGTCATTAATATTCAAATGTCTTAATTTTATATCATTTTTTAAATTTAACAAGTGTCATATACATTTTACACCTCTCTCTTTTGATTTAGTGATATCTCATACTGCCTGTAGTCTAAACAACTGTACATTTTTTAACACTTTTTAAATTATCTTTTTTTCTACTTTTTAAAACAAATATTATAAAACTTATTGTAACTAATGGCAACAATACTAAAAAGCAAATTTATTTCCTCATAATAACTTTATAAGAAAGCAATCAAATGGGGCCAGTTAAACAAAAGTAATTTTATTTCTTAATTTTTGTTATTCTATGGCTATATTATTAATATTTTTAGAAATATTTTAATGAATATTGTAAATAATGTTTATAAAAGAAATCAAAATTCAAGTAATATTTATATAAAACATATATTCTTCTTAGGAATTGTATACAATACAACTTGAAGCATTTGCATGACAAAATGATGAATATGCAGTAAAGTAATTTTATTTTTTCACAAACACTTTTCAAAACAAAGATTATATGTATATAAACTCTAAAAATGTAAATATTAAAAGCTAAAAGCTAAACTATAAGCAAAGTAATTTTAAAAGTAAAAATTTTCTTAATCAATTAGTTTTACTGCCAAAAGATTATTTTCAAGCGCAAAGAAAAATAAACACAATAACAAATGTGTATTAACTAATTTCCCACTAATTCTCAATTATACCCTAATAATCTTTAATATATATATATATATATCAAATCAGGTAAAAAAATAAATATAATAAATAAAAAAAATTGGAATAAACTCTGCAATATTTAAAATACCAATATTTAAAAATAAATAATAGCTATAGTTATTTTACAGCGTGTACATTATTTTGATTGGCATTTAATAGTTAACATTTTAAAAAATAAATTTATTGGAATCATACAATATTAACAATCCTATGTGAACGTGATAAGTTATCCGATATTAAAATTTATGGTAATGAATTATTAAATGTAGAATATAATAGGAAAAATATTTTTTATACATTATATGAATCACATAGATCAGAGGGGAAAAATATATTGAAAACATGGATTTCATTACTATATAAATAAGTGTAGTTTGATAACATCATTGGTTTCTTCTCCATTTAATATTGCATTTAGTGTTGGAACAAATGGAAAAAAGGACTGCTGATTAACTTGACAAATATAATATTATGGATAAAATGATGGGCCAAAATGATCTTTATATTGGAGACTCAAAATTTGCATTGAATAAGACAATTCATGAACATGGACTTTTATGTAATACATTATGATAATCTGTGAACAAATTTAAATCTGTATTTGTGAACATTCAGTTATTTGTAATAGAAGTCTTTACTTTGACAGTTTTTATTTTACATATAGAAAATGATTTTAAAAAAATCAAAGAAATATATATATATATATATTCACGACTGTCAATTGATTAGATAAACAATATAATTGTGTTATTATACATAAATTATGAAAAGATTCACATGAGAACATTAACATATAACTTTAATGAGATTTAATTTTTAAAATTTTAACTGTTAAATGTTATTCAGTGTGGGATACATGATATAAGCTGAATATAAATATTATTTATTTTTATATATTGGTATTTTGAATATTGTAGAATTTATTCTAGAGTTTTTGTTTATAATTATGAAAAATTAAACTTTTATAATGAACCATGATTTATATCTAAACGATTAAGTTAAAACCAAAAAGAATTTTTATAAATAAATAACTATCTAAAGTGGCATTACTTTTAAAATTTATGTGCAGTATTATTTTATATAAAACCCTAAGTAAGATACATTTCTTTCTTTTATATTACCAAAATCACCCTTTTCTTTATTTTGCTGTAATATCCTACATAAATACAATTTATCCAAACCAATTCGAATACTTTTTAGCAAAACTCTTTATTTGCACATATATACATACACCTACATTTTGACTGTCCTGCAGTCTTCTCTTAAACAAGCACTTTTTAAGACATTAAACTTTTTCTTTTATGTTATATTTTAAATTTTTTTCTGTAAATTATTTTATTAATATATTTCTATTCTTGTAATTATTACTTGCTTAAATATTACTTTAATTATACTTTAATAAAATGTATTTGTATTAAAAACCATTAGTAATTACAGTCTATGCTAATGTTAATAAATTTAATGCTTTCCCAAACTAAATAATAAAATTAAAATTAAATTGCAAATTTAAATTGTTATATATTGTAACTGTCTAGTTTGTACATTCACGTAACAGAATTCAGAGTCCAAGCAAAAGAGACCGAAGCTGAACAGTCTAGGATTGTGACATCCTGAGTCTGACCATACTTCAACTCGTAAGCCAGTACTCCAAGACTCAAGTCCCTTCAAATGACCACCTTGAAATTACACGTAGCATACTCCTTTGTTCGCGGCCGACATAGGTCAGGGAGAAACAATGAGACTCATAATTAAATTACTAATTGATCAAATAGCTAACTTAATGGAGACCTTTAATAAAGCATATATTCTATAACTTAATATTAATAATGAGAATTGGACTGAATAATGAAACTGAGAGTGGACTAGGTTAATTTACTAAAGTTTTAATTTCTCTAATCATAAGTTTTATCCAAAATATATATCACAAATTTTAACATGTAAAAATGCACGCAGGCAGTTAATGGCTGAAGAGTTTTAGATATGCTTTTCGGACAGATTCTTTGATAAGATTAATAAATAAATTTACATTTAAGTAGGATGAACACCACAGTTATTTATCTTACTAAATTCATAAAAGCCATAGATTGCTTTGATGTGTTACAATTTGAATGCAATTGTTTTACGGATTTATATATATATAATAAATGCATGCAGGCATTTAAATAAATCACTTATCACTACACCATGTCTATAGTGTAACATATGCAGACTCCTCTTAATGTGTGGCTGACTACTAGTAATTAAACTAAACCTTGGTCAATACATATGGTAGACGTTCTCGTCTGTTTATCCTAAAATGGGCTACAATAACTTAGATTGACTGGGCTTTTAAGAATATCTCAGACAATTGCTGAAAGAACTAAAATATGGAGGTACAGTTGGCTGCTCTGGATGTACTAATGCACTATAGCACCAGAAATACAATAATAAATTCTCTCTGTGGATGGATTGGTAGATCAAGGGTTTCTGCGACCCACGCCGGTACCCTGAAACCGATCGTTAAGCTGCATGAAAAAGGAACAAATAGTTCAAGAAAGGTGGGGGACTTACATGCTAACCTGGCCTTAAACTCAGGCTTCACAACTGCTCTACCCTATGAGAAGGAAGATGTGCTGGCTTAACCGAGGCTCCATCTTAAAAATGTAAATATACGTGGCAGCAAAACGAGAAAAATATTAAAGTGAATGAATCACATCCACCAAGCAAAGAATTTTATAAAATTTAATATTCTATAGGCAAGAACAATAGCTTATTAGCTTAATCAAATAGAAGCCAACTCTTAGGTAGCATGATAAAATATATGCTATAGACTGGAATAATTACAGATAATCTTTGCTGTTCCAGCTCAATCTAATTTGTTATTGATCAAATGACTAGTATTTAAAAAGGAGGAAAAGTATACTTGAAGGGGTTTAATAAATAACTTAAATAGCAAATATACTTATAAATATTTATCAAGGTTAGTTTATTCCTTAGTATTTAAAAATTAATATCTCACTAAAACAAGCCACATGGCAAAATTTACAATCAAACAATTATAAAAAAAAAAAAAATAATAACGAGCGAGTCGTTACTATTTTTTTAAGAGGATTTTGAAACAGCGCATAGAAATGAAACTATAGATAATTACATGAAGAGGTTTTAATTAATCTCTTCTTGAAATATTAAAATTAAGTATTCGCTGTTTCGAAGCATCAGCATATCATAAAATAAATATAATACATTATTAAAACTATGTGATAAAAAAAATAACTAGAGACATGACTGCAGTGATAGTTTAAAATAGAAACAATTAGTTAATTTCTTAAAGAGATTTTAAAATCAAGTGGATCATTTACAGATTTTAAAACAATAAAAGAAAAGCTTTAACATTAAAAAAATATATATTGAGTGGTTAGTTAGCTTACTAGAATTTAAAAGGTAGTATGAAATTATACAGAAAATATACAGAGCTCTGCAGTTTAAAATGATTTACCGGTATTAGTAGATGCTTGAGCTGGAGCTTGGTGAGTTTCCTGGGGATAGCAGCATTCTTCTTTTCAGTTAGATGGTAGATATTATAGTGGCATTCTTCTTCTTTTTCGGTTAGGTTGTAGATGTTATAGCGGCATTCTTGGTTATAAACGGTGTCGGGTGGAAACGAATCTATCACCTCCTTACAGAGTGACAGCTAAGATGGCCACACTAGCCAGACATCTCAGTTCAAAACTAAATTTGATTTTTAAATACAAATGTGATTCAAAATGGAGTCTCTTCTCAGTATATCTTTTCCCTGTGTCTCTCAGTATTATAGATCTCAGTCTGTCTCCCTTCCTGCTCAAAATATGTCCCATTTATATCTTTTTCTTATCAGCTTAACACCTTTAAGAATTTTTATTTGCTTCATGATTACATTTTTAATTAATTTTGTTAACATACAATCTGATTCCAAATATGCTGATAAGTTTCTGAGGTGTTATAACTTTTCCTTAATTCCGTTTTAATTAAATTCTAAAAACATGTAATTTTGATCTTAAATATTTGATAAATTATTAAAGTATTTCAGTTATAACTTTTATGGTTATTTTGTAAAACTATTTTACCATAAACAATTTTAATTAGTTAAATCCAAATATAACTTAAATGTTTATATCTTATGCAATTTCAATTAGCCAGATTTTAAAATGACTTTTTAACTTGACCAAAGGTAGGTGCCGGTCATTAATTAAATACTTGTGTATGACAAAATCTGTTTCCAACCAACTTTTACTTCTAAGAAAAAAAATAACACTTAATTTTTAAAGAAGATTTCTCAGCACATTTGAAAGAAAACCTTAACATTTTTAAATAAACACTTTAAAATATTTTCATCTTTTAACATTTTAAATATATAACACATTTGAATGTTTTAAATCATGCCACCCCTATATACATTACAAATATAGGTTGGATTATATATCCACATACGAATTAAAATAATAAATTTATTAATAAATTGAACTCTATCGTTATTTAACATAATAAAAGTATTTTATTAAAATAAACACGATATTAATAATAATACACTATAATTCTATCAAGCCTATCTAATTATAGCATCCTTTAGTATGTAAATATATAATGCTGTTCAGACAGCCATGACAGCAAATTGTAGTTTTATTTTACATATTATAGTTTAAATGAGATTCGAATCCAACACAGACGAGTGGACTACTAGATTGATGATGAAACGGCAAGGGATTAGGAGGTCGCCGTTTCAATATGTAGCCTTCAATTTAAAATTAAGCATAACTAAGGCAATGAATAGATTGTAAAAATTAAACTATTATTTAACCCTTTGTTGTGAAAAGTCCCCCTGCCAATTTTTGAATAGAACCTAGAAAATCTTTTATGAAATATTCTTACATGTTTGAATATTTTACTTTTACAATTAAACTTTTTTCTATATATTACATAAATAATTTTTACATTATGTGTTACAAATATAAGCTTACTAGGGACATTCATTTTTTAAATATGAAAATAATTATCTAAATAAAGTTTTTATCTATAACAACAGAGCAAACTGCTATTGGTTATAATTTACCTATTCAAAAAGTTAGAAGAATGAAATACTTGATATTTGAATTTAATGTTATTAAAAAGGATATATTTAGGATTAGTTATCATTAAAGAAAGAAAAATAATTATAAAATTTAGTAAATTATTTCTTCTTATTAAAATTTTAAAGACTATTTTATTTAGTGTTTGACAAAAGCAATTTCTTTTTATCAAATAGAAACTGTTTCCAGTTGTCGTAACAAACTTTCTAAGAATTATTTTTTTAAAAATAAAGTTTTCAAAGACAATCTCCCATTAGTGATGTAATTTTTTGTTTTATGTTCTTCACAAAAGCTGCAATAGCACTATCATGTTTGACATTTTAGACAGTGAAGTGGCGCTGTGATCACTATTTTTCTATAGTTTTAAAGTATTATATATATATATTAAATTATGGGGTGTGACAGGCTGCAGGGATTCTGTCTATGAAGCTTCCCTTTTTAATGTATTAATTTTTAAAAAAAATCCAAGAGACAGCAGCAGTATACAAACCTTTACAGACCTTTGTCTATTATCAACTGCACATTCTATTGTTCTAAAAAAAAGCTGTGAAGTTGGTGGCAATTTATGATTGGCTGATTGTCTGGTTTCTTATTTTCTTTGGCTAAATGACACACAAAAACATGATTTTCAGTAATTATTATTGATTACGATGCAATACTTTTGTAAAAGACATTATTAAACCAAAAACTATATCGCTAGGAGAGTTTGTCTCTGAAAACATTTTATTTCTAAAAAGACAGCCCTTAGAAAGTCCAGAAAGTACACTCCAAGAACTGGAAATTTGTACACAAACAGTTATTATTGGCTAAAAAGAAAATCATTTTTGTAAAAACTGTAAATGAAATATTTTAATAATAATTAATAATTTATTAACTTTGAGAATGTTTTTTGTTTCTTTGATAAATAATTGTAAATATATCATTTTTAATAGTATAAAATTTTAAGATCTAACATTTTGTTCTTATAACTTTTTGCATAGATATTGTGAATCTGATAATAATGTATTCCTTTGTTATTGGTAAGATTTTCAGTTAGATACTTATTTTCACAATTTTAAAATATTAATTTAAAATATATTTTTATTTTAATTATTAGAAGACTTAAACATTTATAATGTAGTACATAAATTAATTTTTTAATATATGTAAAAAAAATTTAATTGCACACACAAAAAAAATCAAACATGGTTTCATAGTAAATAGTCTATTCAAAAATTTTACAGATGGAGTTGATACTGATGTAGGTAAAATCAGTCTTTTACAAAAAGATTGCATCACAATCATTAATTTGTAAATCAATTATATTTTTTTAACAGATCTACAATATTTCATCATTTATCTTCAGGCTAAAACACCCAACTAATAAGAAATTGGCCACCTCATACATAGGTTTGTCATAACTATAGAATGATGTTAATCATGCAAAAAAATCCATATAATGCAGACATTTTCAGTTTTTATTTAAAATATGTTAAAATTATAGCAGGGATGAAAAGAGAAGCTACAAGCCATCACAAACCATATATAAGATTATATATAGGTTTAAAACAACATAGAAAAGATACCATCATAATACCTAAAACATTAAAAATCTGCATGGTTTCATTACTACACTAATAAGAGATCATTTTATGCAAACTAAGTTCTACAATATAACTTTTGAACTATACAACTTTATATTTGGCTAATAATGCCTAATCTAATAATACAAATTAAAACTAAAATATATACTATCATTTATTTGTAAGTATTTGCTGAAACATTGCAATAAAACTATGGGAATAGAAATCACTTAAATACAATTTGAGTAAAATTGTGACTGGTGAATTTAAATGAAAGAACTGATCCAATAATTTGCCAGGAAAGAATTAAATATTTTGGCTCCAGCTAATCATATCAATATTATGATTTGACTGTCTGTTCTTGTAAAGTTATTTGATTTTATAATTAAAACAAAATCATAATTTCCTATTTATTAAAGAATAAGTATCTTAGTTATGAATTATATGTTCATGAAATAAATACAGACCATAAAATTATATGTGATCAGGCTAACATTGTGTTGTTTGAAAGAATGAAAAAAAATATTAAAGAATCTTTTTTGATAAAGATTTATGATTCTGAAGCTATTAACTTATTTACAATTTCTTTTGATATTAAATATAATTGAAATGTGAGCTGGAATTACAGAAACATAAAATAGTATATATTTATTTTGTGTTCTGTTAACTTTATATCTGAAAAGTCTGCTTTGACAAGGAAAACATTAGTTGGGAATTTGTAATTTAATTTTGACTAGTGATTTAACTGTGAATTAATATTTTATTTATATCACTTATATAAAGGTTATTTTTCAAATTAAAAATCAAATAATAATATAAATAAATGCAAAACCAAAATGCTTTAAAGTTTATGGATACAATATAAAAAATATATTGAATGCAAAATCCAAGCAAATGCTATAAGCATTTAGAGGTAACAATTAAAAACGATTATTTACTTAGTAACATTAATCCTAGATTAGTAATTACATAACTAACTTGGATTAATCAAATGATTTCTTAATCTTTTATTTATATATATTTTTTCTATTTTGTGAACGAATTTTAATAATAAATAAATATTCAAAAGTTTTAAAACAAAACTCATATATCTTGTTTTGAAATCTTTTATGTCTCTCTTTTGTACTTTCTACAGTAAAAGTTTATATATATATTCTCTATAAACATTAAAAACATAAAGCCAAACTAGTCAATAAATAATCAAAATTACCCCAAATTCACAACTCAACCAGACTAGAATCTGTATTTATAAAATGATAAATGAAACGAAAACAGATATCAATTGTTACTAAGCAACTAAAATGGCTGGCCTTAAAAAAACAATCAACTATTATTAAAAATCTATGCAGAAGTAGAGTACCGTATCTAATAAAAAAATACAGTTTTCTGAAAAAGTATTAATAATTATTTATTTGACAATGAATTTGTTCTGGGGTAATCAAATATATGTTTAAAAAAGTTGCATTTTATGAAATACTTTGCGTAACCTGTGTTGTCTATTTGTGTGTTATTACTAATAAGTTGTTTGTATTTGGAAAGTTTAAAATTTTCTATGCATTTAACATTCACTCATACATAATGGAAATAGTCCAACATATCACATCTTATCATATAATACTAAATAGTTTAAGCACATTACCACTGTTACACAAAGCTTTATTTACCACCCTTTTCTTACAATTTACAGTTTCGATTGCCCTAGCAATCTTCTTCTGAACGTTATACCTCCCAACCTTAACATTACAGTCGAATTTTAAAAAATTACCATTAAAATTTGACTGGAACAGTTGAGGTTGGGAGGTATAAAGTTCTGAAGAAGATTGCTGGGGCGATCGAATCTGAAAATTGTAAGAAAAGGGTTGTGAATAAAGCATTGTGTAACAGTTGGAAAGTGCTTGGACAATTTAGTATTATATGGTATACATTTGGCAATGCAATAAGAAGGAGTAGTTATATCACATCTTATAATATACCATCATCACAAACTTTCAGGCAAATACTTTATGTAACTTATTTAATGAAAGAAAATTAGAACTTGATTTTCTAAATAATTTTTGGACTTTTTGTTAAACTATATAAATGTACCATATATTTTTTTAAGTTGTTTTAATGAAATGTTCGTTTAGAGACTTTATATATATATAACAGAAATGACAATTTTAAAATTAGAAACGTGTGCTTTATATATATATAACAGAAATGACAATTTTAAAATTAGAAAAAGCTTAAGATATTTAAATCCTTCAGCATTTTTTTAAATGTTTTTGGGAAAAAATATTTTGAAAGCATTGATAGCAGACTCTTTATCATTGCAGTCTTATAATCTTTCTTTTTTCCAACAATAAATAATCTGAGTTAAGAAATAGATCTTAGAAATACACATCTACCTAAGAAGTTCTGCAAAAAATTATAAATGGTGATTTTATATAATGCATTAAATAAGGAGAATTTTAAATCGTACAAATGTGTATTTGGTATCATTAGAATTTCAAAAATGACATATATACATATATATTATATGAAAAGAACTGTTAGAAATAAATATTTTTCCATAAGCTCTGACAAAAGGATGTAAGGGGGAAAACTCTCTCTCTCTGCCCAAGGCTAAATGGGTTTTATAAATAATCATTAAAAACCAATCAACACTTAGACAATCTCAATATCAATAACAATCAAGAATCTCAAATTGTTGTCAAAGCAAAGGTGAAATTTCACCTCTATTTATGGTCCAATATACTCATATAAACACTAAAGATTATAACTTGATCACAGAGACTGAAATTATTGATACAAAGAAATTTAAATAAACCTTAAACAGGTAAAGGTTTATCTAAACTTTTTCATATCAATAATGTCAGTGTCTATGGCCACATTGCAATCTTTAGTGTTTATATAAGTATATTGGTATCATAAATAAAGGTGGATTTCCACCTTTATTGTTAAGAGGTTGCCTTGACAACAGTTTGAGATTGTTGATTGTTATTGATACTGGTATTGTCTAAGTGTTGACTGTTTTTTAGTGATTATATATATATATAATACATTAAGTTATAATAATGATTATATATATATATAATACATTAAGTTATAATAATGACACAAATAAATAGTAATAATATGTTACTAATACCAAGATATCTTTGTTTACTTTTGTCATAAACATTAGTTATTAAAGGTATGTGGATAAGAGATGGAGCCAAGTAATTTTTCATGAATTGTATATGTAAGTATATCTTCTTTCCTATAATGTGTTTCTTAATATCATTTTCTTGTGTGATCTATTAAAGTTAAAAAATTTTCATGGTCAGTTGAGCGAAATTAATCTGAACATTTATAACATTTTTTTAAGAGCATTGATGTTAATAATTTTTATTAGTCATTCTTCAAACTAGAGATTATCCACTTAATAAATAATATTTCTGTAGCATAATTTTCACTATACTACTCTCACAGAAGTTCTTATGTTTATGATTACACCCAAGCCCATTCTGTAGGTTTGTATCACACAGGTACAAAATTATGTTTTATTTGATTTGATTTAATTTTAGAATAAAGTTAATTAATAAATCAATCACTAAATGCCTGTCCATAAAAATTTTATAGTGTAAATTTCTGTCGTTTGTTAATTAGCCTATAATATTGCTTGTATACAAATATACAATAAAGATACTCATGAAATGGCTCCAAATACAATAAAGTTGTCTATTTCAAAAATGGCACAGACACATAATCATAGGCCTAAGGTAATTGATAAAACAAGCAATACAAACACATAAATAACACCTATAATAGAATAAAATAATCAGCATTAACAAAATCAAGTATTGAAGCATCCACTTTTTTATTATTTTGATTATCTATTGATTTAAATATTTTATTATGGTGAGTTGGTGCTTCCCTACAGTGTGCTGAGGGGCAATGCACTTCCTGTACCCCAGCACAAAACAGGCCTGATTACACCCTTCCACAAGGTGTTAAAAACAGATAGAAACCTGTTTCTACCTTGCATGAGAGTGATGTAGTGAAAATTACATTGCAGAAATATTATTCATTAATTATTGATGTTCATTTAATCTTTACTTTGAAAAACAATCTTATTTACTTATATAAATATATTAAATTTATTAAGCACTAGCAGATGATCCAATAATAACATGAGAGGCTAAAACCTTCAACAGAAGCACTTTAAAATGCTTATGTGACAGCCAATCAGATGTAATAAAGACTGCAGGTGGAACTCTCAATTCAAGAACACAAGTCAGAACATGAGACAAAGGTGGGACCCACCTTCTTCTCTACTTAAATTTATATATAAGTCAGATGGAAGATTGGCTGTCATATAAGCGTTTTAAGGCACTTCTGGCAAAGGTTTTAGCCTTTCATGTTATTATTAGATCATCTTCTAGTGCTTAATAAATTTAATATGTTTAAATTTGTTACTATCATTTCATTATATTTGAAAATTGCTTCATTATAAATTGAAAGATTTCACATTGTTTGTATAAATATAATATTTAGTGAATTAAATGTGAAGACGCTCTTAGTTCAGTATGATTGAGTCTGACTTATTTATATATAAATTTAAGTAGAGAAGAAGGTGGCTTGTGTTCTTGAATTGAGAGTTCCACATGTAGTCATTATTACATCTGATTGGCTGTCACATAATCATTTTAAGGTGATTCTGTTGAAGGTTTTAGCCTTTTACTTATATATAACTTTTTGCATCCAAATATAATGTGATAGTAATATTACTTTTTTGTTTTTAGGTACATTGTTTATCTTTTTTAAGAATATAAAATGAGATATTATATATAATAAATACATTTGTAGGCTGGGAATAATATATAGTGGGATATCAATGCAGCTTCACTGTATGTTCAATATTCAAAGCTTCAATCACTCCGCATACCATATGCTAAATAACATGCTAGGTCTCGCAGTGTTTATATCAAATCTGCTAAATAATCAATAATAAAGTGAGAGTGGGAGAAGTATAAGTTTTTATATTTTGCATAATGTTTCATGCAGTATGTAAATGTATAAGAATTATTTATTAAAATTTTTAATTAAAGTATACATAATGTATCATCATCATTTTAAACCATTATTAGTCCACTACAGGATGAAAGTCTCCCACAAATTCAATCCATTTTCTCCTACCTCTAGCCTCTCTATTCCACATCTCCCCAGCATCCTTCCTTATTTCATTCACCCATCTCACATGTGGTCTCTTTCTAGGTGTTTTACAATCTCTTAGAATCCATTTTAAGATTTCAACTGTTTATCTATTATTTAGTTCTTTTATCAATATGACACACCCACCTCCATTTCAATTTCTAAATTTTATCAATGATGTCAGTAACACTTGCTTCTTCTCTCCCCCATGTATTTCCTTTTTGATCTCATTTTGTTACTCTTAGCATGCAACTCTTCATACTTCGTTGAATAGTCTAAAATCTCTTTATTGCTTTTCGGTTATAGCCAGTTAAACTGCTTATATACTGTATATAGTTAACACTTTCATATAAAATTTTGTCTTTTCTTTTCAATATTTTTTTCTCTTTATTTTTAAAAAAAAAATAGATATATTTATTTTAAAAATGTTATTGTTGACATATTGAGAACAAATATACAATTTATTTCCATGTTTTATTCAGGCCGCAATGAAAATCCATAAAACTTTCCAACTTCAATAGTAGTGAAGTTTAGAGATTTTTCTTACTATGACCTTCAATTTATTATTTATATAACAGACTTACACGATAATATTTCCTAATGTCATTCTTATTTCATGATCTAACAGAATCGATATCTTCTCAAATAATGCCACTAAATGTCAAAATATTGTCGAACTGCTTTTAGAAACTGAACCATATCAAAAATTTTGTTCTGTTTACAGCTACTAAGTGTTACTTTAAAACTTTTTTTTACTTGTGAATGTAGTATATACGTGTATATAAATATATGCATACATACGTATGTATGTGAAAGAAGAAAGAGATATTGTGAACAGAGATATAAATCTGATTGACAAATTGAACTCACTTGAAATAAACCCTACTCCTTTTATCTTACAAAGATTGAGTTAAGTGTTTATTACATAAAAAGATGAGGAATATGAGTGTGAAAAATATTGTCTTTAATATACTTTTGCAACATAAAAGAAGCATATTATTTTTAGAATAATTTAAAAATAAATTTGCATTTGCAGAATTGGACCGTATTCGAATACATCTATATCAATAATAAAAAAACACTTTCATTTACACCTTTTGTTTATATATATCATTTGTCTTTTTAAAGATATTTTTGGTCATGCATTTCAGAAATATGTAAAAGTAGGAAGTTTAAAGTTTATGTAATATATATAATATACAAATCAATATATATATATATCAAAACACAGTAAAATTCACATAAATTATATTATTTTTACAAGTATTTTCGACTATACATCTTGTAGTTTTTATCAACTATATAACATTGAATAATCAAAACAAGACAATCTTTCACAATACCCATAGTTCAATTCAGATGTCCCACAATTCTGTTCTTTTAACATTTGATGATTGCCAATTCATTAACATTTTAAGATTTCTTTAAATCAACATAGCCTCTTTTATTTTAAGTTTATTGTGGCAACGTTCAACTTGAATAATTTTCATATTTTTATAATCAAATTTAAATACATATTGACAAGATTTATTACGATCAAATATAACAGATAATGAAGGTTTACTTACATCTATTCCTGATTGTTTCTCTTTTTGAATTCTATTATATAAAAGCTCAATAAATGTAAAATAAAAGAGGCTACGTTGATTTCAAGAAATCGTCAAATGTTAATGAATCGGCAGTCATCAAACGTTAAACTGACAGAATTGTGGGAAATCTGAATTGAACTATAGGTATTGTGAAAGGTTGTCTCGTTTTGATTATTCAATGTTATATAGTTGATAAAGACTACGAGATGTATAGTCGAAAGTATTTCTAAAAACAATATAATTTATGTGAATTTTACTGTATTTTGCTATATATATATATAGATTTGTATATTACATATATTGTGGAACGAATACAGACATCAAACTTAATTTATTATATATATGCATAAAAAAGACCACATATGAGCCATATAGATAAAATAAGAAAGTGTTCTTGGGTGATGCGGAAAAGAAAGCTAGAGATGGAGAAGATGGATTGAACTTGGAGAGAACTTTATTCTTCAATAGATTGATAATGGTTGAAAATGATGATGATGACGTGCATGAAATTAAATTATGCCATATTTATGTTTAATTCATCCGAAAAATGAAGTGGTTTTAATATGCATGCATATGAGATATGACAGGGCTAAAAAAAAGGAACGCATTGATAAAAATTAAAAAAAAAAACATATACATATATATATGTATATAGAGATTATATAGATTTATATATAAATTAGATATAAATATCAACGTAAGTAATAGATGTAAAACAATTATGTGGCTCCTTTTCCTATTGTTCTCTGAACACATAGTAAATATACATACACTTTACAGTACAATAATTTTTCATTCTTTCTTGAGGTATATTTTTTTTAATATACGGCTTTCTTTTCCAAATAAAAGTAATTATTCTCCCTTTAAGATGTACAGTTATTTCATTTCTTTCTCTACTGATTTTCTTTACGTTAATTAATATATTCTTCATAACCCAGTAGTTTTTTGTGTATGTTGATAATATAGTAGTAAAACTTAACAAACTTCCAAATAATATAATTCTACAATTTATACGTTTTTATGAATGTATTTTCAGGTAAAAAAGTATAGTTACTATAAGAAAGATACTTATTCCAAACTCAGGTTTTAAATGTTTTTAAATTAAAATTTATTTTTATTATTATTTTAAACGTTTACTTGCATCATTTGTGTATGTATTAATAAAAAGTAATCAAATGGTATCTTGTGGGAAGGGAGGGGGTTTCATAAAAAAACTTTCTGCTCTTGAAGAGGAAGATCTAGAGTTTCCGATCCATGGATTTTGAATTTCAGAGTTCTCGTTCTACAATTAAACAGGCAAATAAATAATTGAACAGTTTATTGTTTGTACATAAAAAGCTCAAGTTCCGAAACAAAGAGATGAATGTCGATCCACAAATACTGAGATCCAAAATTCATCAATCTACTACTGCGTTAAACTACATAAGGAAATATAATACTAATTGATTATGCATTTAGAACATAGAATAACCTTTGTAATTAGACCTATATCTTCAATTATTATTTCGTCACTTTTGATAGTATTGAAAATTTTCTAAAAAATATTATAAATATACGAGTCTAATGGTGTAAATGTTTGCACATCAGCTTAAAGGGACCATAAACTGTAGTTTGAATTCAGGCTAAATAAAACTGAATTTTTTTTAGCTTTCAATCAACCATACAGTTTTAAAGATAATTGTTTCACAGTTAATCAGCAGACATCCAATGTTGGTTGGTAAAGGAATATCCAACCAATTATAATTAAAAAAAAGATGAACACAATATTTGATAGCATTCGCCATCCAGCAATTTGAATGTTCGGTGAGTATCCGTTTCTCTCTCACTATGCTCATGGATGCGGCACTAGATCTTTGCTCTACAAGGGATCATCAGTCATCATTATCAACCATTATCAATCCACTGCAGGATGAAGGTCTCTCCAAGTTTAATCCATCTTCTTCGATCTTTAGCTTCTCTTCTCCACATCACCCCTGCACATTTTCTTATTTCATCCATCCATCTCACATGTGGTCTATTTCTGGGTCTTTTACAATCTCTTGGAATCAAGTTTAAAATTTCAATTGTCCATCTATTATCATCTCTTCTAGCAATATGTCCAGCCCAACTTCACTTCAATCTTTTAATTTTTTCAGTGAGGTTAGTAACACCTGTTTGTTCTCTTACCCATACATTGCATTTTCGATCTCTTCTTGTTACTCCCAACATACATCTCTCCATACTTCTTTGAGTGGTCTGAAGTCTCTGTATTGCTCTTCTATTGAGGGTCCAAGTCTCAGATCCATAAGTAAGAACTGGTAAAACACATTTGTTAAAAACCTTCCTTTTCAAACACATAGGTATATTTCCTTTTAGTAACAAGTTATTTCTACCAAAAGCACTCCAACCAAGTTTAATTCTATGATTAATTTCCTCCATTATGTTTCCATCTGTATTAATAATCTGACCAAGGTATTTGTAACTGTTAACTTCTTCTAATGCATCATAATCAATCTTTATTTTCATATTTTGAGCAAATCGATTAAACATTACTTTAGTCTTTTTAACATTTATCTTTAGTCCTACTTTCCTACTTTCATCTGATAACTCCTGCAACATTTCCTGCAGCTCTGAAGCATTATTTGCAAAAACAACTACATCATCTGCGAAATCTAAATGACTTAAATAATCTCCATTTACTTTCACTCCTTTAGTTTCCCATTTTAATCCACAAAATACTTCTTGCAGCACTGCTGTAAAACGTTTAGGAGATATGGAGTCATCTTGTCTTACACCTTGTTGCTGTTGCATTTTTATAAATTTTCTTTAAAATATGACAATATCCTGGATCTATACCTTGATGATCCAATGCTTTAATCACTGAAGAAATGTTTATAGAATCAAATGCCTTTTCATAATCTACAAATCCAAAACATAATGACAACTCATATTCATTTGTCCTTTCTATAACTTCTCTCAATACCTGAATATGATCTACTGTACTAAAACCACTTTTAAATCCAGCTTGTTCTCTTGGTTGGTGGAAATCCAATGTTCTCTGTAGACGAGTTGTAATTATCTTGGTAAAAATTTTATATAAAACTGATAAAAGGCTGATAGGTCTGTAATTTCTAATATCTTCATTATCACCTTTTTTAAATATTAATATTATTACTGCATTCTTCCAATCATCCGGTACATCTTTATCATTTAGACATTTAGTATATAACTTTGCTAAAATTTTTTGTTTCTTCACCTGCTTCTTTTAATATATCAATTATAATTCCATCATTACCTGGAGCCTTTCCTTTCTTCATACATTTAATTGCATTTCTCACTTCTTCATTTAAAATTCTGGGCAATTCAGAAGATGTAATAGATATAGGAGGTACTTGTTCTTTATTACTATAAAATTCTTGATAAAAATTTTCTACCAATTTCATGATGTCATCTCTCTTTTTAGTAATAATTCCATCTTTTTTTCTTATTGCAGATATAAATTTCCTACCAATACCAAAATGTTGTTTTACATTCTTAAGACTTTTATTTTCTTCTACAGCTTTTCTTGCTAGTTCACAGTTATACTTTCTTATATCATTTTCAACTCTTTTCCGCACCATTTTACAAAATTCGAGATATTCAATTCTTTTTAATGCATCATTTTTGTATATCTTCATATTTCTTCTTTTCTTCATAAATTCTCTAGTCTCAGTAAAAATTTTATTGGTCAATTGCTGCTTTTTTCTACCAGCTATCTTTCTTGCAGTTTTTAAAAGTGTATCAGTTAATTTCATATTAATTTCATTCAAATCTGAATCATGTTCAAAATCTACTAATACTTGAAACTGATTTGTAAGTTCTAATTTAAATTCATTAGAATATTTCTGAAGATTAGGAATATCAACTGTAAATATTGTTTTTCTTAACAATTTTTGTCTTTCTAGTTTTACATTAACACGTATCTTGCATCTTACTAATCGATGATCACTTCCTGTGTTAAATCTATTAAGAACATTACAATCTTGAAATATGTATTTCCTGTTAGCCAAAATATAATCCAATTCTGCTGTACCTTCATTTGGATGCTTCCATGTCCATTTTCTTTTAGCATTTTTCTCAAAAAAAGAATTCATAATACAAAGTTTTTCTTTTTCTGCAAACTCCACAAGTCTATGTCCTCTCTCATTTCTATTACCATAACCAAAATTACCTACAGCACTTCTCATCTTTCATTTGTTTACCAATTCTAGCATTAAAGTCTCCCATAACAATTTTAAAATGTTGTTTACTCTGATCAAACGTCTTTTGTACATCCATATAAAAATCTTCTACTACTTCACTATGAGAACTTGTTGGGGCATAAACCTGAATTATCTGCTATTAAGTTGTATAACTAATCTTGCCACTCTGTCTGATACACCATCAATCTCCACAATATTGTTCTTCCACTTTTTATTTATAATGAATCCTACTCCACTTGTATTTCCAATATTTGTACCTTTATAATAGAATATATGTCCACTTTTTAAATCAATTGTCTCTTCGCCTTTTCTTCTAACTTCACAAAGTCCAATAATATCCCATTTAATATAAGAGAGTTTTTCTTCTAATTCTTGCAATCTTCCTTCACTTGAAAGTGATCTGCAGTTGTAAGTACCTAAATAAAAAGTTGTCATCAAATGGCAGCCTGGGTCTGCAATCAGGGGATTATTAGCACCCTCCACCTTCGGCCACCAACCGCTGCCTTGGTTGGTGACTTTACAGCCTCCTGGGAATAAGGGCCATCCTTTATTTTTGTCTATCATAATTGTATATATATATATTGGAAAAATATTTATCATTTACACAAACATTCATTCTGCCCTATCAGGCATTGAGAAGACAGACCATGGTGTTTTTTGATTTTAAACTCAGAGGTAAAAAGCTAATAAACTCACCACGCTGGCTAATGCGTGTTGGTGAGCAGCCCATCCATGTTCGTATACTATATGAATAAACACATAGTAATAACAGCTGCAACGACAAGAACGTATGGAGTGGACCTTAGGAATTTGCCCTGCTCGGTTCCTTTAAGGCCTCCAAGAGGAATCAAAGGGTCTCCTTTCAGTTAATAGCAAACTCCCTTCTGCAGCCCTACAAGGGATATTTAAATGTAAATATAAATTTAATTTGGTTATGTTGCTCTTTTAGAATGGTTATGTTTTTTTTTATCTCGTTATAATACTGTTTTTAATTTGCTCCAAAAAAAAAAAAAATACTAGTGCTTTAATTTAAAAGGTGCTCATATCTATATTATCAATTAAAATGTTTTTACTTAAATAGAGAAAAAAATCAATTAAAAGCATTGAAAATTAATCCGGTAATACATTGAACATAAATCTTCAGCTGAAATATAGTCTCTTACAAATAAACGTGGCCGCTCTCACTTTACACGCCAATACAAAAAAGATAAAATGACTAAACATAATACTAGAACATGCTGTTACATTATTCTGTTTATTTTATATTTTGTGATATTTCCTTTTAACGTTTGCAGAAAACTTTCAATTCTAAAATACTTCGCCATCATGTCTAATGGTGGCTCTCCAAAGTATTCTATTTTTCGTCATATTTTCCCAAGGGAAATAATTAATATTGCGTTTCTTTAAAATGACTTTAAGATCATCTTTATAATTGAATTATTGAGATATCCTCAGCTGTAGCCACTTGCAAATAAATATAAACATACCAACTCATTAAAAAAAAGAGATAAAAGAGCAAAGTAAACATCATAATCATCATCATCATCATAATAATAATAATTCAATTCTTTATTTAATGTTCGTATCCACAGCATTTAGCCAAAGTCAATTATCGATTGCAAAGCGTGTTAATTAATATATGCAAATATAAATTAACATTAAAAATACAACAAAATAATAGAAACAAAGTAGAAAAACAATAAAATATTTATAAAAAGGTAATATACCAAATGAAACTAAAGATAATATATTTTTAGGATGGCTTTAGCGAATTGTTTGAAATCTAAATTAAAAAAATGTGTACATTAGCAAAATTTTTATTATAAGTTCTAGATAAAGGGAAGAATTTTAATATACCAGCCTTAAAAATTTTAAGTTCAAAAATATTCTCAGTATAATTATTATAATGATGTTTTTTGACAATTAACTTAGAAAGCATGTTAGATACAGAAACATTCTGGGAATAATTTTGTGCAGAAATTTAAGATCTTTTGATTCGATATATTAATCATTATTTAGATTATTTAATATAAAACATTTGTCCAAAACAAATTGTATTTTTATGATATATATATATTGGTATAAGAATTCCATATAATTGGGCCATACTCCAAGATGGGAAGTACCAAAGATATAAAAAGTTCGAATTTTGTATATTTATTAAACATTTCCCCAGATCTATAAATAGTTCTTATAATTATGATAGCTTTATTCACCATAAAATCAATGTGGTGATAGAAAGAGCCATCATTATTGGAAAATATTATTCCTAGATCTCTTTTATGTTTTAAGAACCACACATATAGTACAAAAATTTTAGGATTTCCGATTTCCTAGAGTAAGAAACAATGGAGCACTTATTTATATTTATATTTACACAATTATTTTCACACCATTTCAGGAAATTAGCTGTAACACTTTGTAGTAAAAAAACAGTCATTAATAGAACAGATATGCCTGAAAAATTTGCAATTATATATCTGCATAACATAAAAGTGAGAGGTCATCAATATATACAAGAACACTGCCTTGAGGCACCTCAGTAAAGCAACAACATGGTAATGATAATTTATTGCTAAACCTCACACAAGATGTTCTGTCTTTAAGAAAAGAGTCAAACTAATTAATTAAGATTTTGGAAAAACCTAATCTGTAAAGCTTTCTAAGAAGATTTTTATGATTAACTCTTAAAAGCTTTGACAAATCAAAATAAATAGCATCCAAGCTAGATTGATCCTCAGTTGAAATGGAAATGGAAACAAAAATAGTTAGCAAATTTATTTCAGTGGACCTATTAGATTAAAAACCATGTTTTTCTGATGTCAAAATCTATTGACATCAAAGATAATCTTATTGTATAGACATTTTCCAAATAATTGGGCAACAATTTGTAGAATTGAAATAGGCCTATAGTCACTTACTGATTTTTTTAATAATAATGATGATGATAGTAATAAAAATAAAAAGTAGGCTATTCTATTATTCTGTTCTTTTGACATTTTGTTATGCTGTCTTTTAATTTCTACAGAAATTTGTTTTTAAAAATACTTCAACACACTGTCTAATTGAAGTCCTCTAATCCATTCTACTCTTAGCTACCTTTCCAATGAAAATAATTACCATTAAATGTTTATAGGATGTCTTTGAAGTAGTTTCTATAATGTAAGTGACATCTATCTTTTCCATAAAAACCATGCTCACAAAACACTTTTTTAAAGAGTCTTGTATTTTTATTCATTTCATTTATCCAAACTATTAAAGAAATGATTTTACAATGGTGGATTTTATGGCCTCTTATCCAGCTAATTCAAAAATATATTAACTGGTCTTATGATTTTGCCCAATGTATGTCTAGAATTTTACCTTAAATGTTTTTAATGCCTTTTTGTTGCATATAGGTAGAATATCCAAGTCTCTTTTCCATACAATAATTTAGGTAAAATAACATCCCTACATACAGTAACTTATTTTCAGTACTTAATTCCCTGTGGAAAAAAATATCCTATTTTTTAATTCATTAAAAGTAATAGTAACTATTAGGAGTCTGAGATACACCTCAGTATATGTTTAAGAAATTTATTTATTTAGCCAAAAATATTTTATATTAAGGATTGGGTGGAAAAAAATAAAATACTCACTCACTGTGTTAATATCAATAAATTATAAGATAGAATTTTTTAATTTCTTTTTTTGCATTTAATTCTGAAGATGGCAAATGAAATTGATTGAAATCTTAATTATTGTTTGTGAATAATTTACTTCTTTAATTTTTCTTCATAATGAGTTCATGATTATATTTTATTTAAGAAGTCAATAATGCTGTCATTATTTAGCATTCCAAAAATGTGTTTATTCTGAGGATGGCTAATGAAATTGATTGAAACCATAATTATTGTTCATGATTAATGTACTTCTTTAGTTTTCCTTCATAATGAGTTCGTGGTTATATTTTATTTAAGAAGTCAATAATGCATCATTATTTAGCTTTCCGAAAATTTATTTAATCTTTTCATATATTTTTAAGTTAAATTTCCATCTTTTTATTTAATGAGTACATTTTTATTCTGCATTATATTTTCACAATTTTTAAATTATTTCTTTAACAATATAAAGCTAAAAATAAAATCCATTCTTAAAAATAATAATTCAACTTTAAAAATATTGGGGAAAAAAATAATAAATTGAATTATGTAATCAGAATCAGAATTTTTGTTTTGCGATTACTGATAAAAGAAATAAAATTTATTTGAATTCCATTTCTAACATCAAAATAATTTTTTGTAAATAATGCATAAAAAATGAAATTATGTTTTAAAATTTTTAAATCCACTTATAATAATTTTTAAAAAGATTAAAAAGAATAGTTATGACTTGTAAAATGATTAGAGAATAGCTACGATAATTATAGAATCATTTACTTTTTAACTAATCACAGGTTTCTGCTTTATATTATTACATGTGTATTCTTTTAAAAACAAATATTCTTGAATAAAATATATACCTAAATCTCACAGTATTATCATATTTTATAAATATTTTGCACAAATAATCATAAATATATAAACAAACTATGGAAAATATAAGATTTTCATTTGCACAATTTGATCAAAAGATAAACGTGTGGTTAAGACAAAGAATTTCACGATAATAATCTTTTGTATTTGGTTCTCTAATAGTTTCTTGAGACTTTTAAAATTAGTAAATCAAATTATATTCCAATTCTAGCTTTTGCTATTAAATAAATACAAAATCAAGAAATGGTACTACAGATAAGTTCAAGATAATAAATTTAAGCAGCACAAACAAAGCGCCACTACCGACAATATTGGATATAAAACTCATCATTTTTTAATAAATAAAAAGGTTAATTGCAATTTTTTTCAAGACGAACAGAAATAGTAATTATGAATTTTATAATGAAAGTTCACTATAAAATAACAGTGCAAAAAATTGCTATCACTTGCATGGAAGCCAATTCATCATTTTGTTTTACCTGCATGTAAACCAAATAATATGCATGCATTGATCATCATTTGTATTTAATATATTTTATGCATGCAAACATAATTTTTATTATGCTGTTATGATGAATATAATATAATTTATCATGATATAATACAAAAATGGTGTTGATAAAGCATTCAGAAATTTAATTAATGTTTTTATTAAGGAGAAATTCAATAGAATCTATTTTAACTGTATATAATATATATATATCATTAAAAGCCAGTCAACACTTAGATAATCCCAATATCAATAACAATTAACAATTTCAAACTGTTGTCAAGGCAACCTCCTTTTAACAATATATTAACATAAAAGGTGTGTTTTTCTATGTTTTAGCTTCTGCAAAAAATCAAATGAAAAATAAGACACTAATTAAACAATTCCTCTTTTTTTTTTTTATTCAGTAGTTTTTCTTTTATAAAATACAATGAATTTTCGAATTCTCCAATACTTTATTGCAGATAAATGCTTATTAGTTTTTTTTTTTCTAATTTGAAATTTTTCAACCATTGTAAAATTTTTATACTATATACTATAATTAATATCTCTATCCTAAAGCAACTCACAAATTATTTAATGCTTTTATGCAAAAGTGTTCCGAGAATTTAACTGATTCCAATAATTTGATTTTTAAAAAATGTGCCTGTCATTGATTTTATTATATTTAAGATTTTAAATTTATTTTTTAATTTTTATATTAATTATTTTTATTCATATAATATGTTCTTTTATACATCTATTTGCAAACAATAAAGTGTAATAACTGCTCAAAGCTAAATAGATTTATATGTAATCAACAATAAGGGTGACCCTTATTAATGATCTAATATATTTATATAGACACTAAAGTTTGCAACTTTTCAAAAGAGATCGAAATTATTGATAAAAAGAAATTTAAATAAACCTCTTTAAACAGGTAAATAAAACCTATTCTGAATGAAGACTAATAAATAGTCAATTATAACATTACAAACTGCAATTATAAATTTTAAATTGCACCCAAAATATTACTTAAATAATAAGTAAAAAAAATGTTTACTGCTAAATGGTTTGTAAATAATCATTAAAAGCCAGTCAACATTTAGACAATCCTAATATCAATAACAATCAACAATTTCAAATTGTTGTCATGGCAACCTCCTTTTAACAATAAAGGTGGAATTTCACCTTTATTAATGGTCTAATATACTTATATAGACATTAAATATTGCAACTTTACCACAGAAATTGAAATTATTGGTACAAAGAAGTTTGTCTGCATTCAGAAAAGTTTATATTTATCTTTTTAAGGAGGTTTATTTAAACTTCTTTGTATCAATAATTTCAATCTCTGTGGTCAAGTTACAAACTTTAGTGTCTATATAAGTATATTAGATCATTAATAAGTGTGAGATTCCACCCTTATTATTAAAAGGCAGTTGCCTTGACAACAGTTAGAAATTGTTGATTGTTATTGATATCGGGATTGTCTAAGTGTTGACTGATTTTTAATGATCTATTTACAAATACCATATTAAATATCTATCTCATATTTTATATTTCTTATTGTAATTTAAATAAAGTCATCTATATTTTTGCACTGACAATTAGTGCTCAGAAAAAAAAGCAGAAATAATTTAAATACAAAGATATAAAAATTTAAACATTAAATTGTAATTGAAAAATTTAAACAATTTTAACATGATAAATTTTATATATTAAATGCATAAATATTATTATGATATATAAGTATGTGTGTGCAATAACTGACTCATGAACATCAAAGCATTGAGTATATTAATAGAACACCTTTTTATATTGAAGTAATTAATATTTCAAAATAAAAATGAATCTCCTTTCTTCTATTTGATCTTGATTTTATAGTATTATATATTTAGACAAGAATGTTTTATTAGAGTCAGTATAATATTTGATAGAGAAATCTTTGTACTTTAGTCAGTATATAATTTAAATAATATTTATTTTATAAAGCGCAAGCAGTATGAAATTAAATTGAGAGACTGCAAACCTCTTGCACTCACTACTATCTAACAGCCAATCAGATTGTAAATACAAGACAGAGAATTTAACAAGAAAAGGGCAGTCCACCCTATTCTTTACTTGTCTTTCTATATATCCAAGTCAGTCTAAAGTATTTAGATCTGAAAGTGTGAATATTAAATATCTTCACACTTAACTTGGGGAATGCAGAGTTAGAAAAGGATTCTACTAATTCATCATTTTAAAGTTTATTGATTGATTTACATATCATTACTGCAATATAAATTAATATATATTATGTTTGGTTTACATTCACAAAATTATTAAATTAAATAGAAATTTATTTTGCCAACATTTTAACTCATTTTTCTATAAGATTATATTTGGGGATGATAAATTTTTAACTTTAATAATAATAATAATAATAAGAAAAGATAAAGTAGCTTTTCTCATTAAACACAATGACTCTAAAGCTATTAATATATTTAAGACATCATTTAATATTAAAGATAATTGGAATGTTAGTTTGCATTTCTGAAAGTTGCTATAGTCTAAGCATGTACTGAGTTATTTTTACAATTGAGGAGTTTGTCTTTGTTGGAAACTATTGATAATGAATTTGTTGAGTTAAACTACTGAATAGTAGTTTTTCAATTTTAAATAGGTGTAATTTGGTTTTGTAATACTTACTAGTTCAGATTTTGATATTTGATATATATATAATATTGGAATTGTAATAGTAAGAAAATCAAGTCGTACACCACATGACAACTTAATAAATGTAATAAAATGAGCATGTTAATAACTCTAAACAAGCTTTTTCAATAAAATGCCAGAAGACATTAAAATCTTTATCTAAAATTATCCCTATCCTCAGATCAGTTTCAAGCTGATACTAGATCTAAAATACCAATTCAAGTGCAACATTTATCTAATATTTAACTATTAAGTAGAAAATAAATGAAATTTACAGGCATCTATATGTCTTCAAATTCAGCTATATAGCTTAAATAGCTATATGGGTCTGAATACTTTTCAGCTACTTAATAGTTGAATATTAGATAAATGCTGGGCTTGAGTTGGTATTTTAGATATAATGTCTGAATATCCTAGTGCCTTACGACAATAATCATCAGCTTGAAACTTATTTGGTAATAGGGATAATTCTAGGTAAAGATAAATGCTTTTTCTTCTGGTATTTATCAGAAAATCTTGTTTAGAGCAATTAGCAGGCTCATTTTATTACATTTATCATACAAGCTTATTAAGTTAAGTCATGTGATGTATGACTTGATTTTCTTACTATTATAATTTTGCTTTTGAGACTTTGGCAATGTTATGGTGTAGCTGAAAATTATTCAGGCCTATATAGCTATTTACATTAGATGTCTGAAAATTTCAGATTTTCTACTTAATAATTAAGTAATAGATAAATGCTGCACTTGAGATGGTATTTTAGATCTAGGGTCTGAATATCCTAGTGTCTCGCTGAGGAGAGCCATCAGCTTGAAACTGGTTGGGAATAGGAACAATTCTAGAAAGAGATTTTAAATACTTTCTTTTCTGGCATTTATCAGAAAAGCTTGTTTAGAACTATTATCATGCTCATTGCATTAGTAATGGAATTATATAGCACTGCATGATATGTAAATATTTGTAATGTTAACTTTTCCAAGAATCATTTACATTAAATTTAATTTCACATTTACATATATAAATAAATGCAATATCTTTTAACATTATATGTACTTCCTAGTTTTGACTAATAAGCAAAAGCCTTTTACTAAGCATTTCAGCACACTTTCTTTTACTTACTCAAGTACTCAGCCAATATATAGAAATGAAGATGTTCAACAAATCAGGTTGTTATAGATATGTGAAACATAAAAATATTCTGCACTGAAGTGACTATTTAGTTTCACTGAATTTTCATTCTTTCTCTTTGAACTAAAGCTTCAGTGAAAATGGTTACATTAATTTATTTTAACAATGGTAATGAGAAGTAGGCTATATATCATTAATTATTCTCTGTTATTTTAAAAATCATTATAATAGCTTTCAGTAGCATATGTTTAGCCTAAGGAAGACAATTGGAAATATTGGATTCTCACTTCTGGAAAAAATAGGTTTTGTATATTACAATATTTTTAGAAATCAACAATTTAACCTGATTTTTGTTTTGGTTTATTTGGATGCTCACTTCTGGAAAAAAATATGTTTGTATATTACAATATTTTTAGAAATCAACAATTTAACCTGATTTTTGTTTGGGTTTATTCGTGAGAATTTATTGCCCATTCTCTATGACTCCTGCATAGTCTTTAAACAAGTTTTGATTACATTATATATATAATCACATCAGCATAAGGAATCTTCAATCTGTTGTCAAGACAACCTCTTTAAATAAAAAAAATGGCTTCCATCCTTTGCTTATAGATGTTGCCTTGACAACAAATTAAAGATTCATCATGTATAAGCTTGGGCTGTTACATGATTTACATTTGTGAACAATTTAGCTTTGTGGGAAATCAGATTTAATATACATGTGTGTGTGTCTACAACATTATCTAATTTATTATTATTTTTATTTTGTGATTAATTTAAAAGCTGATTAGCATTAATCATATCATTAATAATATAAATAAAATAACTAAATATTATTATCTGATAAATTCAGTTTAAATATTCAGACGAAATTATATTCAATTTTAAATTTATTATATATTTTATCTAATGGCTATAATTGAATTTATGAATGTCAGATTTTCTGTGTTCAGATCTTGGATTATATCAACTTGTACTAAAGATATTAATAATTATTACTAATCATTTATTAAACAAGAGATTATATCACTTCTAATTCATATATAAACTTTAGATTTTTTTAAAGATTAAACAGCTTTTTTCTTTTAACTATAAGCATCATGTCTTGCATTGGTGGTCGAGAGGTCAGCGCGACTGCCTTGCACTTGCAGGCAATTGCCCGGGTTGCGGGTTCGCGTCCCGGCCGATTCTATGACACTAAATATATATATATATAAGCATCATTAATCCAACATTTCTTTTCTTATTTCTATGTGAAATGGCATTTAATATTCTTAAATTTTTATTCCCCCACACACTTTTGAAACATGAATAAAAACGTCTGCAAGATGTCTCCAAAAATGCATTATACATTTATGAAACACTCTTCAGTTGACACAGGTTATACACTTTTACTTCATCTGAAAATTATTTGCCAATACAACATTATTTCCTTCAATTATGTTTATACTAGTAATGTTTATAACTGTATAAACTATTTTTAAATGCTGTTGGAAACAAGTAAAGATTTATTTAAATAATAACTGTACTAAATTGACATTTCTTATTTTATATTGTAGAAGATATATTTTAAGATAATTAGTATAATATTTGTCTTTGTTAGTAATTTTAAAATATTTAGGAGATCTGGAATGGTAGTTACATCTATCAAATACCAAAACCAGCAAATATAAACAATTAATCAAATAGTGTATACAGTAAATAATATTATAAAATATTAGAATTTAAAATAATAATCAATTGTATATAAGATTGATAATACATAAGATAAAATAAAATTTTATTTACAGTATCAAACTAGTTTTTATTCATTATCAAGATGTCTCTTTATAATTATCATGTGATAAACTATTGCATATCAAATTAGTTTTCATTCTTTATCAAGACGTCTCCTTGTAATTATCACACGTGATGTGATATGATGATGCATTGTGACTTCTCCTTATATGGGGTCAGGAATTCCTCAGCAACAATGCCAAGAGAAACCTGTTAGTTACTTTACCTCCCCTTTCCATTCCCCACCCAAAGTTTTCCAATAATCTGCTCCATCCCATTTCCACAACATAATCTTTCTTAACTCCATGGTCTTTATATCTAAATTCCCCTTATCTTTTCCCAAACCCGGCATAAAGACCAATAACCCACTTTCTGTATAATCTCTTTGTTCATATTTATTCTTCCATAACTTCATTATTCGTACTCTTTCTGCTTTCAAGCATTTACATTGAAATAACAGATGTCTAATATTTTCCATGTCTTCCTTACACAACTTGCAGACTAAATCACCCACATTTTTTCCATTTACATGTATATTCCCTAGTTGCTAAAAATCCTGTTAAAGCCTTAAACAATAAACTACATTCCTTGCTATTATCATACATTAACTCACACCCAATGTTATGTTTACTTCTATATATATTTAAACTCTTTTTACTCTCCATACCAATTCTCTATCTCTCCAACTCCCTATTCTTTATTAATGCATCTATTCTTTTATCCCATTCCTTACCACTAGAACACTCAACAATCATCCTAACACAATTTATCCCACCTTTTGTACAAGTATACTGATATAAATTTTTTATCCAAAATTTTGCATACCACATTATCTTTCTCACCCATCTTGTTGCTTGCCCTGCACTTGTAACCCAATTAAATACTATTTTGGCTATTCTTTTATTATCCATAAACTGCAATCTACTGAACATTTTCATTTTGCTTTTTGCATCTCTCATGTAAAAACTTGACCATCCCATTTCTCCTTGAATTGCCTCCTTTGCTGCCCTCACATCTGCATCTAATGCATGTTTTCATACTTTCCTGTGTAGTTTTTCTAAGTAATCTAATAACCCTTTACTAACACGTAACACATCATTGTCATATGTTAATCCTACTACTGCAACTCCTATACAATTCTAGCTACATCATATTTATTACACTGTTAATTTTTCAATCTTTTTCATTTCTTTGCATCATTTATCTTTTTTTTTTCCCATTCATCCAAGCAAATTTTCTGATTACTTAAGTTGATTCCCAAATAACTATATCTATTCACCACAATTAACTTTATATTCCCCAATAAAAATTCTACATCTTCTCTTTCCCCAGTATTGACCATCATTATATTTGATTTTTCTTCACTAAATTTAATCCCCATCTCTTTACCCACCCTTGCACATGTCGTCACCATAAGTTCCATATCTTCTCTTCTTTCTGCACACATATTCACAAAAAAGACATGACAAAGTATATACTCATTTGCCACCTATTAACAGTATCTCTATCCCTCTTTCTAGTCTTTCTCTTGCTTTCTTCATTTCACTCAAATACAACAAAAACAAAATAGGTGACATAGGGCATCTTTGCCTTAGTCCCACCCCATTTTTAACTTTAACATTCTGTATCCCCTAATTGATGTGGTAGTAATTATTTTCATATAATTTCTTAATAATATCCATTAAAGCTTCATACATTCCCAAATTTTCTAAACTTACCCATAATATATTTCTATTTACTCTATCATATGCCTTCTCTATATCTATAAAACTCATATATCACTGTCCACCTGAATTCCTACTCATACCCATAAGTTGTGTAACTACAAATAAACTATTTCCTATATGCCTATCTGATCTAAAACCTCTTTGCATTTCCCTCACTACATTATTTTATTTCATCCATTTTGCAACTCTTCCAGCCATTATATATGAGAAAATTTTATATAAAACTGATGTTACTGCTATTGATCTATAATTGTTTAACTTTCTATGATCCTTACCCTTTTTGTAAAATAATAATGTTACTCTTGTATTAGTCCAACTAATCTCTCCTCTGTGCCATCTTATTAAAACATGATAATAGCTTTACTTTTGCCCTATATCCTAAATTCATTACCTTTTCTGCTGCCCATCCATCTAAACCTCTTGCCTTTCCACTTTTCAATTTCTTCTCTGTATCATTCAGTTCATTTTCTGTAAACCTAATATTCCTATTACTATATGCTTTCATGTTTTCTTGTCCTTCACATCTAACATATTTTCTATATCCATTATATACCTATTTAAAATTCTCTCAAATTTTTCTATACAGCTACACTCTATTTCCTCATCATCTAGTAATACTATCTCTCTCCCCCCTACATTTCTCTTTTTAATGTAATTCCAAAATTTTTACTCCCATCTCTTCCACTTTTATTAATATCCTTCAACAATTGTCTATTCAATTTCATTCTCTCTATATAATTATCTATTTTAGCCAACTTCTTCCTTTTTAAGTACTTTTTCGATTTAGCATTATCTTTTTCATTTTCTTTGTTCTTAATAGTGCTCTTATATTCTCTGTATGCTTTTTCACTCTCTTTTACACTTTTACTAACTCTCATTTTTATTACTTTTATTCTTCTGAATATTCTCACCTAAAACCCTATTTGTCACTTTTTCTATTTCATTACACCAGTCCTTATACTCATCCCCAACAAACTCTTCTATGGTTTCAACTTATATTTTATACTCTTCCAACTTATTCTTATCATTCACTCTCCATCCACATTTTTCCGTATTGTTTCTATATTTATTTCTATTCTCCATCACATCACTAATCATTTATGTTACAATGAAGTTGTGATCACTATTACATACTATAATAATGCTTCATTATTAAATACATTTACTTTATTCAGTCTCTCTTTTTCTACCAATACATAATCTATTGTGTGAAATATATTATTTCTAGACCATTGTATTGTCCCTCAAACCTAATAGATAAATTTCCAATGCTCAAATTCACTCTCTGACAAAATTTCTTCAAAAGCTGTCCATTCTTATTATCTACATCATCAATTTCTTCAATATGTCCATTAATATTTCCTACAACCATTATACCCTTCCCCCTTTTTCAAAAGCTCTGTATATCTTTAACTAGGCATTTATATATGCTACTGTTCCACTCCATTATAGTTTGATTATCTCCAGTGGCTATATAAACTATAGCCACCATCCATTAGTGAGTTCCCAACCTTATTTCACACCACAAATGTTCTTGACATTTGTATTTAAATATTTTTTTGATATAACATCTATACCACCACCCCTTTTTTTCTTTTCTATTTACACCCTGCCATACCAAATCTTCCAGAATACATTTTTCTTCTTCTCTTAGATGTGTTTCCACTACCACTAATACCCCAAGCTCTTCATTTTCAGTTACTTTGTTTAATTTCAGCCACTTTTCTGGTCTCCTATGACCTTGCATATTCAAATACCCTACTTTAACAATTTCTTCTTTTCTAACTACTCTTTTATAAATTCTTTTGATTATTTCTTCTCCATTATGTTTACAAATAACTTGCTTACCATTAATTTTTACACATCCATTCCCTCTCCACATGTGAACATCATTAATTAAAAATATAGTAAAAATAATATAATACCAACTTATTTCTTTATATTTTATAGAGTACAAATTAAATCTACATAAATTTAATATTCAAGAAAATAAGAATAAACGTATAAACATGGTGGACTCATGAAATTGATGGGAAATGTTCATTATTAGATGAATGAAAACTTTAAATGTGTATTTTAGAAAATATCATTTATGTAGGTTTGATTGTGCACTATAGAATAGACAGTTATTGTTATGATACAACTTACCTTTAACTAATGGATTGTTCCAGGTTCAGTTTTGATTAGATTTAGCATTCATCCATATTGAAGCAGTCAATCTTAGCTTAAGATTGTGCTTCATGTTTCTACCTATTAACCCATATTCAAACCCCTATATCCCATCCCACTCCTTTTGTCATATATATATTTTTATGTATATATTTGGAATGCACACCTCAATTTATAGTTTAACTTTCAATATTTATGATTATTAATTCTATTATTAATTATTAGTTCTTTTTTTTATTAAAGTATTATAGGTGCGATTCAAATATATATATATATATATGAGAAAAATTACTAACAAAAGATTGATTTTTTTGTAAATATTTTAATATACGTCATTTTTAAACTGTTTCTTTTTAAAGTACTTTTTCTATTAAACTGTATATTTTTATAGAATCCAATATGGAAGATGCTGCAGTAATTGTCTAAAAATAATTAAGGGTTGGAAGCACTATTGTTTTAATCTGGGGTAGATATTTTTAATTAAAGTTTTACTTAAAAGGGGATTAAGATTAGAGATACTTTTGTTAAAAACATGTTGTCAAATCCATTTCTAATCTGGAAATAGATTTGAATTTATTTTTGAACATTATCTTACTGTTGCATCTTCAAAAACAACTGATAAAAGAAAAAGTATAAAATGACTGAGTTTTGAATCACAGATTAGATTAGCTACTATTGAGAGAAGTGATTGCTATTAGACTATGCTGTTTTGAAATCTCAAGATGATCTAGTAAAAGCTTTTCCTGACCCTTGTGGGTGTCTTCCGTGGCCATAATATTCTGCTAGCCTAGAGTGAAGTAAAAGCCTGACGGAGAACTTTAGAATGCTAATAGAAGTTGCTGCCACCGAAGAACTTGCATTTCAATTGCTGTGCACGTGCCGTACTAAATTGGACTCTTAAAATTGCAAGGTAACTTCCAAACTGCCATCATTGAAACTAAATCTAGCTTGATTAATTAATCTCGAATTCTACTAATCAAGATTTCTCATGTATTATTTAACTTTGCTTTTTATATAAATCTATAAATGTAAATTTGCTCTCAAATGATTTCTTTATATCTAATCCTATCTCATATGCTCTTAACTTTCTTTAACTTTGGTGCGGTTAATTATTTATAGTTATTTATTACTTGATTTTATATGTATACTCATATTATTATTAAATTGCCAATCTCACAACCTGGCGAGCTTAATTTCTAAAAATCTTTTCTGTCATTTTTTAACTAAACCTTCATGAAAAGGTTATTAACATCCCCTTTAAATATACATATATAATGCATTATAAATTAATATGTTCGCCAGATTGTTTTTATGAATCAACATTTTAGGTTCATTTTTAATATAAAAATATATATTTGTTTAACTCTGGATTTTCTACCTGGGGAAAATCCTGAACTCAAGCTAATTAACGCTCTGAAACCTTTATTTTATAATTATTTATTAAATTTCTGAAAGGGTGACTTATAATTTGTTTTCTATATAACTTCTAATCTTACTTCATTTTTCATACTCTTAAAATATCAAATACAGTATTTAAATATTCCAGTTATTATAAAAATCACAAGGTGGGATTGATTTATTTTAAACAGCAGAAAAAGGGATGGGGGGAAATCTTAATGTTTCTTTTGCTAAATCAAATCTTAATGTATATTTTATTAATTTGAAATCTAAATCTTAATGTTTCTTTTGGTAAATAAAATCTTCAAGTATATTTTAGTAAATTTCTCTATATATTATAGCGGCAAAGCATATTATTTATATAAATTATAGTATTTAAACAAGGGTCATTTATTTTAAAGCAGCAAATTATATTTCAATGTTGTTAGTTAAATTCATTCATACTGCATTACTGACATTGAGCCTATCTTAGTATATATATATATATATATTACGTCCTTCTAGTCTTAATCTGGGGGTTGCAACATGTTCGAACCCATAGATTTCTTTTCATATCTCATTCCGTAGATAGTTGAGCTATCCGGAATCATATTTATTTCATATAAAATGCCTCTGGCAGTGATCCCATAAGTTTGGCACATGCTATGCATATTCACTTCTTCATAAATAAAGGGCTTCTCACGTCGGTTATACCAGCAAAAGTCTGGGCCACGCCATGCCTATCCACTTTTCTCTAAGCACTACCCAAGAAGGGGGTGTGAGATTTCATTTCTCATCCAGAAGCATGACTTTTCCTGTTATCTTATGCCACAATGTCAGCACCACAAACTTCTTCATATTATTATTATTTCTTTTGCTCTGTGACCCAGTTTTAATGCTCTAGTATTACAAATGCGCTCTGCTCAAAATATATATATATCAATGCCAAATATTAATAGCTAGATTAATTACTAATCAATCTTATCATACAATCCCACCTGTCATAGTTTATATATCTATTTAAGAGCATATGCCTTGGAAAAAAATAAAGCGTTCGTCTTACTATTGTTAAAATAATTTTTCATTAAATATTTTGTCATAGAAAAAAATATAATCAAATGTTTCAAATGTATTTTGTTTATTTTCATGACCTCAATGGCATGAAAATAGTTTATATCATATGTATAATGAATTTCGAAACGCTCCTAGAAAAATATATGTTAGTCACCATGTTTCTGAACCATAAATCAAAGTGTTAATGGCAGTATTATGTAATTCTTTCTAATAATTGATTGGCATTTTAATATTAGACCCACCAAAGATGTGTGTTTATTTGTAATATATTATTTAGCTAATAAAGAGCATATGAGAAATAATAGCGTGAATGACACTATGTAATCCTCTATTGCTTGGTAGACTGTTTGCTCATTTACGCACACACTAATGTATCTAATTAATTTATAAATGTATAATAATTTATATTAAAATATATTTTATTGTCTAACTTATTTGAGTAGTTCGAATTCCTTCTTTTCTCCACTTCCAAAAGTAAAGCCTGCTTATATATTTTAGTTTAGTCATAGTAATAGATGTCGCATTGTTTTGCTCAGCTTTGCTAGTCGGCCGGATTAAGATTAATTCTCGTGTGCCATCACTAGTATGTTATTCATTAGGTGTTATATCTGGGACTTAGAGAGTGGGTTCAAATTCAGGCTGGTCCCTGACCTAAATCTTGGGCTTGACTGGGTTTGAATTACATTTTGTGAGTTCCAGCTCATGTTAGATGGATAAACATGTTTTCACCGGCACAATATAGACTAATGAATATATGAATAGATAAAATATAGCTAATGACAGAGACAGGCTAATAGGTAATGAGACTCAGGAATTTGATTCTTCCCATTTGACAGCTTATTTGGAGGTATGGTTAAAAAACCACAAATAATTGTCAGAGCTGAATGACAATATTCACGTTGTTTTGAATATTATTAAAGCATAGAGGGAAGTTCATGTTGAACTGGAAACTGCTAGATAGATAGTACTGTCATGAGACAAACTGTCACATTACAACTGGAAGTGTCATTGTACTTACCCATGAGGCAAACTATCATGCTGCAGCTAAATGTCTTAGGCCCTTGAAGTTTAATACTTCAATAGTTGCATAACAGTTAGACACTATATCTAAAATTTATCAGGCATTCAGACCAGCTAAGATTTAAATTCAAGTCACCAGCAACTATGAGATTCCAAAACTCCTGATCTATTCATGATTGCCTCATAGCCTGACTTCAGACCTGCCTACAAAAGCACATTACCTATTGACAAATCACTTCATCTGGTAATAATGGACTAAGACTGGAAGAAGCAAAGATATCCATCAATGCATCTTCATGACTATTTTTTCTAGGAATAAATTTTGGCTAAGAAGAGAGAACATTATGCCTCAACTTACATTCAACTAATCTATTTGCCCACATTTAATCTTATCTTGATCAGATTTAGACAAGAGGTGATGAGACTCAGAAAATACCATTTCTTCTCTTAAAACAGGGGATTTGTCTATAAACTGGCTGTCCATTTGAAGATATGGTTAGGCAACAATAAATAACTGTCAGAGCTGAATGATAATATGTACATTGTTCTCAAAGTGTGAGCCAAATTCATGTTAAAATAGAACCTGCTAAATAGTAAATTAGGCATGAGGCAAACTCTCACAGTATAATTGAACGTGTCATTATATATATATATATATATATATCATTATCAACCATTATCAATCCACTGCAGGATGAAGGTCTCTCCAAGTTTAATCCATCTTCTCCGATCTTTAGCTTCTCTTCTCCACATCAGCCCTGCACACTTTCTTATTTCATCCATCCATCTCACATGTGGTCTCTTTCTGGGTCTTTTACAATCTCTTGGAATCCAGTTTAAATTTCAATTGTCCATCTATTATCATCTCTTCTAGAAATATGTCCAGCCCAACTCCAATCTTTTAATTTTTTCAATGATGTCAGTAACACCTGTTTGTTCTCTTACCCATACATTGTGTTTTCGATCTCTTCTTGTTACTCCCAACATACACCTCTCCATACTTCTTTGAGTGGTCTGAAGTCTCTGTATTGCTCTTCTATTGAGTGTCCAAGTCTCAGATCCATAAGTAAGAACTGGTAAAACACATTTGTTAAAAACCTTCCTTTTCAAACACATAGGCATATTTCCTTTTAGTATCAAGTTATTTCTACCAAAAGCACTCCAACCAAGTTTAATTCTATGATTAATTTCCTCCATTGTGTTTCCATCTGTATTAATAATCTGACCAAGGTATTTGTAACTGTTAACTTCTTCTAATTCATCATAATCAATCTTTATTTTCATATTTTGAGCAAACCGATTAAACATTACTTTAGACTTTTTAACATTTATCTTTAGTCCTACTTTCCTACTTTCATCTGATAACTCCTGCAACATTTCCTGCAGCTCTAAAGCATTATTTGCAAAAACAACTACATCATCTGCGAAATCTAAATGACTTAAATAATCTCCATTTACTTTCACTCCTTTAGTTTCCCATTTTAATCCACAAAATACTTCTTGCAGCACTGCTGTAAAAAATTTTGGAGATATTCTTTAAAATATGACAATATCCTGGATCTATACCTTGATGATCCAATGCTTTAATCACTAAAGAAATGTTTATAGAATCAAATGCCTTTTCATAATCTACAAATCCAAAACATAATGACAACTCATATTCATTTGTCTTTTCTATAACTTCTCTCAATACCTGAATATGATCTACTGTACTAAAACCACTTTTAAATCCAGCTTGTTCTTTTGATTGGTGGAAATCCAATGTTCTCTGTAGACGAGTTGTAATTATTTTGGTAAAAATTTTATATAAAACTGATAAAAGGCTGATAGGTCTGTAATTTATAATATCTTCTTTATCACCTTTTTAAAATATTAATATTATTACTGCATTCTTCCAATCATCCGGTTCATCTTTATCATTTAGACATTTGGTATATAACTTTGTTAAAAAATTTTCTGTTTCTTCACCTGCTTCTTTTAATATATCAATTATAATTCCATCATTACCTGAAGCCTTTCCTTTCTTCATACATTTAATTGCATTTCTCACTTCTTCATTTAAAATTCTGGGCAATTCGGAAGATGTAATAGATATAGGAGGTACTTGATCTTTATTACTATATAATTCTTGATAAAAATTTTCTACCAATTTCATGATGTCATCTCTCTTTTTAGTAATAATTCCATCTTTTTTCTTTATTGCAGATATAAATTTCCTACCAATACCAAAATGTTGTTTTACATTCTTAAGACTTTTATTTTCTTCTACAGCTTTTCTTGCTAGTTCATAGTTATATTTTCTTATATCATTTTCAACTCTTTTCCGCACCATTTTACAAAATTCGAGATATTCAATTCTTTTTAGTGCATCCTTTTTGTATATCTTCATATTTCTTCTTTTCTTCATAAATTCTTTAGTTGCAGTAGAAATTTTGTTGGTCAATTGCTGCTTTTTTCTACCAGCTATCTTTGTTGCAGTTTTTAAAAGTGTATCAGTTATTTTCATATTAATTTCATTCAAATCTGAATCATGTTCAAAATCTACTAATACTTGAAACCGATTTGTAAGTTCTAATTTAAATTCATTAGAATGTTTCTGAAGATTAGGAATATCAACTGTAAATATTGTTTTTCTTAAAAATTTTTGTCTTTCTAGTTTTACATTAACACGCATCTTGCACCTTACTAATCGATGATCACTTCCTGTGTTAAATCTATTAAGAACATTACAATCTTGAAATATGTATTTCCTGTTAGTCAAAATATAATCCAATTCTGCTGTACCTTCATTTGGATGTTTACATGTCCATTTTCTTTTAACATTTTTCTCAAAAAAAGAATTCATAATATAAAGTTTTTCTTTTTCTGCAAACTCCACAAGCACTTTCATCTTTCATTTGTTTACCAATTCTAGCATTAAAGTCTCCCATAACAATTTTAAAATGTTGTTTACTCTTATCAAAAGCCTTTTGTACATCCATATAAAAATCTTCTACTACTTCATCACTATGAGAACTTGTTGGGGCATAAACCTGAATTATCTGCACTTGGTATCTGCTATTAAGTTGTATAACTAATCTTACCACTCTGTCTGATACACCATCAATCTCCACAATATTGTTCTTTCACTTTTTATTTATAATGAATCCTACTCCACTTGTATTTCCAATATTTGTGCCTTTATAATAAAATATATGTCCACTTTTTAAATCAATTGTCTCTTCACCTTTTCTTCTAACTTCACAAAGTCCAATAATATCCCATTTAATATAAGAGAGTTCTTCTTCTAATTCTTGCAATCTTCCTTCACTTAAAATTGATCTGCAGTTGTAAGTACCTAAATAAAAAGTTGTCATCAAATGGCCGCCTGGGTCCGCAATCAGGAGATTCTTAGCACACTCTGCCTTCGGCCACCAACCGCTGCCTTTGTTGGTGACTTTACAGCCTCCTGGGAATAAGGGCCATGCTTTATTTTTGTCTGTCATAATTGTATATATGTATTGGAATAATATTTATCATTTACACAAACATTCATTCTGCCTTATCAGGCACTGAGAAGAAAGACCATGGTGTTTCTTGATCTTAAACTCAGAGGTAAAAAGCCAAAAAACTCACCACGCTGGCTAATGCGTGTTGGTGAGCAGCCCATCCATGTTCATATACTATATGAATAAACACATAGTAATAACAGCTGCAACGACAAGAACGCATGGAGTGGACATTAGGAATTTGCCCTGCTCGGTTCCTTTAAGGCCTCCAAGAGGAATCAAAGGGTCTCCTTTCAGTTAATAGCAAACTCCTTTCTGCAGCCATATATATATTGTAACGAGCACAGACGTTCGTTACATTGTTGTTTTTTTTTTTATTTATTAAACATGAAAGTAAATTAAAAAGTTCGCATTTAAAAATTTTCTTTAAGAATTAAAAATGGAAATTAAATATCATCTTAAACTCTTATATATTAAATCGCACAGATAATGAAAAATTATTAAAATAAAAATTTATTAAAGAAAAAGTATTTTAAAACTAAATTTTAAAAAGATTTGGAGATAAAATTATATCTTTAAATTTATCTTTAAATATATTTTTGATTTGGAAAACAGGTTAATTAATCAGAAATGGAAATGATTGTTAATTAGTTAAATGTAAACCAGCCTTCGGCATTTAAATGTAAAAACACCGGTCAGATAAGAAAACAATAGAAACTGTTAGCAAATAAGAAGAAATCCCTATGGAATCGGACCGCAGCGAAAGGACCATCGCATCGGTGACGTAATGTTAAGTCAATCCTTCAAATACGTATAAAAGGAAAATTTGGAAATTATTAATTGGTGACGAGTTATTGATGATTATTACGATGTAACAGCTAGGTGTTAGTGCTGAGGGGATTGAAAAAGACGCACAGCTTCAATCCCTTCAGTTCTGCTAAGAAAGGAAGAAAAATGAACCATCGTTTCTACATTGAGGACCAACTACACTAAAAAAATCTCCGGATGGATAAATAAATCGGCCAACAGGATACCAATCTTCGGACGACGTGGGAATTCACGTTCAAACGGCAAGGAATATATGAAGATGAACTATTTAAATAACCGTAAGAACTTTAAAATTTATGAACAGTAAATTAAAAACTTTCCAGATTTAAATAATTGCAATATTATTCTATCTGACCAACATTATTTATTAATTAGTTATAATTTTATTTAATGTATTTATTTTGTAAAATCATTTCCATTTATTTATTTTTTGTTCTTTAAGTTTTATTATGATTTTTGTTTTCCGTTAAATTAATTATAAAAATGTTAAACTTAAGTCGGGTGTGAATGGCTGTATAGATTTGTAAAGTTATATTAGGGGAGGGTAATCTTAGGTTATTTATGTCGTTGTTAGATTGGGTCAATGGATTGGATATATTGATGTAGTTAGTAGATGTAATCGGAGATTCGCTACGGGCAGAATCGTTTATATATACGCCGCACTCACCCGTTTGCCTATGGAAGGAATTATAAGACGGAGAACGCAGTTCCTTTCTATGGAGTTTTTTTTTTTATTGTTCTTCTCGTTAGATAGATGTAATATTCCTATCTGATTGAGAGTCAATGTCTTTTCTTAATTCTTTTGGTGCTGCCGTATTTCGTATTACATTGAATACATCGATGTATCAGATGGATTGATGCCAGTTTGACTGCGAATTTTAGCCTAAGGTTAAATAGGGATAGAATATTTTTAATTTCAATGCAAATCTATGTAGTATTCATACTCGACCCTAAATAAAAATGCATTAAATTTAAGTTGTTTATAGACGCTTGCATGGATTGTTTATCGGTTAACTATGTTTTGCGTTTTCATATTTGATCAAAATATATAGACATTCGATAAATAATGATACCTCACGGTGAGTATCTAAAATGTATTTATTCGGATGTCTTTTAAGTTATTGGTGACAATGCAAGTATCTTATGGTGAATACTATTGGGTTACATATAAATTTCCCTCCGCAATTGTCAGTAATCAATAATTTTATATTTTGATCGCTTATGTTTACTTTGGAATGTTTTTAACCGTGTAATCTATGTAACCGATCTATAGCAACTTATTATAACAAGCTTTTATAATCCCATCTGTGCGAACTTAATTAAAATGTAAAATTAGAATATAATAGTAATTAAAGGTAAATTAAAGTCAAAAATCAAAGTTAAAAATAATGTTAAATGTTAAAATGTAAAACTAATACTAAAATAATTTTAAATCTTATATATATGTGCATAAATAAATGTTTGTATGTTAATTACTGGCAGTGGCTTATTTTATTTATTTTTTAATGTTGAAATCTAATTAGATAAGATATTATATTATTTAATCTCTGCTATTCCACTGAGCTAGTGACATGGGCTAACGACCGGAATCAAAATTTAAAAAAAAAAAAATTTTTTTTTGACTTACGTATCTGCCTACTTTATAAATTTTTCTAGGTTCAAATGCCTAGATGGCGCCCCGTAGTGCAGATTACGTGAAGTCACTATTATCCGGATCGTTACAATGGCGTACCCAATCTGGGGCCGATCTTTAATAAACCACAAATACCCTGAGCAAATTTTGTCAAAATGAAATATTTTTATCTGTTTACATAAAGTCGTATACTTTAAATCTGATAAAAGCACTGCCAGAAAGAAATAGCACATATATTAAACACGAGAAAGTATAAATAATTTTAAAACTAAATTTTGTTAAAAAAAAAAGTCAAAAGGTTGCAATTGATATGTTTTTTTGTTTTTTTGTTGTAATATAAATTATACTTTAATGTGTATAGGTGCGCACAGCCACGTAAGTTTATGATCGAAATGTGGTGCCTTATGATGAGTACCTTTGGGAATTACTTCAGTGTAACCCTATTTAAGCATTTTAATCAGTCATAAATAAGTTGGTGGTATTTATAATTGTGCTGCAAATATACACGCATAAACCCATTATCTTTCAAAATATATTTACTTCAATGCAACCTTCCTAAATAATTTAAATAATTTGCTTGTCATGCCGTGAGTAAAAATAAAATGTATAAAATAAAATAGAATTCTCGGGGGGAGGAGGTGTAAACGTAAATGGTCCTTAGGTAAGCGATAGTCAACATTTTCTTTTTCTTTTTGTATATAGTCTTTTTGTAAAATTATTAACCGGATGTTTTGTAAATGTCTTCGTCAATCGTGTACCGTAATTACTAACCCTAAGTAAAATATTTTTTTTTTTTTGATCATTTTTTTTTAAGTAACTTTACTGATATGTAACGAGCACAGACGTTCGTTACATTGTTGTTGTTTTTTTTTTTATTTATTAAACATGAAAGTAAATTAAAAAGTTCGCATTTAAAAATTTTCTTTAAGAATTAAAAATGGAAATTAAATATCATCTTAAACTCTTATATATTAAATCGCACAGATAATGAAAAATTATTAAAATAAAAATTTATTAAAGAAAAAGTATTTTAAAACTAAATTTTAAAAAGATTTGGAGATAAAATTATATCTTTAAATTTATCTTTAAACATATTTTTGATTTGGAAAACAGGTTAATTAATCAGAAATGGAAATGATTGTTAATTAGTTAAATGTAAACCAGCCTTCGGCATTTAAATGTAAAAACACCGGTCAGATAAGAAAACAATAGAAACTGTTAGCAAATAAGAAGAAATCCCTATGGAATCGGACCGCAGCGAAAGGACCATCGCATCGGTGACGTAATGTTAAGTCAATCCTTCGAATACGTATAAAAGGAAAATTTGGAAATTATTAATTAGTGACGAGTTATTGATGATTATTACGATGTAACAGCTAGGTGTTAGTGCTGAGGGGATTGAAAAAGACGCACAGCTTCAATCCCTTCAGTTCTGCTAAGAAAGGAAGAAAAATGAACCATCGTTTCTACATTGAGGACCCACTACACTAAAAAATCTCCGGATGGATAAATAAATCGGCCAACAGGATACCAATCTTCGGACGACGTGGGAATTCACGTTCAAACGGCAAGGAATATATGAAGATGAACTATTTAAATAACCGTAAGAACTTTAAAATTTATGAACAGTAAATTAAAAACTTTCCAGATTTAAATGATTGCAATTTTATTCTATCTGACCAACATTATTTATTAATTAGTTATAATTTTATTTAATGTATTTATTTTGTAAAATCATTTCCATTTATTTATTTTTTGTTCTTTAAGTTTTATTATGATTTTTGTTTTCCGTTAAATTAATTATAAAAATGTTAAACTTAAGTCGGGTGTGAATGGCTGTATAGATTTGTAAAGTTATATTAGGGGAGGGTAATCTTGGGTTATTTATGTCGTTGTTAGATTGGGTCAATGGATTGGATATATTGATGTAGTTAGTAGATGTAATCGGAGATTCGCTACGGGCAGAATCGTTTATATATACGCCGCACTCACCCGTTTGCCTATGGAAGGAATTATAAGACGGAGAACGCAGTTCCTTTCTATGGAGTTTTTTTTTATTGTTCTTCTCGTTAGATAGATGTAATATTCCTATCTGATTGAGAGTCAATGTCTTTTCTTAATTCTTTTGGTGCTGCCGTATTTCGTATTACATTGAATACATCGATGTATCAGATGGATTGATGCCAGTTTGACTGCGAATTTTAGCCTAAGGTTAAATAGGGATAGAATATTTTTAATTTCAATGCAAATCTATGTAGTATTCAGACTCGATTCTAAATAAAAATGCATTAAATTTAAGTTGTTTATAGACGCTTGCATGGATTGTTTATCGGTTAACTATGTTTTGCGTTTTCATATTTGATCAAAATATATAGACATTCGATAAATAATGATACCTCACGGTGAGTATCTAAAATGTATTTATTCGGATGTCTTTTAAGTTATTGGTGACAATGCAAGTATCTTATGGTGAATACTATTGGGTTACATATAAATTTCCCTCCGCAATTGTCAGTAATCAATAATTTTATATTTTGATCGCTTATGTTTACTTTGGAATGTTTTTAACCGTGTAATCTATGTAACCGATCTATAGCAACTTATTATAACAAGCTTTTATAATCCCATCTGTGCGAACTTAATTAAAATGTAAAATTAGAATATAATAGTAATTAAAGGTAAATTAAAGTCAAAAATCAAAGTTAAAAATAATGTTAAATGTTAAAATGTAAAACTAATACTAAAATAATTTTAAATCTTATATATATGTGCATAAATAAATGTTTGTATGTTAATTACTGGCAGTGGCTTATTTTATTTATTTTTTAATGTTGAAATCTAATTAGATAAGATATTATATTATTTAATCTCTGCTATTCCACTGAGCTAGTGACATGGGCTAACGACCGGAATCAAAATTTAAAAAAAAAATAATTTTTTTTTTGACTTACGTATCTGCCTACTTTATAAATTTTTCTAGGTTCAAATGCCTAGATGGCGCCCCGTAGTGCAGTTTACGTGAAGTCACCATTATCCGGATCGTTACAACTGGCTTTCCCAATCTCGGGCCGATCTTTAATAAACCACAAATACCCTGAGCAAATTTTGTCAAAATGAAATATTTTTATCTGTTTACATAAAGTCGTATACTTTAAATCTGATAAAAGCACTGCCAGAAAGAAATAGCACATATATTAAACACGAGAAAGTATAAATAATTTTAAACTGTATTTCGTTAAAAAGAAAGTCAAAAGGTTGCGATTGATATGTTTTTTGTTGTTGTAATATAAATTATACTTTAATGTGTATAGGTGCGCACAGCCACGTAAGTTTATGATCGAAATGTGGTGCCTTACGATGAGTACCTTTGGGAATTACTTCAGTGTAACCCTATTTAAGCATTTTAATCAGTCATAAATAAGTTGGTGGTATTTATAATTGTGCTGCAAATATACACGTATAAACCCATTATCTTTCAAAATATATTTACTTCAATGCAACCTTCCTAAATAATTTAAATAATTTGCTTGTCATGCCGTGAGTAAAAATAAAATGTATAAAATAAAATAGAATTCTCGGGGGGAGGAGGTGTAAACGTAAATGGTCCTTAGGTAAGCGATAGTCAACATTTTCTTTTTCTTTTTGTATATAGTCTTTTTGTAAAATTATTAACCGGATGTTTTGTAAATGTCTTCGTCAATCGTGTACCGTAATTACTAACCCTAAGTAAAATATTTTTTTTTTTGATCATTTTTTTTAAGTAACTTTACTGATATGTAACGAGCACAGACGTTCGTTACATTGTTGTTGTTTTTTTTTATTTATTAAACATGAAAGTAAATTAAAAAGTTCGCATTTAAAAATTTTCTTTAAGAATTAAAAATGGAAATTAAATATCATCTTAAACTCTTATATATTAAATCGCACAGATAATGAAAAATTATTAAAATAAAAATTTATTAAAGAAAAAGTATTTTAAAACTAAATTTTAAAAAGATTTGGAGATAAAATTATATCTTTAAATTTATCTTTAAACATATTTTTGATTTGGAAAACAGGTTAATTAATCAGAAATGGAAATGATTGTTAATTAGTTAAATGTAAACCAGCCTTCGGCATTTAAATGTAAAAACACCGGTCAGATAAGAAAACAATAGAAACTGTTAGCAAATAAGAAGAAATCCCTATGGAATCGGACCGCAGCGAAAGGACCATCGCATCGGTGACGTAATGTTAAGTCAATCCTTCGAATACGTATAAAAGGAAAATTTGGAAATTATTAATTGGTGACGAGTTATTGATGATTATTACGATGTAACAGCTAGGTGTTAGTGCTGAGGGGATTGAAAAAGACGCACAGCTTCAATCCCTTCAGTTCTGCTAAGAAAGGAAGAAAAATGAGCCATCGTTTCTACATTGAGGACCAACTACACTAAAAAAATCTCCGGATGGATAAATAAATCGGCCAACAGGATACCAATCTTCGGACGACGTGGGAATTCACGTTCAAACGGCAAGGAATATATGAAGATGAACTATTTAAATAACCGTAAGAACTTTAAAATTTATGAACAGTAAATTAAAAACTTTCCAGATTTAAATGATTGCAATATTATTCTATCTGACCAACATTATTTATTAATTAGTTATAATTTTATTTAATGTATTTATTTTGTAAAATCATTTCCATTTATTTATTTTTTGTTCTTTAAGTTTTATTATGATTTTTGTTTTCCGTTAAATTAATTATAAAAATGTTAAACTTAAGTCGGGTGTGAATGGCTGTATAGATTTGTAAAGTTATATTAGGGGAGGGTAATCTTGGGTTATTTATGTCGTTGTTAGATTGGGTCAATGGATTGGATATATTGATGTAGTTAGTAGATGTAATCGGAGATTCGCTACGGGCAGAATCGTTTATATATACGCCGCACTCACCCGTTTGCCTATGGAAGGAATTATAAGACGGAGAACGCAGTTCCTTTCTATGGAGTTTTTTTTTTATTGTTCTTCTCGTTAGATAGATGTAATATTCCTATCTGATTGAGAGTCAATGTCTTTTCTTAATTCTTTTGGTGCTGCCGTATTTCGTATTACATTGAATACATCGATGTATCAGATGGATTGATGCCAGTTTGACTGCGAATTTTAGCCTAAGGTTAAATAGGGATAGAATATTTTTAATTTCAATGCAAATCTATGTAGTATTCAGACTCGATTCTAAATAAAAATGCATTAAATTTAAGTTGTTTATAGACGCTTGCATGGATTGTTTATCGGTTAACTATGTTTTGCGTTTTCATATTTGATCAAAATATATAGACATTCGATAAATAATGATACCTCACGGTGAGTATCTAAAATGTATTTATTCGGATGTCTTTTAAGTTATTGGTGACAATGCAAGTATCTTATGGTGAATACTATTGGGTTACATATAAATTTCCCTCCGCAATTGTCAGTAATCAATAATTTTATATTTTGATCGCTTATGTTTACTTTGGAATGTTTTTAACCGTGTAATCTATGTAACCGATCTATAGCAACTTATTATAACAAGCTTTTATAATCCCATCTGTGCGAACTTAATTAAAATGTAAAATTAGAATATAATAGTAATTAAAGGTAAATTAAAGTCAAAAATCAAAGTTAAAAATAATGTTAAATGTTAAAATGTAAAACTAATACTAAAATAATTTTAAATCTTATATATATGTGCATAAATAAATGTTTGTATGTTAATTACTGGCAGTGGCTTATTTTATTTATTTTTTAATGTTGAAATCTAATTAGATAAGATCTTATATTATTTAATCTCTGCTATTCCACTGAGCTAGTGACATGGGCTAACGACCGGAATCAAAATTTAAAAAAAAAAAAAAAATTTTTTTTTTTTTTTGACTTACGTATCTGCCTACTTTATAAATTTTTCTAGGTTCAAATGCCTAGATGGCGCCCCGTAGTGCAGATGACGTGAAGTGCTTTCTCCGGATCGTTACAATATATATATATGAGGCAAGATGTCAAAGTGCAGCTGGAATTGTTAGACAAGCCAAAAAAGAACAGATGAAGTCTTTTGCTTTAATAGTGGCAACAAAATAATATACCTATCCAATTATATCAGGCATATAGGTGTAGCTGATGTTTTGTATAAAATAATTGTAAATATAAATAGTATACTATTATTATCATCATTTCCAACTATTATTGATCCACTGCAGGATAAATATCTCTCCAATTTAAATCTGTATTCTCTCACTTCTAACCTCTATTCTATATGTCGCATCAGAATATTTTTTTTATCCATCCATCTCACATCTGGTCTTTTTTTATGTCTTTTACAATCTCTTGACATCAAGTTTAAGATTTCAACTGTCCACCTGTTAACATCTTTTTAGCAATATATTCATCCTAATTTTACTTCAGTCTCTTTAATTCTTTCAATGATGTCAATCATACCTATCTGTTCTCTCAATCACATATTTCATTTTCAATCTTTTGTTGTCATTGTTAACATGGTCTGAAGTTTCTGCATTGTCTTCTTTTAAGGGTCCCAAATCTCAGATTCATAAATAAGAACTGGTAAAGCACATGTATTAAAAACCCTTCCTTTTCAAAACACATAGGCATATTTTCTTTTAGTATTAAATTATTTGTAGTATAAGTACCACAACCAAGTTTAATTCTATAATTAATTTCATTCATTATGTTTCCATCTCTATTAATTATCTGACGAAGGTATTTGTAGTAGTTTACTGATTTTAACTCATCATCATCAATCTTCATTTTGTTCTTAGGATAAATTTTCTTGAACATTATTTTAGTCTTTTTAACATTTACCTTTAGTCCTATTTTCATCTGATCTACTTCCTAAAGCTCAAAAGCATTATTTTCAAAAAGAATTATATCAACTGCAAAACCTAGATGATTTAAATAATTTCCATTTACTTTTACTCCCTTAGTTTCCTATTTCATTCCAAAAAATACTTATTACAAAACGGTTGTAAAAAGTTTTGGATATATGGAGTCACTCTGTCACGTATCCTTCTCATTGTTAATCGTTCTAGTATCATTATGAAACCTAATTATTGCTGATACTCAGAATATGACAATATTCTGGGTTTATACCAAGGATGACTCAATCCTTTAATTATTGAAGAAATGCTTGTAGAGGCAATGTCTTTTCATAATCTAGAAATCAAAAATGTAATGGCAATTCATATTTATTGTTTTTTTCTATAACTTCTCTGACTACTTGGACAGGACCCATTGTAATGAAATCATTTTAAATTCAGTATCTTCTTTTGATTGGTTAAATTCCAATGATCACTGGAAACGAGTTGTAATTATCTTGGTATAACGTTTCTAATAAACTGATAAAAGACTGATAGGTATGTAATTATTAATATCTTGTTTATCACCTTTTTAAAATATTAATACTGTATTTTTCCAATAATCTGGTACATCTTTATCATTTAGACAGTTGGAATATAACTTTGCCAACAATTTTTCTATTCCTTCATCTTCTTAGTCATTGTAGGAAATACTTTTCCTTATTCTTCATTGCTATATAATTATTGATAGAACATTTCTAGCCATTTCATGATGTCATATTTCTTTTTAATAAAAGTTCCATCCTTTTTCCTTATTTCAGAAATAAGTTTTCTACTAATAGCAAAAACCTTGTTACATAGTCTTGAGACTTTTATTTTCTTCTATAGCTTTTCTTGCTAGTTCAAAAACATATTTTCTTATATCATTATCAACTTGTTTTCATATTATTGTACAAAATGCTAGCTATTTAATGCTTCTCAATGCATAATTTTTATGTTTTCCATATTTCTTTTTTCTTCATAAATTGTCATCTTAGTACAAAATTCACTGGTCAAGTGCTTCTCTCTTGCACCAGCTAAACTAGTTGCAGTTTTTAGAAGTGTATCAGTTATCTTTATTTGAATCTGAATCATGTTCAAAATCTGTTAATACTTGAAAATGATTTGCAAGTTCTAATGTAAATTCATAGGAATCTTTCAGAAGTTTAGAAATATCAACTGTAAATACTGTTTTTCTTAATAATTTTTGTCTCTCTAGTTTCACATTAACATGTATCAATAAGCACTTATTTTATTTTTATAGCATCTGTATACAATTGTAATTACATTCGAATATCGGCCTTTCAAGCCAATTGTGCAAACGCTTTGCGAGTGTTAAATAATAAATGAATACTCTCTGACCAATACAAGATATAGAATTTATGCAGGAATAAAAAGAATCCCTCTTATTCCTACGACTCAAATATTTATATATGAGCAAATCTAAAGTACTGGCACAGAAGGTGTGACAATAGAACAGTCACTTTAAATTACTATATACAATGTCTGAATGAATGACGCCGATGAAATTTTCTAGAATTTACTAAACATCATTTTAACTGAAACTTAATCATATATAAATAAGCATTTATTTTATTTTTATAGCATCTGTATACAATTGTAATTACATTCGAATATTGGCCTTTCAAGCCAAGAGGGATTCTTTTTATTCCTGCATAAATTCTATATCTTGTATTGGTCAGAGGGTATTCATTTATTATTTAACACTCGCAAAGCGTTTGCACAATTGGCTTGAAAGGCTGATATTCAAATGTAATTACAATTGTATACAGATGCTATAAAAATAAAATAAATGCTTATTTATATATGATTAAGTTTCAGTTGGAATGACGTTTAGTAAATTCTAGAAAATTTCATCGGCGTCATTCATTCAGACATTATATATAGTAATTTAAAGTGACTGTTCTATTGTCACACCTTCTGTGCCAGTACTTCAGATTTGCTCATATATAAATATTTGAGTCGTAGAAATAAGAGGGATTCTTTTTATTCCTGCATAAATTCTATATCTTGTATTGGTCAGAGGGTATTCATTTATTATTTAACACTCGCAAAGCGTTTGCACAATTGGCTTGAAAGGCCGATATTCGAATGTAATTACAATTGTATACAGATGCTATAAAAATAAAATAAATGCTTATTTATATATGATTAAGTTTCAGTTGGAACACGTTTAGTAAATTCTAGAAAATTTCATCGGCGTCATTCATTCAGACATTGTATATAGTAATTTAAAGTGACTGTTCTATTGTCACACCTTCTGTGCCAGTACTTCAGATTTGCTCATATATAAATATTTGAGTCATAAAAATAAGAGGGATTCTTTTTATTCCTGCATAAATTCTATATCTTGTATTGGTCAGAGGGTATTCATTTATTATTTAACACTTGCAAAGCGTTTGCACAATTGGCTTGAAAGGCCGATATTCAAATGTAATTAACATGTATCATACATCTGATTACTTCCTGTGTTGAATTTACTAAAAACATTATTGAAATATGAATTTTTTCTACTGTACAGGCTTTTTCATACCTGCACTTCTATATGTAATATATAGAGTGTTTGAACATTATTGAAATACATATTTTCTATTAGTTAAAAATATAATCCAAGTCTACTGTATTTTCTCAAAAAAAAAAAAAGAATTCATAATATAACGTTTTTATTTTCTGCAAATTCCACAAGTTTATTTTCTCTCTCATTTCTATTACCATAACCAAATTTATCTACAACCCTTTCCTCTTTCAATTGGTTACTAATTCTTGCATTGCAATCTACCATGACAATATTAAAATGTTGTTGGGTGTAATCAAAAGATCTTTGTGCATACTTATAAAAATCCTCTCCTCCTTCATCAGAATGGGAACAGTTGGGCATAAACCTGAATTATCTGCATTTGGTATCAACCTTTAAGTGAATAACTAATCTTGCCAATCTGTCTGATACAGCATCAATCTTCACAACGTTGCTCTTCCACTTTTTTTAATAATGACTTCTATTCCACTTGTACTTCCAATATTTGTGTCTTTGTAAGTACTGTGCATATCCATTTTAAAATCAATTGTCTCTTCACCTTTTTTTTAACTTCTGAAAGTCCAATAATATTTCAGGTAACATTAGATAATTTTTAGTTCAATTCTTGTAAACTTTCTTAAGATTTGAAAGTGATCTGCAGCTGTAAGTAAATAAGTAAAAAGTCATCATTGAATGGTAGCCTGGGTCTACAGTCAGGAGATTCTTAGAAACATTTCTCTTCAGTGATCAATTGCTGCTTGGCTGGAACTTTATACCCTTCTGAAGACAGTGATTTAATTTTGTCTATCATGATGTGAAATATCTATTAGAAAAAAAACTCTCACCACATACACATTCATTTTGCCTTCAAGAAAACTCAACGATGATTCAGGCAAGAAGTTGCAGGTAACTGATAGGAAAGAACATCATATTTCTGTTTTATGGAGATAAAGCTCAATTATTCACCATGCTTGCTTATGTGTGTTGGTAAGCATCTCATCTATATTCATATTCCCTATGAATAATTACATAATAATAGCAGCTGCAAGGACAAGAATGTATGGATGAAACATTAGGAGTTTATCCTGCTCAGCTTCTTTAAGGCCTCAAAGAGGCATCAAGAGATCAACTTTCAGTTAATGGCAAACTTATTTGTAAAATATAAAATACTGATCAATTTTAAATAAAACTGATAATAAGTAACTTTGATTAAAATAAAATTATGCCAACAACATCAAACTTGGTTTTATTTCTAAAATGAACGTTATTTGAGATATTTCCTTGTAATTACAACAACAAATTTTTCGTGATAAACCTCTGTAATGGTCAATATTAAAATCTATTATATATTAATAAATAAATACTAGCATTACTGTCATGTTTATATATACTGTACTCAGAATAAGTATAACAGTAATGTTTGTACTTATTTATTAATAGCTATATTATTATATTTAAATTATAATCACTAGAGGGAAATGTTGTGAATAATTTGATCATGTGATAATTAGAAGACGATATTACAATAAAGTTTTTGTACAGAAGAACTTATGTAACGGTAGAAGGACAATTGAATTTTATCAAAAGTTATTGGTTGTCAAGATTTTTTTATAATAGATCACAATTTTGTATTTTGTAATAAAGATATTACTATAGATATTTTAAAACTTTAAAATTAAGCGTCTAAAATGAAACTAAAGGATGGAAAAAAGGATTTTATCATTATCAAGGATTTCATTGCATTGTAATACAATAACAAAGATGTTTAGAATTAAGTGACAAGACTTTAAAAGCGCAGGAAGAACCTATATAAACTGATTTTCTTATTAGTCACCAAAAGACCTTCCAAAGGTTTTCTTTAAACTGCCGACCCATAATGTTAACAATGAGCTATGATCACTGGACGTTAAGAATATTTTCTAAATAATTTTTTTTTCTTGACAAAATGCATTATATTGTAATTATTTATACTTAATGAAAATATTTTAATCAAATTGCCAAGCTGCTAAAAATGTAAATGTTAGTCAATTAGACCATATATTAATAGAAATCAAACAGAAGATAGACAAGTGTACATTAACATTAGTTATATTGAGGTTTTTAGGACAATAATCAATTGCTTGTTTAATGATTGAAAATATAATCAATGAATACTTATGACCTCTATGTTTGGATGATAGACTGACAGGTTCTGGAGAATTCATGAATTGTGGTCCAGTTCTTTCCCACTGGTGCTTAAGGATCTTATGGGTTCTCAAGCAGTAAACTATTCAATTGTGTTTTTACCAGAGAATACTTAGATTTTTTTTTCGAATCAGATATCAAATCTTTATAGATTCAAGTGATCAATTTATCAAATACGTAGGTGTTACTGCCAGGATGAAAAATATATATTTGGTTGGCCATTTGATTTGGGATCAGAATATTAAGCTATTCGAATGTTATGAGTAACAGACTTAAAAATAAACAAGGCTACTAATAGTATAGTATAAATCCAGTATCTCTTATTAAAAAAGGACTAACTAAATCATAATTGGCTTTTTATTTTCACATCGACTACTTTTAGTCATTACGCTTTTGGAGGGAGAAAGGGGATATCAGAAGTTAAGAAACAAAAAATATGCCAAAATTGTATGGGTTTATTATGTAATTTATTATATTTAAAAGCGAAATTTTATATTATATGTTGACATAATGCAAATAGCTTCTTCTTAATTAAAATATTAAGGTTCTGTTTCTTAGGCTATATATGTCTGAAGAGAGTGTTAGCCAATTTAAACATTCATTATTTTAAAAATCATATTTATTCTATTGTAAACAATGTGTGTTTTGTGATTACAAAAATTATATTTAACATTTGAAGATTAATTATTGTTTAAAATATTTGTTTCTTTTTTTACATTAATGTAACTTTTAGTTTGAAGGACTTCATATTTAAAGTGTTTTCAATAATAAAATTCTGTTAAAAAGATGTTATAATTTTTGAAAAAAAAAAAGATTAAATAAATTTAGAATTTATTGTGCATTAAATTTATATCCAGAAATAAAACTCTATTTTCTATCTGTAGTGCTATGTCAGACTGCCTACGTCATCTATCATTGAATGTCTAAAGAAAATTTAAATTTTTAATTTGATTACAACTGTGATAACTCATTTGGTAATTTGCTTGAATATATAGCATAGCATTTGGGCATCTACCTGCATTTTAGCACTTTTATTTTCATGGATTGTCCTAAGCCAAATGCCGTTTACTAACGGCATCTGGTAGACATTTTGGATTTAATTTTTGTGAGCTAGTTCATTTTAATCACTGCAGAGTCTAAGTGATTGAACCACTCATGGGCTAATAAATTGATCTGCTTATCAGCTGACAGAAAAGGATGCAAAAAAATTATTTTATTAAACACAATAATATTTATTTTATAAAGCGCAGACGGTATTGAAATTAAACTGAGAGAGTGCAAACCTCTCAAGCGCTTATGACTATCAACAGCCAATCAGATCAAGCACTGAGACAGAGAATAAACACAATAATTTAAACACTTGTTTGGTCCAACAGTGATATCTGATTGCCTTGATAGTCATTATTCATTCTCATAGCCCATGTGTTTTTTGGCATAATGGACACTGCACATCTAATTTGTGGTCTTATATTCCACAAATGAATCATTCTCTCAGGACTTTAAATAAGAATTCTTTAAAGTCTCTGTTTAAAAGTTAGCTCTCTGAATTTAACAGCAAAATTGTCCACTTTCTCTCCCTCTCTTTTGTATAGGGAATAGAATAAATCTATGCATTATCATAAAGGGTTTTGGACAAAAGCATTTTGATAGTACAAATAATTTTTAGCAGCAGCAGAGAGTTTGAGTGTGCCAATAATGTCTCATACATCTGATATCTGCACACAAACCCATTGTTGTTAATTTTAATTTCGGCATTTTAATTTAATTAGCCTGCATATAGAAGAGCAATACATCAGTGTAGGATGGCCAATATTTAGGATAGGCTGAATCAACCTCTTCTAATGAGCCAATTTTAGCCATTTTGATTTTTTTTCTGCCAAGAAAGAAAACTTTTTTTTCAACTCTTCTTTATAGTTAATGAGTAATCACTCACATTCAATTTTTTAAGTATGTATTGACGTAGTAATAATACTAGCTATCAATTTTTAATAAGGATATAATTACTCACAGGGTATAATTCTGCTTTTACAATCAACAAGTAACCACCCACAAGTGATATAATTTTTTTATTGATGTGCTAATAATATTTTATAAATTTTTGTAATGACAAGATCTAAACACAAGTAAGACCTGTTCTGATGGCACCAAATCCCCAAATTGTTGTGTTTATTGTGCGATTGTAATAAAGACAGAGTTGTAAAAATAGGATTAAATATTTATTAATTAAACAAATGTAAAACTGCATATTTACAATATGTACAACTGATATATCTTTGCCTGATACAAAAATATTGCATAGAGAGGAAAAATGCAAAAGTGTAAATTCAAAGAAGTTGCTTGTATTACAATAGAAAATCATTTTATAAGTCAAGCAGTGTGCCAATACATAATGTCTAGAAGTCTCCACTTAATCTTGCTTTAAAAAAGAATATTGTCAGGATAATTTGAACTGACCATCACAGATAAGAATATAATATTTCAACTGACTCTTGCTTTTGACAGAAAAGGTCAATTGGATAGAGTATTGTCTTAAAATTTGCTATTCAAAAATCTAAAGATGTAAATTTAACTCCTATCCTTGCATTGTCAATGGTCAGACCAGCATCTTTGAAACATTGTGTCATCCATTAAGCTGTGATTTTATCTATTTATGTGTGATTGTTATATACTAATCTATGTTTATCTAAGATACCATCATTACAAACCTTCAGACAAACACTAACATCAATTTGAGTCTTCAATGTTCACCTTCTTAAAAAAATAATAGTACATATAAAAAAAATCAATATAGTTTGTTTTTATTAATGAAAATGTTATTGAAATAACAGAATCATATTTGCAATGTAAAATAAGCTTTTTAAATATGTACAATTTACATTTCATTTTGCCAAGCACAATGTGTAAATTATCTATTGCTGTATGACAGAAGTGAATAAATTCAGATTTTGTATCTCCTGATTATAGCTGACATTTAGGTACACAATTTAAAAACAAATGTATGCCACTGAAATTAATAGAATCATTATATGTTAAACATTATTTTAGTCCTTTTAACATTTACATTTAGTCTTACTTTCTTCCGATAACTATTTCTTAAAGTTCAAAAGCATTAGTTGTCAAAACAATTATATAAACTGCAAAATCTATATGATTTATATAATCTCCATTTACTTTTACTTCTTTAGCTTCCTATTTCAATCCACAAAATACTTATTGCAAAACTGCTGCAAAAGGTTTTGGATATATGGAGTCACTCTGTCACATACCCTACTCACTCTTAGTCTTTCTAGTGTTATTATGAAGTCTAATTATTACTGATACACTTTTATAAATATTTTTTAGAATATGATAATATCCTAGATATATATCATGATGTTTCAATAATTGAATCACTGAGGAAATGCTTATAGAAGCAATGTCTTTTCATAATCTAGAAATACAAAACATATTGTCAAGTCATATTCACTGGTGTCATTTATAAATTCTCACACTACATGGATAGGATCCATTGTAATAAAATCATTTTAAATTCAGCTTGTCCTTTTGGTTGGTTAAAATCCAATGTTCACTATGAAGGAGTTGTAATTACCTTGGTAAAAAGTTTGTAACAAACTGATAAAAGACTGATAGGTCTGTAATCTTTAATACCTTCTTCATTACCTTTTTAAAATATTAATATTAATAGTCCATTCTTCCAATCATATAGTACATCTTTATCATTTAGACATTTGCTATATAACATTGCCCACTATTTTTTTATTTCTTCATCTTTTTAGTCACTGTAGAAAATACTTTTCCTTATTGTTCATTGCTATATAATTCTTGATTGAACTACACACTTCATGATGTCATCTTTTTTTAAAATAGTAATTCCATCTTTTTTCCTTATTGCAGATATACCTTTCCTACCAATACCAAAATGTTGTTTTACACTGTTGAGACTTTTTTTTTGATAGCTTTCCTTGCTAGTTCACAAACATACTTTCTTATATCATTATCAACTCTTTTTCACACTATTTTACAAAATTCTAGAGAGTTAATCCTTTTTAATGCATCATTTTTATGTTTTTCATATTCCTTTTTTTTTGATAATTTATCATCTTAGTAAAAATTTTACTGGTCAATTGCTTCTCTCTTGTACCTGCTAAATTAGTTAAAGTTTTTAGAAGTATCATCCTATTGTGTTTATTCAAATCTGAATCATGTTTAAAATCTGTTAGTACTTATAAATGATTTGCAAGTTCTAATTTAAATTCAAAGGAATCTTTCAAAAGATTAAAATTATCAACAGTCAATACTGTTTTTCTTAATAATTTTGTCTCTCTAGTTTTGCATTAACATGTAGCCTACACTTCACTACTTGATTATCACTTCCTGTGTTGAATTTACTAAAAAACGTTATTAATACATTGTACAGGCTTAAAACTGAACGTTATTGAAATACATATTTTTTATTAGTTAAAATATAGTCCAATTTTGCTGTATATTCATTTGGATGCTTCAATGTCCATTTCTGTTTAGCATTTTTCTCAAAAAAAAAATCATGATATAAAGTTTTTTATTTATTAATAGCTATATTGTTATATTTAAATAATGATCAATAGAGGGGGATGTTATGAATAATTGATCATAATTATAATTGATTTCGTTTAAGGAGAAGCCACAGTACATCACATCACATGTGATAATTAGAAGAAGACCTTACAATAAGCTTTTAAAAAAAGAAAAACTTATGTAATGCTAGAACTACAATTGTATTATATCCTAGGTTTGTTGCTGTCAATAGATACTTAAAACTCATCACAATTTTATATTTTATAATAAAGATAACAGTATAGCTTTTTTAAAGCTTGAAAATTGATTATCTAAAATGAAACTAAAGGACATGTTTTATTAATTCTCAAGGTTTTAACAGTATCCCAACACAATCACAGTTTTGGATGAAATTTTGAAAGACCAAGGATGTTACGCCATATTACTTAATTCAATCCATTATATATAACCAAACCTGATTTTCTTATTAGTCACCAAATATATTAGAAAACCCTCACTACATTATATTTTAATTATTTATACATACTGAAAATCTTTTAATCAAATGATCAAGCTGTGTAACTTGTCAAGCGTTGGTGGCTGAGTAGTCAGCATAGTGCCCTTCCAAGAAATTGTCTCAGGTTGGATTTCCAGCTGACACTTTGACATATTAAAAAAAAGTCAATTAAACAATATATATTTATAGAGATTTTACACAAGATAGGCAAATATATATTAACATTAGGCATATTGCAGTTTCTAGAATTATAAGACATATGTGATTGCTTGTTTAATTGAATGGTAATATAATCAATGAATAGTTATGACCTTTGTGGTTTGATAATATATTGACCAGCTCTGGAGAGGCCATGAATTATAGTCCAGTACTGTCTCACTGGTCCTTGAGGATATTATGGAATTCTCAAGCAATAAATTATGCAATTACGTTTTTACTTATTGATTTTTTATTAAGTCAGATATCAAATCTTTATGAGTTCAAGTGGTCCATTTATGAAATACATAAGTGCTACTGACACGATTAAAAATATATATTTGATTGGCTACATGAATTAGGATCAGAATATTAAGATATTTGAATGTTATGAGTAACAGACAAATATAAACAAGGCTACTGATTGGATAGTACAAATTCAGTATCTCTTATTAAACAAGATCGAATTAAAATAATGGCCATCTATTTTCACATTAACTCCTGGTATTTATTGCACTTTTTGAGGTAAAAACAAACTGATAAAAGACTGATAAATCTGTAATTTTTAATTTGTTCTTTATCACCTTTTTAAAATTTTAATATTAATACTGCATTCTTCCAATCATCTGATACATCTTTATCATTTAGACAATTGGTATATAACTTTGCCAACAATTTTTTTCTTCTTCATTTTCTTAGTCCATGTAGAAAATACTTTTCCTCATTCTTCATTGCTATATAATTCTTGATTGAACACTTGTACACATTTCATGATATCATCCTTCTTTTCAATATCAGTTCCATCTTTTTTTGATTACAGAAATAAGTTTCCTACCTATACCAAAATATTGTTTACACTCTTGAGACCTATTTTTTACTATAACTTCCCACTTTTTCACATTATTTTACAAAAATCTAGATATTTCAGTTTTTAGAAGTATATCATTTATTTTCCTATTGATTTTATTCAAATATGAAACATGTTCAAAATCTGTTAATACATGAAAATGATTTACAAGTTCTAATTTAAATTCATAGGAATCTTTCAGTAGATTGAAATATCAACTCTGAATACTGTGTTTCTTAAAAATTTTTGGCTCTCTAGTTTTGCTTTAACATGTATTTTACATCTCACTAATTGATCAGTTCCTACATTGAATTTACTAAGAACTTTGTTGAAATACATATTTTCTATTAGTTAAAATATAAGCCAAATCTGCTGCATCTTCATTTGGATGCTTTGATATCGATTTCTGTTTAGCATTTTCCTAAAAATATATATATAATGTAAAGTTTTTATTTTCTATAAATTCTATGAGTTTATTTTCTTTCTCATTTCTATTACCAAAACTGAATTTACCTACAGCCCTTTCCTCTTTCAATTGGTTACTAATTTTAGTGTTACAGTCTCCTGTGACAATATTAAAATGTTGTTTGGTTTGATCAAAAGATTTTTGTACATACATATAACTCCCTTCATCAGAATGAGAACTTATTGGGACATAAACTTAAATTATTTGCATTTCATATCTACTATTAAATGAATAACTAATCTTGTCAATCTGTTTGATATGCCCTCAATTTTAACAAGGTTAATCCTATTCCACTTTTACTTTCAATATTTGTGCCTTTGTAAGTACTGTAAACGTCTATTTTTAAAATCAATTGTCTCTTCACTTTTTTTTCTAATTTCTAAAAGTTCAATAATATACCATTTAACATTAGATAAATTTCATCCAATTCTTGCAATCTTTCTTGAGATTTGAAAATAATCTGCAGCTATAAGCATTGCTGTGTCCCGGCTTTCACCTATGGATCAGCAATGATAAATTTAGTTTGGTAAACAGACAAGGTATTGAATATAATAATTTTATATACAATAAATAGGTTAATATGCATAAATAGCTAACATATATATATATATATAATATGGAGAACAGTTGGGGATCTTAATATCCTAATGCTCCCCGCGTACCAAAGTTAAAAGTTTATAAATAAGTTCACTCTACCTGTGACAGGCATAAATTACTTAATCACAAAAAACCCAGTTCGGCGTTATAAAATAATAAAAGATCAGTACGATCTGTTCACAGTCCTAGTCGGCTGGATTACCTTCAGGCACCGAGTACCTGGGATATTATCTCCTTGAACATGCACATGCCAGCACTGTAGCAGAAAAAGACTTCGAGAGACTTTTGACTTTTGTTTTTATACCTGTCGCGTGTCGGTCTCGTTTGATTTCTTTATATTTCTGGAGTAATTGGTGACCCGTATCTGTCAGATGTTAGATCCGGGTTCTACTGATTTATTACATGCTATATACACTAGTTACGAAATTAGCTTGACAATCTGCAATCATTGTCAATTGTTATTATTCTATATTGTTATTATTCTATATATATAACACTCCTCTCCTTACTCCAGAAATGGCTTCTCTATTATTTAGACATAGTCTCTCAATTTAAATGGCTTTTGTGTTTTTCTTTTTGGTCTGCCTATATCCGTTGTTTCTTCATCTGGCTTTGGCCTAGGAATCACATCTGTTTCATTAATGTCAGGTGTTGTCTCTTTTTCTGTTTTTGCTTGTTGATCTATATCCAATTTCTCTTGGTCATGTAATCCTGCTTCATTTGGTATATGTGTCAACATTTTCAGTTCTTCTACAACGCGATGTCTTAGATGGTTTATATGTCTTCTATATGACGTGCCATCTTCTAACTGGATGATTACTATGTGCTGTGATAACAGTTTTGTAATTATCCCTTCAACCCATTTTTTCCGTAGCATATCCCGGACCCAAACTCTATCTCCTTTTGCGAAAATCTTTGTATAATTTTTACTATCCATTTTCTCAGTGGGGTTTGGAAGCAGTAATGATAGTTTAATGCGCAATTTCCTGCCCATTAGTAATCCTGCTGGTGATTGTCCCGTAGCTGTTGATGGTGTTGAATGATGATGTAGCATTGCATCATTTATAGCACTCTGAATATTTTGGTTATCTAATTTTCTTAAGGCTTTCTTTATATTCTGTACTGCCTTTTCCGCTAATCCATTCGACTCCAGGTGGTAAGCTGGTGTCCGTATGTGCTTGATACCATTCTTCTGGAAATATTCTTCAGTGTCTGTAGCTGTAAATGCTGTTCCATTGTCAGACACAATTGCTTCTGGCAGTCCATGGCAAGCAAATACTGCACTCAGTATCTTAACAGTTTCATTGGCACTAACATCTTTCACTATTCTACACTCTGTCCACTTTGAATATGCATCAATAATAACCAATAGTATCTTCCCATTTATTGGACCAGCATGGTCTATGTGAAGTCTTTGCCAAGCTGTTGTTGCCTTTGGCCATGAGTTGTACTCCTTGGTTGGCATATTCATTTGTCTCTGACATGGTGCACATTTTTTAATATTTTGTTCAATGTCTCTTGATATTTTTGGCCACCATATATAGCTAAAAGCCAGTGCTTTTGCCCATACCACTCCTGGGTGCCCTTCATGCAGTAAATTTAAAACTTGTTGTCTGCCCTCCATAGGAATCATAACCTGATCACCCATTAGCAAACAGTCTTTACAAGTTAATAATTTACTTCTATTTGCCCAAAAACTCGGATCAACATATTCAGACCTTGAATCTGGCCATCCATTTTTAATCCATTGCTTTAATATCTGGTAGCCCTGATTGGCATTTGTCCAATTTGCTACCCTTTTACTATTTAATATGTCTGAGTTTAATGCATCTATATAATTTATTTCAACTTCTGAACTAATTTTCTCTCGTGACAGCGCATCTGCATGTGCTATTTCTTTGCCTTTTTGGTATTGAAGTATATAATCATATCCTGCTAAAATATTTCTTCAGTGCATCATGCATGGGCTTAAGTGTTCAGGTTCCAGTCTATCGTGGACTAGAATTCCAAGTAGTGTTTGTGGTCAGTGATTATTGTAAAGTTTCTGCCAAACTTAGAAATTGATGAAACTTTTTAAGGCCAAAAATAATAGCCAGTGCCTCTTTGTCTAATTGGCTGTAGTTCCTTTCTGCTTTTGAAAGAGTCCTTGATGCATAGGCAATGGGGCACTCTCCTTTGTAGCATGGATGAGATAGTACTGCTCCTACTCCCCATTCAGATGCATCAGTGGTTAAACATACTTCTAAAATGCTATTATAATGCACTAACAGTTTATCTGATGATAGTAAGGCTTTTGTTTGCTGGTAAGCCTCTTGATGCACTTTTTTCCATTTCCACTTTTGATTCTTTTTTAATAAATCATACAAGGGTTTTGCAATCTGAGCCTTGTTCTTCAAGAAAGGCTCGAAAAAGTTAATCAATCCCAAAAATGCTTGCAGCTGTTTGACATTGATTGGTGGAGAGGCATTCATCACTGCTGTTACTTTCTGGGGTGATGGTTTCTTGCCCCTGTCTGAAATTAAGCGACCTAAAAAGGTTAGTTCTTTTTCCAACCATACAGTCTTTTGCGTGTTCAGTTTTATGCCTAATTTCTGCAATTTCTCGCACACAGTGATGAGCCTTTCATCGTAACTTATCTGGCAAGTTTGCTGTGACGAGTATATTGTCGAAGTATGGAATGACTCCCTCTAAACCATGTAACAAAGCATTAATCTTTGCTTGAAAAATATTCGGCGCTATAGAAATGCCAAACGGTAGTCTGTTGCATTTATATAAGCCCATATGGGTCGTTAGCGCTAATTTTTCTGCTGATTTATCCGTTACACGAATCTGATGGAATGCAGAGTTAAATCTAACTTGGCAAAATACGAAATGTTTTGTAGCCCCGCCAGTATTTCCCTTACATTTGGGATCAGGTAGGCTCCCCTATTTAAATATTTATTTATTGTAACCCGGTAATCCCCACACAACCTAACATCCCCATTCAGTTTAGTTATTACCACTAATGGTGTAGCCCAATCAGAGCTTTCGATGGGCGTTAATACTCCTTTTTCAACCAAAGATTTAAGCTTATCTTCAACCTTTGCTCTTTGTGCAAATGGCACTTTTTGTGGTTTGCAAACTACAGGTCACACATTTTCTAATAATTCTATTTCTACTGGTTTAGTATTTATCAACCCTAATTCTTCATTAAAAAGCTCTGGGTATTTTCTAGTTATTTCCTGTTCTACAAATATCCCTTTAATAATATTAATTTCTATTCCTAATTCACTGAACCAATCTCTACCTATAATGGGATTAATTTTTGCATTTACGATATATAACCGTAGATTTCGTTTTTTACCGTTATACTGGATTGGTGCTATAATCTGTCCACAAATTTTAAACTCATGACCATTTACGTCTTTCACTTTAATGCTAGTTTTCTCTAGCGAACTCTTAAAATTAGTTGCTGATAAACTTTCCCAATCTCTAAGACACATTATAGAAATAGCAGATCCACTGTCTATTTCCATTTCTATTTCCTTTTCCTGAATTTTAACTTTAATCATAAACTGCTTTATCTCTTTCACGTATAGATCTTTAATTGTGGGATTTCTTATTAATTTCCCTCCCCTACTTTCTGACATAGTGTTTTCAATTTTACCCTCTTTTTTACATACTAGCACCAAATGCCCTTTTTTACCACATTTGAAACATGAGTTTTTGTTCCATTTGCACTCTTTCTTAGTATGGCCTAATTTACCACAACAGTAACAGGTAATTTTAGTGTGATTACTTTTTGACTCACGAGGGCTACCGTTCTCATTAGTTGTCTTGAAAACGCCAATTTTTGCATTCTCTTCTGGCTTTGCTCTAAAAGCCCGAGCTTGCTCTAAAATGAGCTTGTATGCCATGCCCTTCTTAATGGCCATTTCATATGTCAATTCAGATTCTACTAACAATTGTTGCCTAAACCTGTCATCCACTATTCCCAGAGTAATTGATCCATAAGGATTTCCTCTACAAAATCGCCATACCCACAATCTTTAGCTAATTCTTTCAAAGCCAAATTATACTCTCTTATTTTCTCACCCTTTAATTGCTTTCTGTTACACAGGGTTAATATCACAATATGACGAGAGGGATGTGAGCTAAAATGTTCATTTAATTTTTTAATTACTTCTTCATATTTAACCTTCTCAGGCAATGGTAGTTCAAAATATTTACTTATAACTTCGATCACCCTCTTGCCTGCAAAACACGAGTGCTGCAAGTTTCTTTTTATTATCATCTAACCCATTCAAAGTAAAAAAAATTCTATTTGGGTTATATATAATGGCCATTCAGACACGTTATCTATGCTGAATTCTCCCATGCTATTTTGACCCAACGAATACATTTTTTATTACGAATCTAAATAGTTCGATTTTTTCTATTAACTGCTATTTCCTAATGAATCCTCCTTCTCCTGTTTACAAGATTTACTCCAGACTGCACCACTTAATTTGCTGTGTCCCGGCTTTCGCCTACAGATCAGCAATGATAAATTTAGTTTAGTAAACAGACAAGGTCTTGAATATAATAATTTAATATACAATAAATAGGTTAATATACATAAATAGCTAACATATATATATATATAATATGGAGAACAGTTGAGGATCTTAATATCCTAATGCTACCCGCGTACCAAAGTTAAAAGTTTATAAATAAGTTCACTCTACCTGTGACAGGCATAAATTACTTAATCACAAAAAACCCAGTTGGGCGTTATAAAATAATAAAAGATCAGTACGATCTGTTCACAGTCCTAGTCGGCTGGATTACCTTCAGGCGCCGAGTACCTGGGATATTATCTCCTTGAACATGCACACGCCAGCACTGTAGCAGGAAAAAAAGACTTTGAGAGTCTTTTGACTTTTGTTTTTATACCTGTCGCGTGTCGGTCTCGTTTGATTTCTTTATATTTCTGGAGTAATTGGTGACCCGTATCTGTCAGACGTTAGATCCAGGTTCTACTAATTTATTACATGCTATATACACTAGTTACGAAATTAGCTTGACAATCTCCAATCATTGTCAATTGTTATTATTCTATATTGTTATTATTCTATATATATATATATATATATATATAAAACAAACATATACATAAACTTTATTTATTTTCTATATTAGTTGTTCATTATCAACACAAGGGGGCGCCAGATACGATGATTTAATTTACAATTTAATTTCTTCATCACCTTACGTCATATCAAAACGATTTCGAAGTCTAATCCCCGCCCATAAGCTCAAACTCCCAGCATGGACCAATAAGGGTCACTCAGGGTCGCGATGAAATTGTTTCAAGAATATCATTCTGGCAAAAGACACAATAATAACCAATGGAGAAGAAGCTTGGTTGATTTACAGATCGGTCCAAATATTGGACCGGGTCATTGGTTATTTGGCGATTGATACAAATGTTTGACTTATGCATCCTTATATAAAAAATTAGAAGCTTATAATATCATCCCCCCGTTATCATACAGTCCAATAGAATTATTCATACTAGCTTTATTGACATTTACTTATACTTATTAATAATAGGCCCTCCCAACTCTTAAACCTATCTTAACTACATAGTAAATAAACATTGTGACTTACGGCACGATGAAATTTAAAGAAATAAACAAAACAAAAAAAAAATAAGAAAGACAAATTTAAAAGTAAAATAATTAATCGCATGAATAAATGCTGCTTATAATACTTAAAAAATATATATATTTTTTAATTATAGAGAATGATTTGAGGAATGCTCGACTTGTTTAAATAAAAAAAAAGAATTTATTGAATATAAAAAAATGAAACATTAATTAATTGCTTTATTTGCACGCACATACATGCATTCTCGCACTCGCACAGAAAGGAACATATTATGCATAATAAACATGGATGATATAATATATTTCCTTCTTTTACATTTGAAATTATGTGTGTGTTATCATTTATTTGCGAAAGAAAATAATACTTATGATCAAAGTTCATAACAGGAAAAGTTCTAAGATTTAAATAAGAGGAACTATATATCATCTGATATTTTTATATTTACGAAAGTTGAAATTAAAATATTAAGATTCAAATATGAGGGATTACGGATTATTTTATATTTTGATTTACGAAAGTCGAATTTAATTACTTATGAGATTGCCTTTTAAAGTCTACGTAAAGAATGAATGTGAGCATAAAAGAAATAAAGTGTTTACCTAGGATTTTGCGTAGTCTTCTGCTGCTTCTAATTTGGTGAGGGTTCGAACCTGTTGGATACTGTTTCCATAATAAATGGTTATTCATTTTATATAAGTTCAGCGTAGTATGTTTGGACGATTCTTGTATGTTAAACGGAACAACGTCCTTGGACTGATTGGAGTACGATGTTTGGACGGCACTGTTGTTGATCATTCATAGCTGTGGAGATGTTCTGGCGGCGGAGCGTCGATCAATCACTAAGGGGTTTCTTAGCCCATCATGACGGTCGACGCTCTAAAGGTTAATTTCACAGTGGTTATATTGGATAAACCGGATAGCAAAAAAAGAAAGTTTTAGTTGTAGCTTCCGGAGGAATTTAAAAAAACTATAAGCATAAGCAAAACAAAACAAAGAATGTAAAAAACTGTAACCGAGCTAAAGACAAAGACTAAGACTCATATTTATATGGGTTGGTTATTATCTGAGGATCCAATCTCCACCCAGAGTTCAATATTCTCTGAGTTGTCGTTGGGGTCCGTGTCCTACGTAATGTTCATTCAATCCATATGCTTGAGGCAATCTTAGGTTTATGCAATCTCACATTGCAATCTCAGTTAGAAAAAATTCATACTTATTCACCTTTTATACATACATGCGTGCGTGTTTTAAGATAAAAATTTAACTTACATTAGTTTAAAAGTCGAGCATTTAATCTCAAAATCACCTCTATAAGCTTTTAACTTTCGCTATAGTTATAATTTAAAATAAACCCCTTTTTTAATTACCCCCGCGGCATATACAAGGAGAAATCATTTATTGAGATTTAAAATGGCATATTAGTGATATTTTTATATTTTATTTTTAGAGAATATTATTATAATAGATTATATGAAAGCCTTAAATTATTTAATCAGAAATATTAACATTTTATTTTATAGTGTATTTTATAAAGCATTGAAAGAAAACTACATTTATTTTTTATCATAAATTGAAAGTAAATAAAAAATAGAGTATTTACACTGCTTGTGTGTGTGGGTATATACATGTACTGACTTTGTCTCGGTACAATATATATATATATATATAACAAGCTTATAAATAAAAAAATCACCATTAAATGGCCACATGGGTCTACAATCAGGAGATTCTTAGAATCCTCTCCCTTCAGCAATGAATTGCTGCTTGGCTTGTAACTTTACAGCCTCCTGATTCAATTTTGTCTGTCATGATAGTAAATAACTATTAGAAAAAATGTTCACCACATTCTGCCTTCAAGAAAACTAAATGGAAGTTTCAGTTAAGAGGTATCAGGTGACTGAGAAGAAAGGACATCGTATTTCTGAATCTGAAAATTAGAGATAAAGGCCAATAACTTAGAAGCTGGCTTATGTGGTTTGGTAAGCACCCATCTATCTTCATATTCTATATGAATAATCACATAGTTATGACAATTGGTACTCTTTAATGCCTTCTTTCAGTTTTTAGTGAACTTATTGCTAAAATATAAAATATTGGTCAATTTTAAATAAAATTGATAATAAATAATTTTGATTAAAATAAAATTGTCCTACAGCATGAAACTTGTAATTATCCCAACAAATTTTTCATAATAAAGCTCTCCAATTGTCATTATAAAAATTTGTTATATATCAATAAATAAATGCAAGCATTATTATCGTCTTTATATATCCTCAGAATAAGCATAACAGTAATGTTTGCACTTATTTATTAATATATATAGTTATATTTATATAATGATCAATAGAGGGAGATATTATGAATAATTGATCATGTGGTCATTAGAGGAAGACATTACATTAACGTTCTAGTAAAGAAGATGAATTTATTTAGTGTCAGAGATACTATTGCATTTGATTGTAATTTAGTTGTTATCAATAGTTGTTTAAAATTGGTCACAATTTTGCATTTCTTCGTAAAGATACCATTATAGTTATTTTAAAGCTTTCAAATTGATTATTTAAAGTCAAACTAAAGGACAAAAAAGAAAATGTTTTGTTATTATCCTGCATTCTTAAATGCCAAAACCTTGAAAGCGCATGGATGCATATAATATTACTTATTCAATCCACTATATATAACCTGATTTTTTTTTATTAGCCACCAAATATATTAGAAAATCCTCACTGGTGTTCTATAAATGCCGACCCACAATGTTAACAATGAATATAATTACTGGATATTTAGATTAATTTTTAAATATATTTTAATTATGTATACTTAATGAAAGTCTTTTAATAAAATTGTCAAGCTTCAAAAGCGTAAATATAAGTCAATTAGTTCATATATCTATAGACAGGTGTAAATTGCTTGCTTAATGAATAGAAATAGAGAGTTCATGAATTGTGGTCAAATTCTGTCCCCCTGATGCTTAAGGATCTTATGAACTCTGAAGCAGTAAACTATTCAATTACATTTTTACCAGTGAGTACTTAGATTTTTTTTTTTCAAATCAGATATCAAATCTTTATAGGTTCAAGTGATCAATTTATCAAATACGTAGTTGCTACTGACAGGATTAAAAATTGATTTGGGATCAGAATATTGAGATATTTGAATGTTATTAATAATAGACATAAAGATAAAGAATGCTACTGATTGGTTAGTACAAATACAGTATCTCTTACTAAAGAAGGACCAGTTAGATCTATTTTCATATCGACTACTTTTATTCATCGTGCTTTGTGAGCTGGAAAGGAGACTTCCCAAGCGAAGGAATAAAAATCTGCAAATATTTGCTGTTTATTATATATTATATTTAAAAGTCAAATTTTATAGTATGTGTTGACATAATGCAAATAGCTTTTTAATTAAAGTCTGAAGTTTTTGTTAGTAGGCTATATATGTCTGAAAAGTTGTGTTAGCTAATTTAAACATTCATTCTTTTTAAAATGTTTTTTATGCTATTATAAACAATGTATGCTTTGCAATTAAAAAAATTATATTTATTCTTTATGCTAAAGATTAATTGTATAAAATATTTATTCATTTTTTAAAAATAAATATAACTTTCAGTTTAAAAGACTTCATATTTAAAGGGTTTTCAATAATAAGACACTTAAGATGTTATAAATTTTTAAAAAAAAAAAGGTTAAATGAATTTAGTATTTGCATTAAATTTATATCCGGAAAATAAAAGACTTTACTGTCTGCAATGCCACGTCAGACTGTCTACCTTATTTATCATTGAATGGCTAAAAAAAATTTCAATTTTTAATTTGATTGCCACTATAGCAACTTATTTGGTGATTTTCTTGAATGTATAGCATAGGACTTGGGCATCTATCAACGTTTTACTACTTTTATTTTCATGGGTTATCCTAGGGTTCAAACTCAGTTTATCAACCATATTTGAGTAGACCCTTTTTGATTTGATTTTTGTGAGCTGGTTCATTTTAATTACTATAAAGTCCAAGTGATTGAAACAATCATGGCCTAATAACAAAAGGAAAATAATTTGTTTTATTAAACACAGTAACTTTAACTCTCGTTTGACCCAAAAGTCATCTGAATATCTTGATAGACATTATTTATTCTCCTGCTATGATGCACATGATGGTTGCTTTTTATATTAATGATAGCCCATGAATTTTTGGGCAGAACACTGCAAATCTTGGGTACAGTTCCCTTGTATTGGAATATCATTAATAATAATTTTGTACTTGAAATACAAACCAATGCCTTTTACATTATCAATAAAGGAACTGGATATTATTTGATATTACCCTCCTGACTTTTTGAAATCGACTCTTCCATTTACTTTGAATATTCTGGTTTTTTTATCTTTTTAAAACAAGAAACTTTTATGTGACTGACTCATTTGCAATATCTACACATTCTATATGGGTGTGGAAATTTTGTGTGTCCATGTTATGCATTGTCACATCTATAACAAAATGTAACAATATATATTATTTCCATAAACTCATTTTGATTGGGAAAATCTTTAAACAGTCTGACTTTCAGATCCACAGCTTTAATATTCGCACTACTTTTATTTAATGGAGTGGTTTGAATTGCTGTGAACTTGGTTAAAGTTACCTGAGAAACAGCTGAATTAAACATTATGTCAAGGTCTATCAACCACTTGACCCTAAGGTTATGGTCTTACATTCCACAAATGAAAGGAATCTCTCAGGGCTTCATTTAAGTATTCCTGAAAGCCTTAATTTAGAGCTAGCTCTCTGAGTTTAACAGCAAAATTTTTCACCTACTTGCCCTCCTTTTTGCACAGATAATAAATTAAATGTCTGCATTATCATAAAGGGTTTGGTCAAAAAGTTGATAGTAGGAATAATTTTTTCTTGCAGCAGAGCATCTACCTGTGCAAACAATAATTTTATAGGTTTGATATATGCACACAGACCCATATGCTAATTTTAATTTCCGTATTTTAATTTGATTAAGCTAAATATAGAAAATCACTACATTAATGCAAAATGGGCAAGATTTAGGATAGGCTGAATCAAACTCTTCTCATGCGTCAATTTTAGCCATTTTGATTTTTCTATTTTTTTTTCTGCCAAGAGAGAGGAAACAATTTTTGACTATTCTTAATAGTTAATGAGTAACCACTAACATAATTTTTTTAAGTTTCTATTGATGTGTTAATAATGTCACTTATCAATTTTTAATAACAAGGATATAACTAGTTACAGAATATGATCCTACTTTTATAATCAACAAGTAACCACTCACACATAATTTAAATTTTTTATTAATGTGGTACTAATGACAAGATCTAACCACAAGTAAGACCTGTTATAACTGTACCAAATCAACAAACTGTGGTGTTTATTGTGTGATTGTAATAAACACAGAGACATAAAACATATTTAATAATTAAACAATATAAAAATGCATATTTACAATATGTACAACTGTTATACCTCTTCCTGGTACAAATATTGCATCGACAGAGAAGATGCAAAAATGAAAATTCAAAGGAGCTGCCTGCATGACAATGGCAAATAATTTTTAACACAACGAGTGTGCCAATATATAATGTCTGGAACTCTCTAATTAATCTTACTTTAAAAAAAAGTATTCTCAGGATGATTTGAACCGACCCTCAGAGATAAGTATATGAAATTAATAACCAACTATTGTTTTTCACAGAAAATTTCAGTTTGGAGTATTGCCCCAAAATTTGATATTCAAGAATGTAAAGATGTAAGTTTGATTTTTATGCTGGTATTGTGACTGGTTAAGCCAGCTACTTTCAAAACATTGTGTCATCTACTAAGCCATGATGTTATTTATAAACCTGTTATCTAGATAAATACAATTTATCCACTACTTTGAACCCTTTTTAGCAAAAACCTTTGTTGACTTATATTCATGTACAATCTTACATTTGACTGTCCTGCAGTCTTTTTCAGAGCCACTTTTCTTTTTTTTTTTAAGTAAAAAAAACTTTTTATATATATATAAGATATTACAGCTAAATAAAGGAAGTGGTGAACTTGGTAAGAACCTGTTATTTACTTACTTGTATATTATTATTAACAGTTGCTCACATTTGGAAAAGATTAATAAAGTTTACATTTTTCTAGATATTCATGATAGGTAAAGGAAATCACATCTTAAATACCATCATTGCAAACCTTCAGGCAAACATTAATTTTGGTTTGAGTCTTCAATTGTTTGTCTCTTTAAAAAAATATTAGTAGATATAAAAAAAATCAATATAGTTTGTTTTTATTAATCAAAATGTCATTGACGTAATAGAAATCATGTTTACAATGTAAAAATAAGCTTTTTAAATAAGTACAATTTACATTTCTTTTTGCTAAGCACAATGGGTAAAGTCTCCATTGCTGCATAACAGAAACGAATAAATTCATATCATTGTTATTCATATCATTGTGTATCGACTGATTATACCTGATATTTAGCTGCACAATTTCCCAAAAATATATGTTTATAAAAAATGTTGAATTAACCACTAAACTGGAAGGTAAAAGGCTTAACAGATAACTATTAATAAGTATAACATTTCAACAATGACAGACTTTGGCTAGTTTTTGAATCAACAATGAATTAGTTAGTAGTTGTTTAACATTTTTTACCCTTTGAAATAAAGCAAATAGAACTTCTTATACAATAAAATGATGATCACCTATTCTTATTATGGGGAATAATGTTTATGAAAGTTTAAAATTTTTGTAGAGTTGATGAAGGGGGATTATCTTAAAACCAATTCTGTTAGCCTTCTTCAGTCATAATCTACAATTCAAAAATTGGCTGTTATATATATATATATATTATAACAGTCGGGGAAGAAGTAATATTTTCAGTCTTACCGTAATCAGCCGTACAGGGCGCCACTAGGCCATTTGAACCTAGAAATTTATAGAGTAGGCAGATACGCGCTGTTAAGATCACAACCGTCAGCCCAAGTCACTAGCTCATGAAGTAGCAGAGGTTTAAAACATTTATTAAATATATTTCTTTTAATAAATAATAATAAAATCAATCACTGTCAGTATTAATAACACAAAAAGATTTTATTCACGTATACTGTATATATAATTGACGACACACAAACTTGAAAAATGATTATATAAAAAAATTATGTTTGTTTCATTACCATTTACTATTATTTTATTTGTTTTAACTTTTATTTTTAATCTTAGAAATAGTGAGTATAGATGAGCTACCCAGATGACGCACTTAAAAGATTTTCAAACATTTGATTCCAGGCTAAAAGTCCGCAGCCACACCAATGTTCGCTTCCAGATATATATCAGCAACCAATGCAATGTGAACATGTTAGCATAGAATGATGCTGGCAGGAATGGGTATCTGAACAGTGTGATATTATTGGAGAAAACATGAGCTTTAACCAGTATAGTAATGTACTTCTATCTGGAGAAGGAATCATGCATATAATAAAAAGAATAACACTTCATATGGATGGGAGAGTGGTCTATCTTGCCATGCTTATCCTCCCAATCCATAGAGCTGGAATGGGTCAATGGTTCAGGAGATACATCTGCGTCCATTTCAATGATATGACTACCTCTTTGGGGTCATGCATTCAGTTGGACTTGTCACCCTAGGTGCTAACACACTTCACATTACATTGATATGAACATCCATATATCTCTCCACCAGCATTGACACAACTACGAAACAAATAGTCCAAAATCAAAACCCCTTTAAAACTAACATACATTTAAATGAGTCTACCAGCCATCTACACTCAACTAACATTTAAATCATTTTATTAATTTAATTCCAAAAAAAAAAATCTTTAGTTTAAGGTTTTAAAATTATTTTACGATAACATTTATATTTAACTTATTTTTTTACTATAAATATTAGTTGACCTAATTTCCTTTTGTTTTAAATTCAATAATGCACAAATAACGATAACTATTTTCTTCTTTAAATTCGTTTGCAATGGCAAACCCCCGCCCCATTACAAACAGATCTTATTAAACATGAATAAAAAAAAACAATACATATTTTAGGAGATTAAGTTAACTTTTGATCAGAGTTTAAAATGGCAAAGTTTATAAAAGATAAAGTTCAGGTTTGTTCAGGAAAGAAAGTTTATAGTTCATTTTTAGAAACAAATAAAGTTCGAAGATTTTAAATTTAAGAGTTTATATTTCATTTTATCATTTATAAATTATACTTTTTTTTATCCGTGCTTGTTCCTTTGTGGTGAAAATTTATGAAGGCTTGTGACAATTTATGAAGATTTATGATGACTTCTGAAAATGGGATCCATGGAGACGAAAGCTGCCTTCGGCTGGCCAGTCCGAGGGAAGTGCGATTATACAGATTACATTTTTGGTAACAGCGACAATATTTATTTAACTTTTCAGCAACAACGAAATGAATTCAAAATTCTAATTTTCTAATTAATTATTTCCTTTGGATTTTCTTTTTATAGTCCTCAGGCACCCTATCTCTCGAATGCATGGATCGATCTCTCATATTTCATATCTATTTTTCATTGGTTCATTAGGTTTATCCAAGTAGATTTTGGGTTTGTGGCTAGGTCGGTTTTGGGTTTTTCACTGAGGTCTGTGTCTCTCTCTATCTCTGGACAGGAAAAGCAAGTCTTTTGTTTCTATTTCTCAACTCTTATCTCTTTCATAGTCTCTTTTCAATGGTCATTTTGCCCTAAGGATCTGTTTGTAATTTTTATTTTTAAGATTAAAACTCTCGTTATTTTTAAAATCAAAAGGTTTTTTATTATATTTTATTTAAAGATTAGAATCTTTGCTTCGATTCTATCATTATTTTAAAGCTTATTTCATTTTAATATTTTAATCAAACATATTAATAAATTAATAATTTGTTATTTGTGCATTTTGAACATTCGTTCTTTTAATTCAGTATTAGATATTTACAAAAAAGTTAAGTATTAAAATTTAAATGTAACGCATATATATATATATCTTGTTACAATATATATATATATGTGTGTGTGTATGCATCATTTAACATCATATATTACATATAGAATCTCACAATTTATTTCAATATTTCATTTTATGTAGTATTTACTTTTAATGTTAATTTTTAACAATTAAGTAGTGTTTTCTTTAATGCCTGGTGTTTTACACATTTTAATTAATTATAACTTTTTATGTTTTCTAAAGAGTTTATGCACATTAAACTTTAATCTAAAGAAGTCATTACATATGGATTGTTGGGGACAGATATAGTCAGCTGAAATGTATGAAAACTGCAAGATAGCTTGCCAATTATTTCATGAAGTAGGGTGGACATTAAATACATTAGGCATGATAATTGGAATAGGTATCTCTCCAGCTATATATACATGAAATTTGAGTGGAATCACTAAAAATCCCCAGCAAGCTATACTAACTTATCTATATTTAGCTTTTGATAGTGTTTACAATTTTGATCATATATATATGTTAAATTAATTATTTTCTTGGGTTGTTATCCTAATAAAAAATAGAAATGAGATTATTTCCATGTAAACAGAGATAACTTTTTTTTAGTTTTTGGTGTTGCTAATAAACTATCAATTACTACTAATTGACAATCCCTGAGATTAAACAAGTTTTCTCATTAACCTATAACGGCTCTTTTGTTCTTGTTGAGATAAATGCACATAGCTAATTGGCTATCATATGAAAATCACATAATTCCAGTCAATTTCTAAAATTAATCAATATATTATCAGATATTGTTTAGATATCAGATTTCTGATAATCTATTTGTCTAATTTTAACCACTGGTTAGGCTGATATGATAGTATAGATATATGTGTAAGATTGTGCATTTTGAAAGATTTTAATGAATTCTAAATATCACACTGATTTTCTTTTTATATAATTGGCATAATTTATATATATATATATTCACATACTCACTTCTTTACAAACCTTGTTCTTATTGTCTGAAGCAAAATTTTTTTCCATATCCATATAGTGTGGACACTTTAATAGTCAAATTTCAATCTTAAAACTTCATAATGCGAATAAATGAGAAAGTGAATAGTGATTGATTTTCTAAACTGAATGAATGTAAGTGTTACATAACACATAATTGAGCTATTTTCACAAATATATTAAGGTGCTGTTGTATCTGGATTACAAGTTAATGACATGAAATGTGACAAGCTGCAGATATTTATCCATGATGCAACAACACAGTAACATTACCTTTTTTTAATTTGGAGAAAACTGCTATTAAAACATACGATATGATTTTGATTCTTCATAGGAGTGAAGCCATGAGTCACAAAAACGTTTTCAAGTGATATGCTAGGTTTTGTGGTGGCAGAAAGCATTGAAAAGAATCTACAAAAATACAAAACACACTGTCACATTTTGTTTTATAACTTATCATTTGGACATTCTAGCACTTAATGTTTTTATAGTCAAAAGCTAAATTATGTCACTATGACAACATACATTGATTCAGATTTGGTCCTGGATATGGCATGGAGAGAGAACTATTCACCTTTACACCTCTATACATATAATGAAATAACATACACCTGTTAAACAGTATAAACAATCATTAGCAAATTCCGTAAAACAGTGTTTGTCTCTTAGTGCATAATAAATGAGTGCAAAAAAGTTTATGCATAAAATCTATGCCTACTGCCTACTCATCTAATATCTCTAGATTATATTCTAGATTGTTATTTCTATCAGTGACAAATCTTTGATATTAGAGCACTGCACCTACAATTTAGGATCTAATGTATCTTTTCAGCAGCCACCTTTTATCTATTTAGTTATTTATGAAGCTATGCTTCCAAAATGAAAACACAATAATGTTTTCAATATAAGTTTACTTATTTGTATATTCATAGAGATCTGAACCCAGTTAAGTATCTATACATTTTGGTGCCTTTGGTTTTTTAAAAATCACAGCCACCATCATCTTATGGGAAGGATTTGTATAAAACTACTAAAACATCACATGATCACAACTTTCTATACTACACAAACTGTTAAACAGTAGCAAATTCTTCATACTGTAGGGCCACCCATTGCATGCTGTAATGGGCACAGATGATGTTACATTGTTTTTTTATTAGTAAACATGAAAAGAATAAATGTTTGCAAATAAAACTTCCTTTTTAAGAATTAAAAATTGAAAATTAAAATTCTATATTAAACTCATATATATATATAAAATCGCACAGATGAAAAAAAATTATTAAAATAAAACTTTATTAAAAATAGAAAAAGTATTTTAAAAGCAAAAACTTAAAAAAAATTTAGAGATAAAAATATATCTTTAAGTTTGAAAATAAATTAATGTTATTGAAAAATGGAAATGATTATTTTAATTAGTCAAAGTGAAGTAGCCTTTGGGCATTTAAATGTATAAGCAACAGTCAGATAGGAAAACAATAGAAACTAATAGCAAATGAGAGAAATCCATCGGGAAATCGGACCTCAATGGAAGGATCATCATCATCGATGATGTAATGTCCATTGGATCCTAAAGTTACATATAAAAGAAAAAGTTTGATAATAAAATGTTTAGTGAGTGAAGAAAATTTAAGAGAAGACTGAGATGTGTTAAGTCGGAAAGTCGGAGGCGAAGGGATTGAAAGACACACTTTCAATTCCTTCAGTTGTTATAAAAAAAAAAGAAAATGAAACATTGCTTTTCCTATATTGAGGACCACAGGATCATCGAAGGATTTTAATGCTGGATTCCAAATGGCAAGCAATGGATATTAATGAACATTTTTAAAACCGTAAGCACGTTATGAACTTAAATGAATATTAATTTAAAAACACTAAGAACTTTAAAATATAAACTTTCCCAGTATTTTAAAAAAAATAAAAATAGGATCCTATCTGACCAAACTAAATTCCTTATTAATTCTTTTTATTGATGTATTTTTTTTAATCATTTCCATTTATTTATTTTTTGGTTCTTCTAAGTTTTATTTATGATTTTTATTTTTCGCTAATTTAATATTATATAAATGTTAAACTTAAATCGGGCATGAATGGCTATATAGATTTGTAAAGTTATATTAGGGGAGGGTAATCTTAGGTTATTTGTTTTGTAGTTAAATTGGGTCAGTGGATTGGATATATTGGTGTAATTAGTAGATGTAGTACGAGATTTGTTATGGGAAGAATCAATTTATATGCCACACACTTCCTTTTTGGCCTATGGAATGTGATTCGTAAGTCAGCAAAATGACCACAGTCTTTTCCTATGGAGTTTTTTTTATTGCTCTTCTTGTCAGATAGATGTAGTATTCCTATCTGACGAGAGGCAATTTCTTCTCTTAACCTTTTGTGCTGCTGTATTCATATTACATTGAATGCATCGATATATCAGATGAATTGACGTTGGTTTGACTGCGAACTTTTGGCCTAAGGTTAAATAAGACTAGAATATTTTTTTTCAAATGCAAATCTATGTAGTCTATTCATACTCAACACTCTAAATAAAAATGCATTAAATTTAAGCTGGGTATAGATGCTTGCATGGATCGTTATCGGTCAATTATGTTTTGTTTTTCATATTTGATCAAAATATATAGACATTTGGTAAATAATGATACCTTATGGTGAGTATCTAAAATGTATTTATTCGGATGTCTTTTAAGTTATTGGTGTCAATGTGGCATCTTATGATGAATGCTATTGGGTTTCTTATAAACCTCCCTCTGCAATTCCACCAATGATTTTATATTTTGATTGTTTATGTTTATTTTGGAATGTTTTTGACCGTGTAATCTATGTAACCGATCTATACTCAACATTATAAAACAAACTTTTATAAATCCAGCTGTGCGAACTTATAATAGTATAAAAATTAAAATGTAAATTAAAATCTAAAATAAAAGTTAAAAATAATGTTAAATGTTAAAGTAAACATACTAAAATAATAATGTTAAATTTTATATATATATGTGTGTCAATAAATGTTATGTATAATTACTGGCAGTGGCTTATTTTATTCTTTTTTTATATATCTTAGATAGGAATATTATTATAAAATATAAATCTCGGCTGTTCCACTGAGCTAGTGACAATGGGCTAACGACCGGAATCAAAATATATAAAATAATTTTTTTTTAAACTTACATATCTGCCTACTTTATAAATTTTTCTAGGTTCAAATGCCTAGATGGCACCCTGTAGTGCAGATTATGTTAAGCTCCTATTCTCCGGATCATTATAATGTCTTAGTAATCAATGGAATGAAAGGTTTGTGCATAAAATTTCTATCTACTGCCCAATCATCCAATATCCCCAGGCTAGTTTCTAGCTTATCACTTTCATCAGTGAGGAGGCTTGGATCTGAATATCTGCAACTAGATCTTAATAAATGGTGATTATGAGATGTAAACAGTCATTTTATTTTTAAAGATTTTTTAATAAAGATGTGTGATTTGTATCTATTGTTTTACACACATATATATATTAAATGCTATTTTGTTATATATCACCTACATTTTAGCCATATCCTATGATTATTTTCCAAAATCTAATCTTATAAATATATATAGAGTTGTTTTAAAACTTCAATATTATAATTATATACTAATAGTTCTCTAAGCACTTATAAAGTATAATTTATGCTTACAAAAATCAATAGTAATAATAATAACATAAAAATTCATTTGTAATTTTATATTATGTAAAACTAATTCATTTTTTTCTCATTTAAATCTACCATTAATAAATTATAAATATAAACACAATTCATCCATTAAACCTTTTATTGTACATTTATACATGCACAGTCTTATGTTTCGACTGTCTTGCAGTCTTCTTCAGAGCGATGATATAATGAACAAAATAAAATACATAACTATATAAATAATACGATAAAAATGTAAACAATAAAATTAATAAATTAATTTAAGAAAATAAAAAAACAACATAAAATATTAAAAAAAAAAACATAATAAAACTGAAATAAATATAATTAAACCCAAATAAAATAATCCATGTAATATAAAATAAAATATAAAATAAATAAATATATATATATTCCTGACTATATATATATATATATTGTATGTATATGACTCATTTCAAACAGATATATTATTTATCTAAAAAAAATTTTTCTTTTAGATATATAGATTTATGTGTGTATTTATTATTATATAGTCTATATAAATAGTTAATGAATAAGCAGTTGTAGAGAGAGAAGGTAATAATATTTAATATTGATTTATTGTATTTTCTTATTAAATAAGGTGTTAAATTATTTAACATTAATTTTGTTAAAATAAAGCAGATCAGAAAGAAAGTGTAAAATAAGGCGATCAGATTAGTAGATTAGGAGATTAAAAAAATGTACACGTGCAAAAGAGTGTGAAAGAATGAAAATGTCTGTATAAAAACAAAAATGCTTTTATACCTATTTTTAGTGACTATAGATTGCCAGCTTTGTTGTTTGTTATCTGTATCTAAGATTATTTTTAAAAGAGAGGTGCTTTGATGGGATAAAGCGTGATTATTAATTTTCTTGTAAAATCGTGATAGAACATCAATTTGTCAAACTCTGATTTTTTTTGATCTTTTATCTCAAGATAAAGATTTCCAGATGGTTCTTTTCTTTGATTAAAATTCGCAATAAAATGAATGAAACAATATTTAGTGGTCAGTCAGTTTTTTCAATTTTTTGGAGGGCAGTTCGATTTTTGTTTGGAGGAGAGTGATCTAACAATATGTAGTTTTAAAAGAAAGTCAATCATTAATATTACTATGGTCAGTTTTTTTTTAATGTTATTAGAGAAGAGCTGTGACAGTCACTTTTTTTTAATGTTGGGAAACAGAGATGTAACGATCAGTTTATTCATTATTATTAAACAGAGATTTAATGATCGAGTTCATGAAAACCAAAGGAAATGGACAGTTTTCATTTTTAATTTTAGAGACAGAGTGATTGATTTTTTTTCTCTCTTTGAAAATTGAGGAGGGAGAAAAATGACTGTTGTTTTAAAGTTAGTATAGATGAAGATGTGCGTATATATAAGTAATTCCCAGCAAGATTAAGATAAAGAAAAAAAATGGAACAAAATTGAATTTCTTGGAAGAAGTTATTAACAGTTCTATGAAATGATATTAATATATTTTGCTGTGTATAATACAATGAATTTGCATTGCTAAAACCACCTCTTCTGCTTCTTGAAATTTCTATCATGGGTTAGTTCACTAATCTGTCTATAGACTCATATGCCAAGCGAATAGTAGCCAACAAAATGATCGAGTTTAAAGTCAACCACTCAAGCTATTTGAAATGCTTATTTTCTGGCTCCTGGTCTATTATAGGCTCATTACCTTTGGATGGAAGGAGAAAGGGAAGGAAGAGGAAAAGAAAAATGTATAAAGGCCTTATAACTAGGTTTGATTAAGCTATCAACCAAATTTTTGTTAAAATTTTCCTCATAGTCATCTAGAGTGTCTACAACAATTCTGTTTAAAATGGGAGAGACAAGCAAATCCACCAGTTCATACTTATCTAAAAGTATTTGAAATAACTCTTTTTGAAATGGTAGAAGCAAGCCAATCAACGAATTCAGCGTTATCAAAAGTATCAACAATAAATAATTTTAAAATTGAAGAAATAAACAGTCAATTAATTCATGTTTATTTTAAAAGCATCTGCAAGAACTTTTCTTTTTTTTTAAATGGAGCAAAGACAACCAGTCTGAAAATTCAAACTCAGGACATTTATAAGAAGTGAAAGTAATCGGGTAACTATGAACTTTCTTTAACAGATCTTTTATTATTGCTTATTAAAAGTAAACCTTAATTTATTGGTCAAAGCATTATTTTTTTCTTTTGATACAGAAACATGAAAGGCTTGTTTATCGATAGTTATTCTTAATATCACATAACATAACACAAACACAGTTTAAATCTTTAAACTTAAATTTTCATTATTTTTTTTATTATTTTTTTTATATTATATATTGTAATATTGAAATGTTTTTTTTATTGTTCTTCATTTATTATGATAATGAGCAACCTATAAATATGCATTTATAATGTGTTTTTTTTTTTTATATAGTTTACCTTGTTGCATATTAAAATTGATATAATGTATTTTATTTTATTTTACTAAAAGGTTGCAAGAATATTTTTTATATATGTAATTTATGTATTAATCTCTAATATAGGGGTATACATTTTAAACATATATGTTAACATTACCGAATGTGTGCATGTAAACACGTCAAAAGAATAGGTTATACATAATTAGTTTAAATATGAGAAATATAAAGCAAGGCTTACATATGAATGGAAGTGAAATAAAACACAGGTTACATATGAAATTTATTTTTATGCTATGATAAGTTAGGAAAGTCTTAAGTAAGCATTCCATGAAATATATTTTTTTAAATGTCATTTTTAAGCCAGCTTATTTTAAACTTATCCAAAATGACGAACTTGTATATAAAATTTTGTGTTAGTTTTGTATTGAATTAATGTAATTAGTAAATTTGATTTTAAAGAAAGAAAGAGTAATAGTATTAATAAAAATATAATTATATATCTTAATTGGTTTCCGAGTTCATATTAAAAATATTGTTGTATTTTTCTTGTCTTAATTCTATTGTTTAAATGATCATCATCATTATCGCTCGCAGCTATTAAGAATCATCATTCGTAAATATTAAGCAATCACTTGCAAATATTAAGCGCTCGCAAAACGTTAAGTAAACTAGAATGTTGATTTACATTTAGGTATTTAGGGAACCAAATTTTAATAATTATAGTTCAATAATAGAAAGCTAAAATTATGTTATGTCCATGAGTTTTGATCATCTTCATCAAAGATGAATATCGTATTATTGATTGAAGCACTGTTTCAAATAATACTATACAAGAGTTATGATCGCCATCATCATTGATTAAATAAAGTATAATCATTAAATCTAATGTTTAACATAATTAATATATTTAGTAAATAAGAATTTATAGAAAGTTGAATATCATGCATAGAGATTCGTGATGATTATTCATCATCACTAGTATTATTAAATCCTAGTTTTAACTATTAAAGTATTTTAGTAAATAAACATAAACTTCTAAATGCTAGTGAATATAATATTTAAATCCCATTTTGTCAAGGGATGTTTTTAATAAGTGCTTATGAGTTTATAAAGATAAATTTATTGTTGTGAGTTTATTATAAAGCTATGGCTGGTATCATCACTATTACTATTATCATCATCACTATTATTATCATTATTATTATGACATTATTATCATCATCATTATTACTTTTAAATTGTAATAAATAATTAAGTTAAATAATCTAGTTAAATGGCCATCAATATCAGTAATGGTCTTCACGATGCTTGTTTAGAAGCCATTAATAGGATTATATTTGTCTGTTCATCAATATACGTAAATGAGCTAGCAATGTCTATAAGAGTCTTGATGTATATAAATTTTTTGTGATATGGGGATCTTATGATTTTATTGACATGAGTAAAATATAAGAGTGTCATTTTTTTTCATTAGTTATCCAAGTCATGTGTGATAAAAATGTACCGAATGAGTTTGAACTCAGTACACTCTAAACAGATATTTATCTAGATTTAAAACAATCTAGTGGCGCTCGTGGGAAAACACATATACTTAGCTAAACTGAATAAAGAGTGATTTAATTCCTTTCCAACTTAATGATATTAAGTTTATATGATAATTTTATACGTTGTTATAAATAGCACCAGTATGTGCGTGTGACCGTGAATGGTCGTATATACATGGAAAGAGGAATGAGAAGGATTCTTGGTTAAAAGAACCTAGTATAGGAGATAAGCATAATGCACTCCAAGAATCTCAAAGTGGGTAATTTTATTCAGATGCTATATTTAATATTATTTTTATTTGATGACATTGGCCAGTATGTTTTATTGTTCAAATGACTTCCCCAATATCTAAATATCATTAAATATTTAATGATGATAGTTTTAAATTTCACTATTGTTATTTTAAGTACTAAGAAATGAGATAATTTATTTATTTCATTACTAATGTGACAGAATTAATGTTTAGGATAGTTGCAATTGGGCTATAATGTTATATTTAGTTATTGAATTATAGCAACTATCATTTTATCACTCGTCAATATATATATAAACATATTTAATAATTAATAATTGCTTCTAATTTTTATATTTTCGTTACAATATATATATATGAACAACTATTAATTTAAATATATTATTCATTTTTATAATTTTTAATAATTTCCTAATTACTTCTATACCTTATAAACCTAAACTTTAGTTTTTTTTTTGAAAATTGAAAAGAATAAATGAATTGAAGTTGAACTGAGAATTATATGAAAATAAAATAATAAGTATTTTATTATGATAGAGGTAATAAAATTAAAATTTAAGTTTGTAAGGTACAGAAGTAATTAGGAAATTATTAAAAATAATAAAAATGAATAATATATTTAAATTAATAGTTGTTCATGTATATATACAGTCAGGAATACATATATATATATATAATTTATATTTATTTTGTAATTTTATTTTACATTAACTGGATTATTTTATTTGGGTTTGATTATATTTATTTTATTAATTTTATTATTTATGTATGTATGGTATTGTTTATATAATTATTTTATTTTGTTTGTTATATCATAGCTAAACAAAGGGAAAAACTCTCTCCATACAGTAGTGCCTTTGTTTACAACAATTATGTGCTAGTATGAGATGGTGATCATGTGATGTTTAGTGGTTATATCATAGCTCTGAAGAAGACTGCAGGACAGTTGAAACATAAGATTGTGTATGTATATATGCGCAATAAAAAGTTTTTGCTAAAAAATGTTCAAAGTAGAATGGATAAATTGCATTTATATAAGATAAGGAAATAAAATAAGTGATGAATTTAGGAATTATAAATATAGTTAGATTTGTAAATATTTGGAAAATTATTAATATCACCAGATGTACCCGCCTATATAAAGGTCATCTTTTTTTAATTAGTTGCTTTAATAAATTTTTTTAGAAATGTAAAGTAAATTTAAAAAAAAGATTTTAATATTATAAAAATATATGTGAGAAATGTAGCTGGCCTGAAAGACCATAATAATTGTTACTTTAATAATTTTTGTTTTTGTTTTGTGGAATGTTTTCCTTTGAATAAAATGTTCATAATCAAATTAAACCTTTAAATTATCCAACCCATCCATTAATCATGAAATTAGCATGACGTATGTGATATCAAATTACACATCGTCAGTTTTTCGCTAACCAAAACTATATATAAATACAGTACTATAGTATCTATTTTTCCCCTCACTAAATATCACATTTCAAATATGAATTTATATATTGCAATCACATTTTCTTCATGATTTAAATCCTGTCCCTATTCAGTTCTAATTAAAAGCACATGTACTGATTTTTTAAAGCCAGTAAACATCACATGATCACCTTCTCTCATGCTTGTGTATAACTTGTTTAACAGGCAAAACTTACTATATATATTGCCACACACAGCAAGCTAGAGTAATCAATGGATGCCATAAGCCAAAAACTGGTCTGGAGATATTAGATGAGTAGGCACTAGATGGGGATTTTATGCACAAGCCTTCTGGAATTTATTTAATTATTGTTTTCAAATTCCATGATACAACATAACAAGGGAGATTTTAAAAAATCAGGATATATAGCACTATTATTATGAAGTTATAACTGAAAATAAATAATCTGCTTCTAATGTCACAACAGTAGAGTTTAATTTCATATGGAAATTATGGACCTAAATTTTTTGTGGTTCATTTCCCATATGTGACTAGGTTGCTTGCCTGAAATCTATTATTTATAGAGACTGAATGGACTTGACTGTATTTCCACAGTTACCAAATTTATGTCTTTCCCAGAAATATCATTGGGACATTATACTACTGTTATGGACATGATTATAAGGGAGTAGCTTACAAAGAAATTCCTGTGCTAGTTGGCTTACTGAAGGACTGTCATGACAATTTTATATATATGCTGTTTTATCTATAAGCAGAAAAGCACAAATAAATATACTACATCATATATATATATATATATATATATTTACATTGTGAGGGTAGCTTACAAGCCTGACCAAACCAACTTATAACTACTTATGTCACCAAATTGCACTTATTCTAAATTTATATTTAATTTAAATAATAAGTTTTGTTTGATATACATTATGCATACTATTTTACTATCTTCAAGCATAACTATAAATAGTTACATAATATGTATATACTTTTTGCCTCAGCAAATAATAAGAGATAAAATTGTGAGAAACTAATTTTTTGTTTTTCATATATTTAAAAAAAAAAATCCCAATTAATGAACAAAATTAAACACTCCCAAAGAATAGTATATATATATATATATATATATATATATATATATATATATGGTGTGGGAGTATATATATATATATATATATATATATATACCCACACAAATAATAAACTTGTCTTTATTGTCTTGTATATCACGAGTTGAACAGTACAAGGATATGGACTGAAATCTATTATCTATGGTAATAACATAATATCAAATCAGTCACAATGTAACCAAGTATGAAAGTGAAATGATATTTCCATTATGTGATTTTAAATCAATTATCATATCATAATCTACACAACAATGAGTTACTATGGCAATGAAAGAAGATATGAAAATTTTAGTATACTAAGCAACAGAAACCATGCTGAGTATAAAAGCAAATTCAATTTTAATTCATCTTTGAAAATTATATGCTTGCTACAGAATGTCAACATCTTCAGAAAAGGATTTTCTGAATGCTATAAAATGGACATGCTATTAAAAAAACTGATGTTTTCAGATATCTATTTTTAATATAAGACCACAATGAGTTAAAGAAATATTTGAAGTGAAGGAAAGTAGAGGAATTCATGTAATTTAATAAATTCAGAAAATTGTTTTGAACTTTAAATAAAAATAAAGTAACAATTCTATTTGAACATGAACTGAAGAAGAAATATTGCCAGTCATCAAAGCAGAACTATGAAATAACTTCTCTTGCATGTAAAATCTATAAAATGCAAATCGCAGTTAATTAAAAATATTATAGATAATGAATTACCATGCAATATTTTCAGGCTAGAATGTCAATGTTATAGGATTGGATCTTCATTTTCACTACCATGGAAGCTTGATATTTTCAATTGCCTATTCTTGAAATGCCAAAGAAAACATCTTTTGTTCAACATGAAATGCTTACCTATGGATCTGTGGAAAGACCAAGTAAGGACTGATGCAGAACTGTTCTGAGTGTGCAAAGGACAGACATCAACAAGTGACCTACACTTTGGTTAAGGAGAGCCATTCTTAATGCATGGACTATATACATGAAGGACCTTTTCCAGATCATGAACTTTAACTAAAGTTATTTAAAGAAACTCTGATTTTTTTAAATTATGTGTTCGAATTTTATTAATAATCCTGTATATATATATATTATTTCATTTCTTCATACTTGGAAATGTAAAACTTTTGTGATTCAGTTTTTGGAAGAATTCATTTTAAATAGAAGTCGAAAGTAGAAGGGGGATGGTTAACTTTAGTTGAAAATTTCTTTTGTCAATAAAATTTAGGTTAGTCTTTATCCATCCATAGCGACATGACATTTGATCATTAACATGGTATAGAGGTAAGATTTTTTTATTATTATGCTACATTAAGTACACACACTACTATAGGACAGAGTTTGTGTTGCTTGTTATATGTTAAGTCATTATATATTTTGTTTTTTTCTGTATAAATGATTAATCTCCTTGAGTGAATGATGTTTTCGATCAGAATAACAACTGTACATAGATTTGGGGGTATCCCCAAGGAAATCAAGCACAGACAACAGGCTTTGGATTATAACGCTAAAAGTAAACATAACTGGAAAAATTCAACAAGTCAGATTCACATTTATGCTAAATCAAAAATATTTTTCTTTTTCTTTTCGGACTTTCTAAATAATTTGTCATTAGTATGAATTTTTACCATTGGGATTATGAGTAAGGAAACATAAACTTATTGTAGTATTCATATGGTAGAAGTCCATTATTGACATATACAATTATATATATATTTAAATATTGTTAAACTATTTTGAATTTATTAGTTTTTTTATTACTAAATAAATGTTATACAATTTGTTAATCTTTATTCAGTCTCTCCAATATATTAAATCAATCACTGCATTCATTCATGAATCTACAGTCTCAAACGTATATATACACATACCATTATGTAATTGCATTGAAAAATATTTGGGTGATTAATAGATACATCATATTAATTGTAACCTATATAGAGGTGTGGTAGTTGTCAGCTGGTATGAGTATATTCATGTTAAGAGTGTCAAAGGCAAATTCTCCCTGAGTTTGAATAATGAGGCATAATGGAGCCAGGGAGTGAGGTGTGGATGAACTAACCCAAATTGCATCTAGATTTAATAAATGAATATTGAGTTAGTCTATTAGAAGTCAGTGTAATCATAGGTTATGTATTTCATCACATCATCTCCAGCATTCTACTCAAAGACCAAAAGTCTGACCATAGTTAGATGCATTCCCCTCTCTTTTGATTCTTTTGCCCACCTGTTACAACATATTGATGTTAGCTGGTGAGTAAGATGACATTATTTTAAATATGTAACCTTGCATATAAAATCTTTAATAACTTTTGGCTAAATTATTCAACAAAAATAAATAAATGAAAGAAAATAATAAATTACATTTTCAGTTTTATTTTATTAAGAATTAATATTTATTAAGAAAAGAAAACACAGAAATCTTTCTATATTGAAGATGAAAAACAAAGAACTTTCCAAACTTAATCTAATGAAAAGGTTTTTTTTGAAAAAAAAAAAACTTCTACTTACAATTAAAAATATTGAACTAATAACCTTCATTTATTTAAAATTCTTACTATTATATATATATACACACACACATATTACTTTGTATTTTATATTGTATAAATTAAATCTACATAAATGAGATTTAAAAAAGAAAATACTGTATGACTTTGTTATTCAAGAAAATAAAAATAAATGTTTAAATATGGTGGACTCACAACAGTGATGGCAAATGGTCACTATTAGATGACTGAAAACTTTAAAGGTGTAGTTTGCAATATATTTATGTAGTTAAACAACTAAACATATCAGAATATTGCCTTACTTTATCCATTCATCTTACATCTAGTTTCTTTCTAGGTTTTTTACAATCTTGTGGAATCGAGTTTAAAATTTCAAATGGCCACCTATTAACATCTTTTTTTAGTAATATATTCATCCTAATTCCACTTCAGTCTCTTAATTCTTTCAATGATGTCAATATCACCTGTTTGTTCTCTCAATCATGTATTTCAGATTCAATCTTATGTTGTCACACTTAACATGGTCTGAAGTTTCTGTATTGTCTTCTTTTAAGTGCCCCAAGTCTCAGATTCATAAATAATAACTGGTAAAGCACATATATTAACAAAATTGTTTAAAACACATAGTTATATTTCTTTTTAATATTAAGTTATTTCTAGAATAAGTACCCCAACCAAGTTTACTTCTATAATTAATTTCATTCACTATGTTTCCATCTATTGTAATTTTCTTATTAAGGTATTTGTAGTTGTTAACTGATTCTAACTCATCATTATCAATCTTATATTCTTCTTTTTGAAAAAATTCTTGAACATTACTTAAATCTTTTTAACATTTACAATTAGACCTATTCTTTTACTTTCATCTGATAACTATTTTTTAAAACTCAAAAGCATTATTTGCCAAAACAGTTATAACAAGTGAAAAACCTAGACGATTTAAATAAACCCCATTTACCTCTACTTCCTTAACTTCTTATTTCAATCCACCAAATACTTATTGCAAAACTGCTGTTAGGTTTGGATATATGAAGTCTGTCACATGCTCTTTTCATTCTTCATCTTTCTTGCATCATTATGAAACCTAATTATTGCTGATATATTTTTATAAATATTCTTTGGAATATTTTAGTTTCCTAGATATATATCATGATGTTTCAATGTTTGAATCACTGAAGAAATGCTTATTGAATCAATGCCTTTTCAGAATCTAGAAATTCAAAGTATAATGCCAAATCAAATTCATTGGTCCTTTCTATAACTTCGGTCACTACTTGGATATGATCAATTGTAATAAAATCATTTTATATTCAGCTTTTTCTTTTGGTTGGTTAAAATCCAATGTTTACTGCAAACAAATTGTAATTATCTTGGTAAAACATTTGTAGCAAACTGATAAAAGACTGGTAGGTCTGTAATTTTTTAATATTTTCTTTATCACCTTTTTAAAATATTAATATTAATACTACATTCTTTCAAGCATCTGGTACATTGTTATCATTTAGACATTTAGTATATAACTTTGCCAACAATTTTTCTATTACTTCATCTTCTTAGTCACTTTAGGAAATATTTTTCCTTATTTTTCATCACTATATAATTCTTGATTGAACATTTCTACACATTTCATGATATCATCTTTCTTTTTAATGAGTTTCATCTTTTTTCCTATCTTAGTCATTGTAGGAAATACTTTTTCTTATTCTTCACACATTTCATGATATCTTTTTTATTTTTAATAATAGTTTCATTTTTTTTTCCTTACTGCAGAAATAAATTTTCTACCAATTCCAAAAAGGTGTTTTACACTCTTGACAGTTTAATTTCTTGTTTGTTCACAAACATACTTTCTCACATCATTATCAACTCTTTTTCATACTATTTCACAAAACTCTAGATATTTAGTCCTTCTTAATGCATCATTTTTGTGTGTGTTTTTTTAATTTATAAATTCTCATTTTAATAGAAATTTTACTGGTCCCTTGCTTCTCTCCTGTACCAGCTAAATTAGTTGCAGGTTTTAGAAGTATTATCACTATTTTACAAAAATCTAGATATTTCAGTTTTTAGAAGTGTATCAGTTATTTTCCTATTGATTTTATTCAAATCTGACTAATGTTCAAAATCTGTTAATACTTGAAAATGATTTGCAAGTTCTAATTTAAATTCATATGAATCTTTCAGAAGATTAGAAATATCAACTGTGAATACTGTTTGTTGTTCTTAACAATTTTTGTCTCTCTAGATTTACTTTAACATGTATCTCACATCTCATTAATTGATGATCACATAATTTTATTAGTTAAAAATATAATCCAGATCTGCTGTATCTTCATTTGGATGCTTCAATGACCATTTCTGTTTAGCATTTTTCTCAAAAAAAGTATATATAATATAAAGTTTTTATTTTGTGCAAATTCCACAAGTTTATTTTCTCTTTCATTTCTATTACTATAACCAGATTTACCTACAACCCTTTCCTCTTTCAATTAGTTACTAATTTTAGTGTTGCAATCTCCTGTGTCAAGATTAAAATGGCTTGATCAAAAAAAATTTGTATATCTTATCTTCCTTCATCAGAATGAGAACTTGTTGGGGCAGAAACCTGAATTATCAGCATTCGGTATTTACCATTAAGTGAATAACTGATCTTGCAAATCTCTCTGATGCACCATCAATCTCCACAATGTTGCTCTTCCATTTTTTATTAATAATGAATCCTATTCCATTTGTACTTCCAATATTTGTGCTTTTGTAAGAACTGTTCATAACCATTTTTAAAATGAATTGTCTTTTCATCTTTTTTTCTAACTTCTGAAAGTCCAATAATATCCCATGTAACATTACATACTTTTTCATCCAATTCTTGCAATGTTTCTTGACATTTGAAAGTGATCTGCAGCTGTAAGTATATAAATAAAAAGTCATCATCAAATGTTTGCCTGGGTCTACAGTCATGATATTCTGAGAAACATCTCTCTTCAGCGATCAATTGCAGCTTCGCTGGTAACTTTACAGCCTCCTGAAGACCATGATTCAATTTTGTCTGAAAAAAATGTTCACCACATACAAAATTATTGTGCTTTCAAAAAAATCTCAACCAATGTTTCAGTTAAGAGGTATCAGGTAACTGAGAAGAAAGAACATCATATTTTGGGATCTGAAAAGTGCAATAACTCACCATGCTGGCTTATGTGGTTTGTTAAACATCCATCTACCTTCATATTCTATATGAATAATCACATAGTAATAGCAATTGCAACCATTCAAGAATGTATGGAGTGAACATTAGGAATTTGTCCTGCTCACTCCCTTTAATGCTTCAAAGAGTCTTAAAATGGTCTGTTTTCCATTAATAGCAAACTTATTTCTAAAATATAAAATATTGATCAGTTTTAAATAAAATTAATAATAAATAACTTTGTATAAAACAAAATTGCGCTACAGCAACAAACTTGTTTTTAGACCTCAAAGGTATGTTATTGAGATATCTCCATTTAATTGTCACAACAAATGTGTCATAACAAAGCTCTCTAAGGGTCATGATTAAAATTTATTATATATTAATAAATAAATAGAAGCATTACTTTCGTGTTTATATATACTAAAAATAAGCATAACAGTAGTGGGTGTACTTATTTATTAATAGATAATATAATTAAATAATTATCACTAGAGGGAGATGTTATGAATAATTGGTCTTGTGATAATTAGACTAAAAGATTATATTAACGTTCTTGTGAAGAAGAAAAAATTATTTAATGTCAGTCTTATAATTGTATTTTATCGTAAATTAGTTGTTATCAATAGTTCTTCACAAGTGGTCACGATTTTTTTTTACAGCGTTAAATATAATGTTATAGATATTTTAAAGCTTGAAAATTGAGTATCTAGAATGAAACTTAAGGACAAAAAGTAATATTTTATTACTATTATCGAGGTTTTACTTGTATTCTTATACAATAATTATTCTGGGAATAGTTTAATGGCCTGTTTTATTCTTAGTCACCACATACATTAGAAAACTGCCGACCCACAATATTAAAAATGATTGTAATTATTTGATATTAAGAATAATTCCTAAATAAATGCTTTTGCTTGATAAAATACGTTATATTTTAATTATCTACATTTAATGAAGATCTTTTAATCATATTGTCAAGCTGCTAAAAATGTAAGTCAATTAGACCATATGTATGTCTATAGAGATCTTGCACAAGATAGGCAAGCATATACTAACATTAGTTATATTGAGGTTTCTAGAATTATAAGACAGATGTAATTGCTTGTTTAATGATTGGAAATATAACTAATGAACATTTATGACTTCTGTTGTTCGACGATATTACAGGGTCTGGAGAACTCAAGAATTGTGGTCCAGTTCTTGCCTTCTGGTGCTTAACTCTCTTGTGGATTCTCAAGCAATAAACTATTCAATTACGTTTTCATCAGTGAAAACGTAGATTTTTGTTAAGTGGTCAATTTACCATATACGTAGTTGCTGTTGACAGGATTAAAAATATATTTGGTTGGCCACTTGATTTGGGATCACCATATTAAGATATTCGAATGTTATGAGTAACACACATAAAGATAAACAGGCTGCTGATTGGATAGTACAAATTCAGTACCTCTTACTAAAAAAAGGTCAGTTAGATCTATTTTTACACCGACTACTTTTATTCATAGCGCTTTAGGAGGTAGAAAGGAGACATCACAAGCTAAGAAACAAAAATGTGCAAATATTTATTGGTTTATTATATAATTCATTATATTTAAAAGTCAAATTTTATATTTTTGTGTTGACGTAATGCAACTAGCTTCTTATTTAAAGTTTGAAGTTTCTGTTTCTTAGGCTATATATGTCTGTAGAATATATTAGTCAATTTAAACATTCATTCTTTTTAAAATCTTTTTTATGCTATTGTAAACAATATGTGCTTTGTGGTCACAAAAATTATATTTATTCTTTATATTGAAGATTAATTATTGTTTAAGATATTTATTCATTTTTTAAAAATAAATATAACTTTCAGTTTGAAAGACTTCATATTTAAAATATTTTCAATAATAAGACACTATTAAAAATGTGTTGTAATTTAAAAAAAAAAAAAAGATTAAATGAATTTAGTATTTTCCATTAAATTTATATCGAGAATGAAAAGTCTATTTACTGTCCGCAATGCCACGTCAGACTGCCCACCTCAACTATTATTGATCTAAAAAAAATTTGAATTCACTGTAGGAACTCATTTGGTGATTTTCTTGAACGTATATCATAGGACTTGGGCACCTATCTGCAATTTGCTACTTTTATTTTTATGGGTTGTTCTAGAATTCAAAGTCAGTTTATCAACCATATTTGAGTAGACACATTTTGATTTGATTTTTGTGAGCTGGTTCATTTTAGACACTATAAAGGCCAAGTAATTGAACCAATCATGGCCTAATAAATTGATCTGCTTAAGAGCTGACACAATAAGAGGCAGATAAATTGTTTTATTGAACACAGTAACTATAACTCTTGTTTGACCCAAGAGTCATATCTGATTGCCTTGATAACCATTACGCTTTTTTCTGCTAGGATCCTCACAATGATTACTTTTTCAGTTAATGATAGCCCATATATTTTTGGCACAATGGACACTGCAAACCAGTTCTACAGCTCCCATGTATAGGAGAATCATTAATAATTTTGTATTTGAAACCCAAATCAATGCCTTTTATGTTATGAATAAATAAATTGGATATTATTTGATTTTATATTGCCCTGCTGGCTTCCTGAAATCGGCTCTTCCATTCTCTTTTGAGTACTCTTGTTTTTTCTTTTTAAAACAAGTAACTTTTATGTAACTGACTCATTTACAATATCTACTTACTACATATTGGTGTGAAAATTTGGTGTGTCCATATTTTGCTTTGTAACATCTATAACAATATATATATATATTATAATTAAAAAAAATAATTTTAATGGTAACAAACTATTATAAACAATCCTTAAATCGGCAGAAGTACTTTCAGTTAATTTCTTAAACCTGCCTCAACTGCCATTAAATTTTTTTTGAATTTAATGGTAGTTGAGGCAGGTTTAAGAAATTAACCAAAAGTGCTTCTGCAGATTTAAGGATTGTTTATAATAATTTGTTACCATTAAAATTATTATTATTTTTATTATAATTCCAATTTTGTTTTAATTAACGGACATTTTATTTATATTATATATATATATATATAATCCACTAGCATATAGTATAAAATATCTGGATCTAATTTTATGGAGAGAAGGTAATAAAATGGTGTTAAAATCATTATCAATTAGAGGAATTGTGCATCCAAATTCAAACGTTCCACTTACCTATAAACTAGCTGGTTTTAGAACATTTCTTTTTAGAAATAATGTTTTGTGTAAATTTCAGAATGATAAAATGGCTAATATTGAAAGATATGTTAATGATTGATTGGAAGTGGGATATAATAGAAAAAATATTTTATGTGCACTACATAGTTTTAGAAATAGGTGGAGAAAAGATAATATGGAAAAAACAGGTGGATAGCATTGCCTTATGTAAATGATATTGTGTGTAGTAAAATTACATCCTTGGTATCTGCTGATTTTAATGTTGCATTTAAAGTGGGTTCAAATACTGGAAGATTAGTTATTAATGCACAACATTGTATTGGTAAAATCAATAAATATAATATTATATATAAAGTGGTATACCATTGTGGATATAGTTACATTGAGGAAATTAAATGTGCATTGAAAAAGAGAGTTCGGGAGCATGAAATTATTACATAATAAGTTTCATTATTCTGCAGATAAGTATAAATCTGCTTTTGCAAAATATGCAGTTATATGCAATGGAGAATTCTGCTTTGATGTTTTTGTTTTGCATGTGGAAAATGATTTGAAGAAAAGAAAAATTAAGGAATCATATTTTATAAATAGTACAGATAATATGTTGAATAGACAATGTAATTGTGTTAGTATTCACAATTTATGGAAAGTTTGTTGTGTGAGTTTAATGAGCTTTAAATATTAATGTATTGCTACTCAGGATGGCAGAATATGCCATAAGCTCGCTATAGCAAAGAAAATTCATCTTTAATTTTATACAGGCATTTTTAATTTTATAGAATTATTCTAGTGGAGTTTGTTTATTATACTTATATCATTTGATATTTTATATATATATTGTGACATAATGGGTTCGAACCCAGTCACAACTAATATTATTTAATCGTTAAACATATGTAGACGTAGATATATATAATATTTAATTTTTTTTTTTTATTACATGGTGGTGGTTACAAATACACAAACGCGGGGGGAGGAACTCTGTCATTTTGAAATGATATATGTGTGTGTGACAAATGTGTGTATGAATGGATTAAGTAATGAAAAGAGAGAAATGAGATTTTGTTTCATGCTTAAAAAAAATAGAGGTTTCCGGCAGAATGAGATTTCATTTTCTGTTATATACAATAGAAGCTACGACATGAGTTTTCACATGTCTAACAGATCTGGTCAGTCCTCATTGAAAATCAGAAGTGAGATAAAAAAGAAGCTTCTAGAACAAAGGGAGGGGGCTATAAAAGCGAGCCACCCAGAATACATTTGGTCTTTTTTTTGGCAGAGCTACAACCATGAACACCTAAAGAGTTTCAATATTAAGCTTATATAATGGCGAATTCAAAAGAAATGTCGGGGTAAGAGAAAGCCGCATCGGATTCAAACCCCTAGTTCCAACCTGCTGCAGCTGCCTCAGCCAATAAAACCCTGATGCCTTGAAACAACAAATAATTCCCAAGTGGAACCAAGATGAACCTCATCGGCCACTGGACATGGAGATCTCAAACCTTTACCTGGAATTGCTTGATTTTACCTGTGGAATGGAACTCTTAAATAAATAAAGAAATCTGCTTTTACTACTTCCCCAGGGAGAGTCAGGTAAAGAACTTTGATTACTGATTTTTATCTTCCTTTATGAAAAGAAATTTTTTTACTTACTATAATAAGTAAAGGTGACGTATGAACTAATTTAATAAGGTTTCCTTGAAGCCTCGTTCCATTATGGACGTAATAAAGTAACTAGTGTCGGAAGTCACGTGATACAAACTTTTTCATAGTATTGACCTTCACTACTTGAGTTATGTATGAGAGATCTATTGGAAAGAATGACGTATGCATGCAATTTGAAATGACAGAGTAATAAATGCATTGTTTTGTAATATTAAAAATATATATATACAAAAAAAGTAGAGTGTTGAATTAGTTATTTATTTACAAATCCATTTATTTAGTTATTATTATTATATTGGTTTTTTTTTTATGTTTAAAAAAAAAACAAAAAAGAAAGAACTCTTAACCCCATTCGTGGCTACTCCCGGCTGTGACACTATCTGACCATGAGACTGAGCTAGCTGATGGTCAAAACCTCTCGCACATTATGTAAATAGTGTTCTTGTTGGTAATATATCCACTTCACGTAATTCTTATATTCGTATAGGATTGGCACATGGTGTCCTCAGATGACCATAAATATGCGTTGGGGGTATATTACAGTTGCGAGAACGAATCCATAAATTTTGAATAATAATATTTTAGGTCAAAACCACTTAATTAAATAAAAATATGTAGGTACATATATTGATACATCGTAGATATATATATTCAATAGTGTACACTTGTCTAGTGAGAGGAATGGGTTTTGTTATATATATATATTATCCCCGTAAACTCATTTTGATTGAAAACATCTTTAAACATTCTGACTTTCTGATCCACAGCTTTAATATTGGAACTACTTTTATTAAACGAAGTGGTCCAAATTGTTGCAGACTCATCTAGAGTCGCCTGAGAAACAACTGAATTATACATTACTTCAGGGTCCATCAACCACCCAACTCTAAAGTTGTGGTCTTACACTCCACAAATGGAAACAATCTCTCAGAGCTTTATTTAAGAATTCATTAAAGCCAGTGTTTAGAGCCAGCTCTCTGAGTTTATCAGCAAAAAATTTCTCTTACTTATGTACAGAGAATAAATTAAATTTGCATCATCATAAAGAGTTTTGGATAAAAAAAATTGATAGTAGAAATAATTTTCAGCCAGCAACAGAAAGTCTGCCTGTGCAAATAATATCGCATAGGTCTGAGATCTGCACACATATCCATATGATGGTGATTTTAATTTAGGCTCTTTAATTTGATTAGCCTGAATGTAAAAAAGCATTACATGAATGTAAGATGGCTAATATTCCGGATAGGCTGGCTCGAACTTTTCTATTGAGCCAATATTACCCATTTTAATTTTTCTTTTCCTTTTTGCCAAGAGAGAGTCAACAATTTTTGACTCTTCTTTATATTTAATGAGCAACCAATCACATTCAATTTTTTTAATTTTCTGTTGATGTGTTATTAGTGTTAGCTATCACTTTTTAATAACCCAGAAAATGATCCTGCTTTTATACTCAATAAGTAATTATTTGCATGTAATTTCATTTTTTTTATTGTGCTAATATTGTCAGATGTGAACACAAGTATGACCTGTTGTGACTGCACAAAATCACCAGACTATTGTGTTTATTGTGTGACTGTAATAAACACAGTGATGTAAAAATATGATTAAATATTTATTAATTAAAAAAATATAAAAATGCATTTTAACAATATGAACAACTGTTATACCTCTATCTGATATAAAAATATTGCATAGAGAGGAAAAGATGCAAAAATAAAAATTCAAGAAGCTGCTTGCATGATAATGGCAAATAATCCTATAAGCCAACCAATGTGGTGATACATAATATCTGGAAGGCTCTGCTTTAAAAAGGTATTTTCTGGATGATTTGAACTGGCCCTCACAGATATCTATATGAAATTTTTATTGTCTGAGCCTTAAAATTTGATATTCAAGAATCTAAAGATGTAAGTTTGCTTTCTATGCTAGTATTGTCATCCAGCAACATTCAAAACATTGTCATCTACTAAGTTGTGATGTTATCTATTAACCTGTTATCTCTATAAATACAATTTATCCACTACTTTGAACACTTTTTAGAAAAAAACCTTTTATTGACTTATATTCATGCGCAATCTTATGTTCTGATTGTCTTGCAGTTTTCTTCAGAGCCACTTTTATTTTAATTTTATTAAAAGTAAAAAAAAAATTTTTACTTTTAAAAAAAATAAAATAAAAGTGGTTCTGAAGAAGACTGCAGAATAGTTGAAATGTAAGATTGTGTATGAATATAGGTCAATAAAAGGTTTTTGCTAAAAAGTATTCAAAATAGTAGATAAATTGGTTTATATAAGATATTACAGCAAAATAAAGGAAGTGGTGAATTTGGTAATAACCCATTATTTACTTACTTGTATATTATTATTAACAGTTGCTCACATTTGGAAAAGATTAAACAAAATTTAATTTTTTCTAGACATTGATGATAGATAAGGGAAATCACATCTAAAATACCATCATTACAAACCTTCAGACAAACACTACCATTTTTCATCTTCAATTGTTTGTCTCTTTAAAAAATAGTAGTAAGTATAATAAAATCAATATTGTTTGTTTTTATTAATCAAAATGTCATTGAAATAGTCAAGCATTGTTAACTGAGAGGTCAGCACAGCCACTTGCAAGCAAGCAATTGGTTGCAGACAGTTGTTGTGGGTTTGCCTCCTGGCCGATGCTATGACATAGGGGGAAAAATGTCATTGAAATAATAGAAATCATATTTGCAATATAAAAATAAGCTTTTTCAATAAGCACATCTCCTGAATATACCTGACAATTAGCTACACAATTAAAAAACAAATATATGTTTATAAAAATGTTGAATTAACGACTAAACAGGAGGACAGAAGGGATTAACAGATAATTATTAATAAAGTAACATACTCCACCAGTCGCAGACTTTGGCTAATTTTTGGAATCAACAATAAAATAGTTAATAGTTTGTTACATTTTTTGTACTTCCAAATAAAGCAAGTAAAATGATGATCATCTATTCTTATTATGGGGAATAATATTTAATAATGTTTAAAAATTTGGCAGAGTTGATGAAGGAGGATTATCTTAAAACCAATTTTGTTAGCCTTCTACAGCCATAATGTGCAATTCAAAAACTGACTATTATATATATGCATGTGTATGTATCATTTAGCATCATATATTACATATAGTATATCACAATTTACTACAATATTCCAATTTATGTATTATGTCTTGCAATTTAAACATTTTAATTAATTGTAAATTTTTATATGTTTTCTAAAGAGATACGCACATTAAATTTTAATAGTATCTTCTTTTTAAAAATACTTTCTTTTTTAAACAATTATATAAAAAAAAAATTCCAGTTATACTGGCATTATTTTAATTTATCTAATAAAAAAGTCATAACATATACTTATGTATGAATTATTGTGGGCAGACACAATCAGTTGAAATGTATAATAACTGAAAGATAGTTTAGGAAACATTAGAAATAGATTAGGCACGATAATTGGAGGAGTGAGTGGAAGAACTGAAAATCTTTAACAAATTATAGTGAACAAACTTACCTATATGTTTTTGATTGTATATAAGATTTTGATCATAAATACATTTACATATATATATATTCAACTGATTATTTTCACAGGTTGTTATTTTAATAAAGAAAAGACATGAGATTATATCCATGTAAACAGAGATAACTTTGTTTTTAGTTTTGCATGTTGCTAAGAAACTATTAGTTACTACTAACTGACAAGTTTTCTTGTTAATCTGTAATAGCTCTTTTGTTCTTGTTGAGATAAATGCACATAGCTAATTGGCTATCATATGTAATTCTAATCACTCCAGCCAAGGCCTTAAATTAATCAATATTATATCAGATATTGTTTTGATGTTAGATTTCTGATAATCTATTTGTTAATTTTAAGCATTGGTCTACCTGATATGACTTATGGATATGTGTATAAGATTGTGCATTTTGAAATAATGAATTCTAAATATCACCCTGATTTTCTTTTGATATAATTGGCATAATTTATAGGCAATATATAGATATTTTTTCACATACTCACTTCTTTACAAACCTTGTTCTTATTGTCCGAAGCAAATTTTTTTTCATATTCATATACACAGTGTGGATATTTAAATAGTGAAATTTCAATCTTAAAATTTCACAGTGTAAACCAACGAGAAAATGAATAGTGATTGATTTTCTATTCAATCTAATACTAGAATGATCTCTGAATGAATGCATGTGATACATAAAAACACATAATTGGGCTATTTTCACAAAAAATATTAAGGTGCTATTGTGTCTGAATTACAAGTTAATGACATGAAATGTGATGTGCTGCAGATATTTATCCGTGATGCCACAACACAGTAACATTACTTTTTTTTAACTTGGAAAAAACTGCTACTAAAATACATGATATGATTTTGATTCTTCATAGGAGTGAAGCCATGAGTCACAAAGACATTTTCAAGTGAACCACTAGGTTTTGTGATGGCAGAGATCATTGAAAAGAACCTACAAAGATACAAACCACAATGGTACATGTTGTGTCATAACTCATCATTCATACATTCTAGCACTTAATAAGTGAAAGCTAAATTGTCATTACAAGAACAAATTGATTCAGATTTGTTCCTGGAGACAGCACAGAGAGAGAACTATTCTCATTTACACTTCTACACACATACAGAATTAATATTAATGAATACAACTCTTTCAAATTACATGTAAAATAATGATATAACATTCTTTTCACACTCTGTGATTGTCAGAGGGACACCTCTTTATCATTATAAACAATCATTAGCAAACTTCACAAAACAGTGTCAGTTAGTGCATAATCAAAGAGTGCAAAAAAGTTTATGCCTAAAATTCCTAACTACTATTAATTTTCTGCATTATCATGAAGAGTTTTGGATAAAACAAATGATAGTAGAAATAAATTTTCAGACAGCAACAGAAAGTCTGCCTGTGCAAATAATATCTCATAGGTCTGATATCAGCACACATATCCATATGTTGGCAATTATTATATATTTTTTACACTTTTTAATTTGATTATCCTGAATGTAAAAAAGCACTATGTCAATGTAGGTGGCCAATAGTCATGATAGGGTATCCTAAACTCTTCTAATGAGCCAATTTTAGCCATTTTGATTTTTTCTTTCTGCCAAGAGAAAACAATTGTTGCCTCTTAATAAATTCCCATAGTCTAACACAATTTGGAAGCATGTTGAACTTTTTGTTGTACATTAGATAACCCTCATTGCATGTACAATCTAACTAATGCTATCTAATTTTAAAAACAAAAATTTAATTAAACAATTAATTATAAAAATAAATGAATTTTAACAATACTCATAATTGCATTGTGTTTTTATAAAATATATTAAATCATTCTTTTATAATAAGAATATCTATTAAAAAATAAATTATCTTTATCTGGTGTGTTTATCTGTATATATTTCTGGTTGGATTTAATATCTTATTTAGCTCTTTCTTAACTTCTTTAAAAGTATATCTACATATTAAGATAGTTGTGTCTCATGACATACATCAACATAGTAAGGTGTGGGCATCAATGTATATGAAGGTGAAAGGAAAAGTACAAATGAACACAATAATTTTTTTGGATATTCATTTAAAATATATACACTTGAATAACAGTTAAGAATTAAATAATAGTTATGACACTTAAAATTATTATAAAGTATTTTAAATCAGACATTTAAAAATGTATATTAATTGTTTATTTTGATTTTGAAATCTAAAACAAGCTTGTTTTATGTTACAATAGATATTACCAGTAATTATAAAATCCCCTTATTTTTAATTAGATTAAGAATTTTTTTTAATCAAAGCCTGTAATCTGATGTTGTTTAAAGAATTAAAAAAAACTTTTGGATAAAAATTTGGTTTTAATTAGGGTGAATTGAACAGGGTCATTAACTTTTTTGTTCAAGACAAAGAGAAAATTTTCTTAATCATTGTTTTCAAGTTTCACAATGCAGTATAAAAAGAAAGATTTGAAAAAAATTAGGATATAGAGCATTATTATTATGAAGTTATAACTAAAGACAAGTCAGCTGCTGCTAATATCAGAACAGTAGAGTATAAATTCACATGGACATAATGACACTGTTTTTTGTGGTTCATAGCCCATATGTGACTAGATGGCTTGCCTGAAGTCTATCAACTTATAGAGATTGAATGGAGATGATTGAATTCAAAAAGTTATCTGATTTATATCTTTCAAGGAAATGTAAATGGGACATTATACTATTCTATTGCAGACATAATTATAATGGATCAGTTTACCAAAGATTTCCAGTGCTAGTTAGTTTGCTGAAGAATTGCCATGATATTTTATACATTTGCTGTTTTATTTATATGCAGAGAAGCACAGACAAAGGTACTGCATTGTATATATATATGATAAACAAAACAAGTTAAAAATTTTGTAACTTGCTCTTAGATTGCATTTTATGATCACTAGATGGAGCTTTACCAATAGCTCCTAACAAGCTTTTGTTTACATTAATGCTGAGAGATTTTGTTTACATAAATGCTTTCAAACTGATAGAAACATGTTTAATAAATGCTGATTGTAGAGTTAGTATTTAGATCTAGTTTCTGGTCTTCCTGTCCTTCATTGAGGTGAGCCAACTAGCTCGAAACCATGGTCTGAAGGTTGGAGACAATGAAAGAGATATTGAATTCTATCTCTCTCAGTATTTATGTAAGAAAAAGCTTGTTAGGAGTTATTGGTAAAGCTCCATCTAGTGATCATATATATAAAGTACATACAGATCTCAGCTGGTGGGTAAAATGACATTATTTTAAATCCTTAACTTTTACTGTTACAACCTTTAACATCTTTTGACTAAATTAATCAACTAAAAATAAAATATTTTACTAAGGAGAGAAATCTTTCTATATTAGAGATAAAAAACAAAAAAACTTTCCAAACTGAATCTAACAATATTTTTTTTGAAAAGAAAAAAACTTTTCCTTACAATTAAAAATAATTAACAAATAACATGGGTTTATTTGAAATTTATACTATTTTTTATATATACATACACATACTTATGCATTTTATGTATACTTTAAACATCCAGTTAATTTTCTTGTAAAGATATGTATTTAATAAGTTTGTGTTTTAACTAATGAAATATCCTTAGGATATAAATGCTCATGGGTGCACACATTTGAATGGGTACCAACATATATGTTAAATCAGCCATTTTGTATTATTAAAAATGAATTAAATTTTATTATTAGTTTCTGATAATTCTAATACATTAATTTTATATCATTGTAAAGCATGGCTTGTGTGCTTATATATAGATGTGTTTTATGTAAACATATTGAAGATGCATGATAAAACATAAGTGATTACTTAGTTTAACCTTTTCAAGAAATTTTAAATGTTTTTAAGGCACAATAACTCAATTTATCAATTGTTTTATCCTGTACAAATAGTCACCATTAATCAAGCAAAAGCTAATATAAGTAAATACTAGAATCATTAAAAAAAGATTAAAACCGAGAAAACGAATTTAAAATGTAACCTAATAACTCAAAATAGGAAATAATAAAAATCCTAATTTTGATGATGGAACTAATTTAAAAGGATTAGAAAATTAATACCTGTGTAAATAAAAGTGAAGAAAAACAACAATGATATTCCTGAGAATTCAAACTTAACTCCTGATATCAAGAAATAAAACTGCTTTCAAAAACTACAAACCAGTCAGGGAGGACGGAAAACAGTTGAAGAAACATGCCAGATGCAAAGATTAGTCTAAATATATGGGAAAATGTTTTTTAAATGTTAAATTGTTCATAAAGAAAAAGTAACGATAGCGTGTTGTCAAACCGGAAGTGGCAAATGTGGCAAAACTTTGCAGGAAAGAAATTTATTTTAAATATTAATTCGATCTCAAACTAAGAGTCAAACATTATGGAATATGATTTAAGTTACCTCCCTGCATAAAAATTAGAAATTTATGATTAGATCAAGAGTTATTGGGCCATTTCCAATGCAATTGGGATGCCACAAAAAAAAATTCTTCAAAAAAGTTTCAAATTGACTTAGAATTATGACCAAGTGAATTAGAAGATAAAATACAATGATTTAGAGATAAAAATGGATTTATTGGATGTTGTGGGCCAAGACAGAAACACTGAAGCAGTTAATTATTCAATCCCTTTAAATTTAAATTATTAAGAAAAACCCAAAGACTGAATACAAACAGTTAGATTTTATAATTGGAACTTTAATTAAGAATCAAGAATTATAACTCAACTTCGATTAGAAGAACTCAATAGGATCAGTAAAGCAGAATCATAATTGAAATTTTGTCACAATTTAGTTCAGAACAAGGTTATATAATACAAACTGGATTGTAAGCCCTGAGGACATAATGGGACCATGAGTCTAATCATTGTTTTTTTTTCTTTTTGGGTTTTGCATGAATTTTCGGTCTCAAGGGTAGAGGCAATGGCCATGAAGGGTTTGTTGATTGGTGGGATCAGTCAGCGATCATTGCCACACCCAGGTTTAGGGATGATATGGCAATGTTATCATGGTCCTCTCTGTTTCGGTTGGTGTTCTGGACATGCTGAACCAATGTCACACCCAGATAAATTGTAACCCACTTATGATGGGGGCCAAAGCAGTTTAACCTTGTCCAAGGGGTGGGTCTGGGTTCTCGCTAAACTGAGTTCTGGCTGACGGGTCATGGATGGGGTCTGGGGGGAACTGCTTCAGGACTTTCCAGGTGCATTGAGAGTCCATTGTCCCACATTGACTTTGCCTCAAATGGACATAGCCTCCCCTTGATTGACTGACATTTGATCTGTGATAATTCATGTCCTTTTTTTTTTGGTGTTTTTTCTTGATGTTTGTACTCGGAATGTTTTTTTTTAGATACCTGTAATACCTAATCTATTGTATAAGGCAGTTGAATTGCTTTGAGCCACCACCCAGTTGTAGAATATCAATGTATCATTATAACCTCTATGGCCCACTGCTGGAGGTAACAGAATGTGGTTCCCTGCACAGGTGGATCAGACTTTAGTGACTTAATAAATTGCTTTGAAACATATATGTAAATTATAATGTGATATCTTACTTTTTTGTATTATTTTAATCAAAATCAGAATGATGTATACTGTACTTAAGAGACTTTAATTTAATTTTATTATTATTGTTTTTAATTAATAAATTTATATTTCATTAAGTTATTCAGGGAATTTATTTAATCCTAAAATAGGTTTAAAATATTATACGTTGGTATTATCTCATGCTCACAATAATATATATAGAGATCTTGCTCCCTGCACTGGATTCATGCATAATAGTTACTTATATGGATTGGGATTTATGTTTGGTGTAATGGAAACCAAGATAATAATGTAGGATGGTAAAGATATATTCTTTAAATTCGATGCAATTTCATTTTTTTCTTGCTTTTTTTTAAAATTTAGTTTATAGTTGGCAGTACATTATTGATACTAAGTGGCCAAAGCATTGATGATGATCAGACCAGCTTAGCACCTCAGAATTATTTTTTACTGATGTATTCTGGTGGATTAGCACTTAATTCTGGCATTAAAATATTGTTTGTATTTCTGCCCTAAATTTGACAGTGGCTAAATAATTAGCTTGGTCTATAGTGGACCACTTTCAAATTTAGTCACAAGATTGACTGTTGATTTTTTTTTTATTGTTGGTTGTTCATAATAATGAATGATTTTATTACTATTTTTGTGTGACGCTAGTGAATTTATACCTTAGTTGACTATTGGTTGGTTTCATTTTTTTCTAATCTTTCCTGCTCATTATACTCATTGTATATTTAAATTTAGATTAGTGTACTATGTGGGGTTGATGATGATGAGTAACATCACCCCAGTGCCACCCTGACTTTGTACCATTATAGTACAATGCAAAATGATTTGCTAGTTACATACAATCAATTTAAGAGTTATATTCTTAAAATAAAAAATTAAACTATTTAACATTAGATAAAAAAATATTATATAAAAACACTATACAATTTAAATTAAAAAAATAAAATCGTTCAAATGAAAAAACCTATATATATAATGATAAAAAGTATGCAAAATAATTTGTTTTATTAATTAAATTCTAGCTTATTCAAATATAATAATTAAATAAAATTTAAAAAATAATATAAAATATAATTTAAATCAATATTTTATTACTACTTTCCTTTATATTTTTCAGTCATATCTAATTTTGAGCAACATACTTTTGACAGTGTTTAAAATAACACTCCTCTGAGATTATTCTTTCTCTAGTTTATAGATTTCCTATTTCAAGTGTTAATTTTTACACATTTTTTTTCCAATAAATATATAAGGTTGCTGAATTTTATTTAAATCAAATAATATGACATCATTTTTTATATTAATACATTTGAATTTTACTTTTCTAAAGCCTCTTTGCTAGATAGGTTATTGATACTCCTTATAAGGCAAACATTAGACATGTTATAATAGTTGTAAATTCTACTTCTATTTCACTATCAGGAATTACATTTTTAATTAGTGGCAATAACTCAATTAACATTTTGAAATCAGCAAACTTTTAAAATTTATACCAGTATTTGATAATTTCTTTCTGGGATTCTTATGTATTAGTTCTCCCCTGATATGTCACATATGTACTAGTCCAGCAATAGTTTTTAATCTAAAAGTAACATCTACATGGGATTTACTGACAGACTTAACCAATTAATTGAAGATTTATTGGGCAAAATAGTGACCTATAACTTTATTTGGTAAAAATGAAACAAACATTTATGAACATGCTTTTACGTTTTTTGTGAGAAATTATCTTGCACCAAGTAAATTTATAAATATTTATTTTGAAAAATGGCATTTACATTTTTTGTGAGTGGAAATGAAACAAACTAATTTCTCTTCATTGGAATATTTTCTAATATTCACTTACAAAATTGATACATTTACTTTCTTAGAAGATCATAAATGTCTTTAATTTGATTACTTTAATTTGATCTTTATATACACATTTGTTCACTGCTGATGACTTTCATCAGTGTGAGACTAATATGTAAATACCTTTTCTGCATTCATACAAAAATAGATGATAACTTACTTTTTCTAATGTTAGCTTAGCTTTTTTCTTGACTAAATGTTTTGCTAACTTTTTTTATGATAATATCTGCTAGTTCTTTAGGGAAATAATTTATGTGATACTTTCAAAAACTAGTGCTTAGAGTTCCGAATTTTAGGTTCAAATGTTCAACTATAATTGACTGGGATTGCAAAGAAACCAATTTGTGTTTTTCATTAATTTTTATATTTATTGCCCTCTAATATGACAATTTGTATTTGCCTAAAATAAAAAAAAGACAACAGCTATCTGATTAAATAATGTGTTGACTTATTTACTGGATACTAAAGAAAATAACTTTTTTACATTACAAATATATTTTGGCTATATTACATCTCTGAGGAAGACTGCTGAATGGTCAAAACTGTAGGGCTATGAGTTTAAAAAACAAATTGAACTTAATTGAAATATTTTTTTGCTATCTTTAAATAACATTTTTAGTTTATAAAATTTGAACTTTAAATTTTAAAATTAACTTAAATTAATTATTAAGATAAAATAATAAACTATTAATTTTATTAAACATAAATATTTATTTCATACAACTTAATTCTTGATTCAATATATTAGCTTCAATTACATTTAATTGCATACAATTGTACTAGAAATATGTTGAGTTTTATGTATAATAAAATATCTTATTGCTGACAATTGTGGCTTTCCAGGAAAAAATTACCATTTATCATACAATAATATTAACCTCAATTACTATTGTTTTATAAATTTTAATTACTTTTAATCAATCTTAACTAAGGAAGAAAATTTGATTTAAATCTTTGAATTTATTCAAATGATTCAAAATGTTTTTAAAATTTTATTTAGGTGTTAAGATCTTACTATATATCCCACTAAACCATAAATGCCAATAACTAACTGGTTTGTATATGTAACATCAAAACTTAAGTAAATCAACAGAACATCAACAATTTGTTGTCAAGACAACCCTCAGTAGATAAAAGATGGATCAGTTAACTATTCAGATTGCCTTGGTAACAGATTATTGATATTCTACTCACTTAATAAACTAATAGAATATCAATGATCAATTGTCAAGGCAATCTCAATAAATAGAAGATAGATTATTTTGTATCTACTATGATTGCCTTTATATCTTATAGTTTTTATCGAGTTTGGTTATTTAGGCTTTGTCTGTTGTAAAGTAATTTATACACTAGCATATACGGCACTTACATTTTTTTAATTACTCAATATATGTTAATAGTATAGTTTTCATTTTATAGTGTCATGTGTAATGATTTGGATTACTATAGAAAATCAGCAATAAATTTTAGCGTGCACATACACACACAATCTTTTTTTTTCACTTCATAACTGATTTTTATTATTATTTCAATTTTATGCCTTTTCTTCCTTGGTTAAATTATATAACTTTACTATTTTCTAAATTTTCCTTACTTATTTCAGACAATAAAATAAGATTTATATATAGAAAAAAGAATGTATAGCTGATTATTTATATATTGGAATTAATGGATCAGTTTTGGAAAAAAAAATCTTTGATTTATTGAATTAATGTCTAATAAATTTATTAGATTTGACTTTAATATTGATATTTATTTTAGCTTGATTAGTATTTTTATGACTCTATTTTTGTTTAATATATTAACTGTTTAATGGTAAGATTATTACTATCATTTTAATTAGTATTATCAGTTTTGTTTTAAAAATGTCAAAATGAATACTAATATATTGCTTATCAAGCGTTCTTGGTAAATATTAATAAATTAATTATATTATTTATTTTTTCATTTAATAATTTGGTTAATTGCGTAATCAATTTTATTTTTATTTTTGTTATCAATATTATGTCTATCTTTTTGCATAGCAATTTTGAGTTATCTTTACTTTTGTTCTTATTTCTATGAATTTATTGCCACTTTTTTTTTTGTTTTGACGAATCCATTGCCTGGAAAGTTCATTTTGTTTCTATTCTTCTTTTAATGTAAAACTTATATTTTGCATTTTATGACGTGAAAATTGCTTTGTCGACATTTTCAAAATATAGAGATAGCTAAATATCTTTTGTAAAATATTAATTTAAGTATTGTTATGGATTTTTTCTTCTTTTAAATAATTCAAGTATATGTTGTTTATAACACTACGTAATGGTTTTCAATCTATTAAAAGAAAAATATATATAAAATTATGCCAAATTTCTTGATTATTTTTAGATAATAATGTTTATTTTCAATAATAGTCAATTTTAAGCATTGTGTTTTTATTATAGTCATTTTAGGCATACAAATTGAGTATAAGATATAGTGATGATTCGCTTGATAGTACGACCAGAATTTTTTTAAATAGTAAAAAAAAGCTGCATTAGTTTTTCATTAGACTAGAGATTATCCTCTTAATGAATAATATATCTGTAGTATAATTTTTGCTTCACCATTCTCATGCAAGCTGGGAATGATTTCTATCCATTTTTAATACTTTCTAGAAAAGTGTAATCTTAAATGAATGACCAAAGACATGTGAAAAAGATGTATGACTCGCAAGATGCACTACAGAAATATTATTCATTAAGTGGATAATCTCTAGTCTAAGAAATGACCAATAAAAGTTATTAATATATTTTTATTAAGTCATTTGTGTCAAAGTTGTGAGGGCAGTAAATGTGACACATCATTTAAATTGTAATAATTGGCTATATATATATACTGAACAATGATAAATTTATGTGTGAGAGATTGTGATCTGGCACAACTGATGAGTACTGGTTCACCACAAAATTTACATCTTGGGGGTCATATATCTTTTTCACATGTCTTTATATATATATATTTATAATCACATCTCTCTACAGAGTATTAAAAGCAGATATAAACCAATACCCAGATTGAATGAGAGTGTAAAATTGAAAAATACATTACATAAATAGTATTCATCAATAAAATAAGTGAATCTCTTTTTCTAAATTTTAATTGATCTATTAAAATAGGCTGTCAAAAAATTAGAACTATATTTTTTATTTTCATTTATAGTTTTGTAATCTATATTTTGTAATGTGGATGCCAATTATTATTATAGTTGAAATCATATTTGTTTATATTTATTATGGTAAAATGATCTATTACTTTTATTCTCGATTATTTAATTTTGTGAGAGATAAACAGTCGATTTAACACTAAGATTTTCCCAATGTTATTGTTTTTGGGGTTTTTTTGCAGTTTTTTTTTTTAAAGCAAATAAAATATTGGTATTAAAAAACAGCTTTTAAGTAAACTTATCAGGTACCTGATCATTACAAAAAACAACAACAACAATGGAATACCTATATTTTGGGTCATCTCTTGACCATTTTTGGTCACTTATTCTTCATTTTACACTTATTTTATAATAAATTCATGGATTAATCTTTATTTAAAATTTTAATTCTAAAAAATCAGCATTTAGCAGTGTTTTTGCAAAAAAAAATAGATTTTTCTTTAATGTCTATTGTCATATTGTCCAGCCTCTTTTATCTTATATGGTAACACAAAGTACTAATTGTGAACTTCAGATAATGTTCACTAGGTATTTCTAACTGTCAAAGTCAAAAATCAAACCAAAATGTTTTATGCTTTCATAATAAATTTTGAACATAAATAAATAAATTTCCCATAATTTTTTATATTCATAATTAAGTTTTTACATTAATTTATCTGAATATAAACTTTGATTCAAAAATTTTTAAATTTAGAAGAAATTTAATCAAGGAAGAGTGAATAGTGCTTGACCACTATTCAAGATAAGTGAATAACACTTGATCACTATTTGCATATCAATTGAATTCGGTGACAACTAGCAAAACACAACTATTTTTCATAAATATTTATGTATTTTATGATTATTTTTTACACTTTATTGACTAATAATGTGGCTAAATTTAGATTTTTATTTAAAATATTCAATATTAGATGATGACAAAACAACAGAAGTGAATAATCAGCATTCATAATTTCTAAGAAATGAGAAATCAATTGCCATTTTACATTATAATTGGTTGAAATATAATTCTTTTGTTTTACTGTAGGCTATTTTTCTTATGTTTTTTTTATATTTTTCTTCAGTTATTAACATTATTTTAAATTTTTTGTTACATTTAACCAATTTGAATGTAAAATAATTTATTTTTTGAAGCTAAATTAAAACAATTCTAATTATTGTACATTAATATATCATCATCATCATCATCATCATCATCATCAAACATTATCAATCCTCTGCAGGATGAAGGTCTCTCTGAGTTCTATCCCTCTTCTCTGATCTTTAGCTTCTCTTCTCCACATCACCCCTGCACACTTTCTTATTTCATCTATCCATCTTACATGTGGTCTCTTTCTGGGTCTTTTACGATCTCTTGGAATCCAGTTTAAAATTCCAATTATCCATCTATTATTATCTCTTCTAGAAATATATCCAGCCCAACTCCACTTCAGTCTTTTAATTTTTTCAGTGAGATCAGTAACACCTGTTTTTCTCTTAGCCATATATTGCATTTTCAATCTTTTCTTCTCACTCCCAACATGCATCACTCCATACTTCTTTGAGTGGTCTGAAGTCTCTGTATTGCTCTGCTATTAAGTGTTCAAGTCTCAGATCCATAAGTAAGAACTGGTAAAACACATTTATTAAAAATCTTTCTTTTCAAACACATAGGCATATTTCCCTTTAGTATAAAGTTATTTCTACCAAAAGCACTCCAAACAAGTTTAATTCCATGATTAATTTTATCCATTATGTTTTTATCTGTATTAATAATCTGACCAAGATATTTGTAGTTGTTAACTTTTTCTAACTCATCATAATCAATCTTTATTTTCATACTTTGAGAAAATCCATTAAACATTTACTTTAGTCTTTTTAACCTTTATCTTTAGTTCTAATTTCCTACTTCCATCTGATAACTCCTGCAACATTTCCTGCAGCTCTGAAGCATTATTTGCAAAAACAACTTCATCATCTGCAAAATCTAAATATCTTAAATAATCTCCATTTACTTTCACTTCTTTAACTTCCCATTTTAATCCACAAAATACTTCTTGCAGCACTGCTGTAAAAAGTTTTGGAAATATAGAGTCATCCTGTCTTACACCCTTATCAATGTTGACTTTCCCAGTAGCATTATGTAATCAAATTGTTGCTGTTGCCTTTTTATAAATATTCTTTAAAATATGACAATATCCTGGATTTTTACCTTGATGATCCAATGCTTTAATCACTGAAGAAATGTTTATAGAATCAAATGACTTTTCATAATCTACAAATCCAAAGCATAATGACAACTCATATTCATTTGTCCTTTCTATAATTTCTCTTAATACCTGGATGTGAACTACTGTACTAAAACCACTTTTAAATCTTTTAAATCCATATAAAAATGATGAATTAAAAAGGATTGAATATCTCAAATTTTGTAAATGGTGTGGAAAAGAGTTGAAAATGATATAAGAAAACATAACTGTGAACTAGCAAGGAAAGCTGTAGAAGAGAATAAAAGTCTCAAGAGTGTAAAACAACATTTTGGTATTGGTAGGAAATTTATATCTGCAATAAGAAAAAAAGATGGAATTATTACTAAAAAGAGAGATGACATCATGAAATTGGTAGAAGATTTTTATCAAGAATTATATAGTAATAAAGAACAAGTACCTCCTATATCTATTACATCTTCCAAATTGCCCAGAATCTTAAATGAAGAAGTGAGACATGCAATTAAGTGTATGAAGAAAGGAAAGGCTCTAGGAAATGATGGAATTATAATTGATATATTAAAAGAAGCAGGTGAAGAAATAGAAACAATTTTAGCAAAGTTATATACCAAATGTCTAAATGATAAAGATGTACCGGAAGATTGGAAGAATGCAGTAATAATATTAATATTTAAAAAAGGTGATAAAGAAGATATTAGAAATTACAGACCTATCAGCCTTTTATCAGTTTTATATAAAATTTTTACCAAGATAATTACAACTCGTCTACAGAGAACATTGAATTTCCATCAACTAAGTGAACATTAATATATATATAGAAATGGGATAGATCCTTATTTGATGAATGAAATCACTCACATTTTACTCAATCTGGCCAATAAGAATATTTGTCAGCCAAAGGGTAGTACTTTTTAAATAAAAATTAAAACAGAACAAACTAAATCAGAATCTAAAATTTACATTAAATATTTTTTATTAGATTATATTCATCAATTGCAAAACAAGGATATTTATTTTTATTTCCACATTTAATAAATAAGACTTATCCATTTTACTTTTTAAATAACTAAACACAGATGTCTCTAATATAAAATAAATACTAATAATAATTGGTAATGTTTTTTATAGTCTGTAATAATTAACAAAGTAATGATATATAAAAAGTAAAAACGAACTGATAAAATAGCTGCAGCTAAAAAAGCTATTAGAAATAAAATGTTTTATTGAAAGGTAATAAAAAATTATTCCACTGAAAATTGAAAAAGCAAAAATTACATTTTAAGAAATTATAAAACGTAATTTTAAGCCAAAAAAACATCACATGATCACATAATTTATTTTATCTAATTTTTAATATAGGGAATTTGAACTCAGACGTTCAAGCTTCCTTCAGCTATCCACTCTATCTCATGCAACTTATACACTCATGATCACACACATGTGAAAAAGACAAATTATCTTCAATATACATATTTTGTGCCGAACTCTTATTCACCAGTTGGTCTAGATCACCATCTCCCACACACATATATAATCAGTGCTTCGATTATATTAAGATAAAAAAATCTTCGAACTTTAATAGATATGCATCAATTTTCTCCACCCTCCAATTCTTCAGCCATCCATACTATTGAAAATCCGATGATGGACTGCCCAAATCATTAGTCATATCCATATTAACTTTAAGTCATTCTGACTCCTCATATATAGGACTTTTCCCGTTTAAATACATAGAAGAAGGATCGGCATGATACAGTGAATATGTAATATTTAAAAGAAGTAATTATAGGAATTTAAACACTGAATTTCAAACCACTTTTGGCTATCAACTCTTTTTTATATAACTGATACACTGACCACATAATGCAAAACGATAAATGATCTGTAATATATGTATTTCATGAAGAACCAGCACGCATTAGTTGGTCCAGATCATCATCTCCCACACTCACTAATATAATAAATTCTCAGTTTATATTAAGATAACAAATCTTCAACCTTTAATAGACAGGTTTCCATATACTCTACCCTCCAAATTTTCAGTTTTCTATGCCATTGAAAATCTGATGATAGAATGATTGGAGATCATTTATCTTTTCACATGTGTTGATCATGTGTATCGGTTATATGAGATAAAGTGTATAACTGAAGGGAGCTTGAAAATCTGTGTTTAAATCCCCTATATTACATTTAAACTCCAAGTTTATGAACTATGCTTGTATTATAATAATATTATTCTAATTTTTGTACAATTAAATTTTTTCAGTAAGAGACATATGCAGAACTGTAATCAATTATAGCAAACATGAAAAGCTGTTGTTAAAATCAGAAACATCTATTGTTATAAGAAATGCCCACTTCAATAATATTTTTATGATTTTTTACAATTGTAAGTGGAATTTTATTATTCTAAAAAATAATTTTTATGCATGAATGTATTTTTTATCAAAATTCATTTCACTTATAAAAACGTTTTCTGAGAATAATTTTCGTTGTCAAAAATAAATTTATTTATATACAGATTCTTTTGTTTGATTTTTTGCTTCTATTTATTATTCTTTTTTTTTATTCCCAAAACTGATATATTTTAAGCTGACTGACTAGCCTAGATAGAACATGACTTTAAATTTAGTATTTACAAATCTAAAGGGCAAGGGTTTGATTTTTGTGAAAGTACTGCCATTGGTCTTAACTAAAGAAAAAATGGGGGGGGGGGTATTCACACTAAACCATTGAATCATATAAGTTCAAACAAAGTTTAAATATATATATATACACTTAACATTTAAAACTAGATGAAAGAAATATCACAAACTTTTAGACAAACAGTAGGAAACTTTCCAGACAGTGGTGCCACCCAATACATAGTGATTAGTGGATGAATGCTAGGAAGTGCGTGCATCAAAATCCCTAATACTTACTCTTCCAATACCCTCAGACTAATTTCTAGTCTGTGGCCTCCATCAGTGAGGAGCTGTGGATATGAGAACAATGTGCATAGATATGTCGATCTAGTGCAACTCTTAAAAATATTATAAGTAAGGGTGGAGGATGGAGAATTTCCTTATATCTAACAATACAAGGTTTCCTGCTGATGAAAGTCACATGCGAGAAGCTATTCTGGGGATATTGAATAAATAGGCATTAGATAGGGATTCTGATGTACTAATTTTTAGCATCCGTTGATTACTATGGCTTGCATTGGGTGACACTACTGTAACAACTTGTATAACCATAAGAAATGGTGACCATTTGATGTTTTAGTGGTTTAAACGGTTAGACAAATAGCACATATATATTTTGAGTTTATAAAAAATACTTTAAAGCAATTGAATTTTATTAAAACGTTTTTAAATATATTAACAATTGCAAAAGCTTTGTATAAAGTTTATATTTAAAGAATAAAAGAGAAAGAAGATGTACATAAATAATTAATTATTTTAAGCGATGATAATTAATTTTGAGAATAATTTTAGCATTTTTTATAACCTTGACTTTAGCTATTATGTAAATTAACTGTTATCATTCAAAGCTAAATTGTTTTTTTTTTTTTTTATAAAGTTATTTACGTAGTAATAAAATTACTAAAAAAAAAAAAAAAAAGACGTTGATAACATTCAGTGTTGAGTTAAAATATAGTCTCAATAACATAAAAACTTCAACTATATACATATAAGTTATTTATAACTTTGAAAATTCTAAATAACAATACGTTAATTAAAGATAATATTTAAAATGTACAATTTAATAAAAACTATATGTTAAAATATTCAAATATTAATTATAAACAGAATATAATATAGCTAGTTGCTCGGGAGATTATATGATGTTTAATCATCTGAAGTAATGGGTAAGATTTTAATCCATTAAATAAATTTTGAGTCCATTATCTTAACAAGCATAAAACTAATGCATAAAATTATACAGAGGATTAATATTGACTATTCTATATATTAATCACTATGGCATCTTTTTTTAAAAAAATTTAACTTCCTTAAGCTCTTCATATAAAAAATCACAAAATTCAATTCACCCCATATTGAAAGAATAGCTACCTTTTTATTTAAATTACCAAAATCAAGTATATTTAATTCTCACATTTTAAATTTAAAAAAAAATTGTATAACTGTGAGGATAATTGAAAATATGGCTTTTTGAAAAACTTTTAAACTCTGCCTTGATGGCTTTACATTCTTTTTTAAAAACCTTCAACCTTTGTGATATTACTTTGAGAAAATATTTTGAATGGCTAAAAACTTGATTTTTTGCATATTTATTAAGATCCATGATTACTTTTGCATGATAATTATGCAATACTTATTAAAAATCAAAACTATAAATTATTATTTATTTCATTTATATTTGAGTTTCAGACCACTCAAAGGAGTATGGAGAGATGTATGTTGGGAGTAACAAGAAGAGATTGAAAAAGCAATGTATGGGTAAGACAACAAACAGGTGTTACTGACCTTATTGAAAAAATTAAAAGATTGAAATGAAGTTGGGCTGGACATATTGCTAGAAGAGATGATAATAGATGGACAATTGAAATTTTAAACTGGATTTCAAGAGATTGTAAAAGATCCAGAAAGAGACCACATGTGAGATGGATGGATGAAATAAGAAAATGTGCAGGAGTGTTGTGGAGAAGAGAAGCTAAAGATCGGAGAAGATGGATTAAACTTGGAGAGGCCTACATCCTGCAGTGGATTGATAATGGTTGATGATGTTGACGATGATGATATTTCACCAATAATATTAACAATGCAAATTGTGTGTGTGCTAACATGTTATACTAACAGTCTGTTAAGATATATTGCAAAATCGTAAAAATTATTAAAAAGTTTTAAACTTTTAAAGCATAATTTGACAGATTAAGAGATATTGATATTTATTTATCTCATTTTAAAACTAAGTATCAAATAAAAAAGATTTTGTTCATTTTCTGAAATGAAACTGCTTTTCCTGATTGTTGATGGTAAAAAAACATTTGTTGCTTGGATTACAATGTAATTTTTTCAAGATTTACACAAATCAAATGTAATTTTTTAGAATTTATTTCATTTTTAAACAAAACTATGTATCATATGAAATGGAATTTATTATATTCTGATAAATAATAATGAGTTAATATTAAAATTAATGTCAAAAGCTTACAGACACAGAAAGCAATTAAAACTGACACATGGCTGGTCCATTGTGAAAATTGGTTATGCTCAACATAAATATATTTAATGATGCCAATAATATTGCATAAAGATTGTGTTATTGTAATTGATTGTAGAAATTTTAAATTTTTGGTTAAATCTCGAAAGCAGACCTATTACACATTATAGTATAATTATAGCTTCACTAACACATGCGAAAAATGCCACATTGTTATAATTAATATTCTTTTAAATATTTGAACTAAAATAGCTTACTTTTAAACCAAATGCGACTTTTATTATGTGAGCAAAATCATGAAGTAATGTTTTGATTTATTATTTTAATTATTGCTCTACAAAAAATTGTACTGATGTAAGTATAAGCATATTATATATTTTAAAATGATACATTATTATTAATAAAATAATTTTATATAGTATACAAAAATATTTCAATAAAATTATATAAATACTTAAAAGCTATAAAACTATAGGTTACGTATGAATGCATTTAAGTTTGATTAATTTTAAAATTAAATGCATTTAAAATTGAGTTTAGTTGTAGATAATATAAATATAAAATTAATATTAAAATCAAATTTATTTTATTATTTATAGTTTTTATATATGTAAAAATTTTGTTTTATATGTAAAATATATAAAATTTGCAGATAGTTTGGCTTTTATAGTTGAGGATGGAAAGAATCTTCAGTATATGTTGAATAAATTGGAAGAAGGATATATGGAATATAGAATGAAGATTGATGTTGAGAAAACCAAGTATTTATGGATAGGAAGGGATACAAAAAGACTTCAAGTTAAAGTTCATGATAATAAAGTTCAACAGATAAAATAATTTAGACATTTGGATAGTTGGTTGAATGATGATGAAAGAAGTAAAAATGAAGTTAAAGGAAAAATAGCATTTATAAAAAAAGGCATTTATTATGAGAAAGAAAATATTTGTGTACTTTTGACAAAAGAATTAAGAAAAACTAATAAAATGCTATGTGCGGAGTGTACTATTGTATGGTTGTAAAAGATGGACAATGATTAATAATATTAGAAACAGATAGGAAGCCTTTTAATTGTGGTCATGGAGAAGAATGAAAAAATCAGTTGGATGAATAAAATAATAAATGAAGAAGTTGTAAATAATAAAAAAAGATTGAAAAAATTAGAGATAGAAAGAGAAACTGAATTGGACATATGATAAAAGAATAGTTTAATGAAAGTTGATTTAAAGGAAATGGTGAGTGGATGCAAGAAGAAAGGTCGGAAAATATTGACATTGCTGGATGATATAATATATAGGAAAAGATACATGAAATTGAAAAGTTGGGCAATCAAGAGAATGGAATTAAGAAATGGATGAATTTGTGATGTTATTGTTGTTGGACCTATCCATAAAACAGAATAATATTGATTGATTGAACTCTCAATAGTTGCAACCAGTATGTAATACTTCAAGAAATTTTTATATGGCTTAATTTATAGATTTTTTTTAATTAAACAGATGTCCATCTCAGTACCTTTCTGGATATATCTGTTTTTTTTTTTTTAAATCAGTTTGAATGTTATTCCATTTTGTGGGTTTAGTGATATGTCAGACCACTTGTAATCTAAACAAAAGTAACTATATCTCTCACTTTTGTGATGCATAAGTTATTTCTTTCAACTTTTTTTTTACTAATAATGTAAATAATTCTTACAATAATAAAAATTAAATGTATTTATTATAGAAACACATCATTTTTTTTCTAAAAGAAAGCAACCAATTGATTCCAGGTAGAAACTATTGGTTTATTCTAAAGAAACTAATTTATTTCTCCATTTTTTTTTTTTTTGCAATTCATGATTATATGTTTTTTTACATCATAAAATAATACTTTTCTTAGGAATATTATCTATCAGATGATGGTTATAACATTTACATTATAAAACCATGTTAAATGGTTAATTTGTTATCATGGAGAAATTTTGGTAATAATTGTAAAGAAGATTATTCAACAGTCAAAACATGGAAATAGTGAAAAATAAAACATTGAATATATTTTGTTTAAAGTGTACAGGAGAATGTGTTATTATGATTTGTTTACATTAGTATTTCAATATCAAAAAATGTACTTAATAAAATTAATATTTATTTAAATATGCAACTGGTTTTGGTTTATAGTGAAGAAAAAAAAGATTTATTGTTAAAAACAGGAATTTAGACATCATAAATCAGGAATTTCAGATTAATGGTGATTACTGTACATTAGCAAAAAAAATAAACCCATGGGTATATATTTCTATGAAATTTTATATAATAGTAATTAAATACAATGGATTGGATAGTGAGAATATGAATATATAAATCATTCATTTAAAAAAATCTTAAATATGGTGCTAGTAAGAAAGAATGTTTATCTGGGCAAGGTGGCTAAGAGATTTCTGACTCTGTATAAGGAGAAGTCACAATGCATCACATCACATCCTGAAAATAATTATTGTGAATATATATATATTTGTTTTTTGTTAATATAGATTTTACTTAAAATAAAAATGTGTTAAAGTTACATTTAAATTAAGTGTAATAAGGCTGTATTAAAATGTATGATGAATTTCTAAACATAATATCCTGAAATAAACTAAGAAGCTGTAAATAATGGATTCAATAGTGTAGCTTTCAGTTAACCAGAACATTTTGTTGCTTTAAAGGTATAATTGTGTAATTATAACATTCAAATTTTATGTCTTATATATATAAATAAAGTAAGCAAATCACTTTTCTTTAGGTTGTGAGTAATTAGCACTATGTTTAGCAAGGATTAAGAATAGCTATGCTCTTTTCATGTTTACAATTATTAATAAGTTAATAAATATTATATTTTAGTATATAATAATTAAATGTTATATTTATAAATATATACATAAGCATTAAAACACACACATATTATAATATTGTGGTATAGATTGTATTATTAGGTATGATTGAAATATCAGTGTTAACACCCGAGAAATGAACATAGATTAAGTAAATTATTCAACATCAATAGTCAAATCAAAATTAAAAGAAAGACTTTAAGATGGATAACATAAGTAGCAAACTCTCCATACAGTTGTGCTACCTATTAAAAGGTTTAGTAATCAGTGGATGCAAGAAGATTTGTGCACAAAATCCAATATCCCCAGACTGGATGAGTAGATACTAGATAGGGATTTTGTGCACATACCTTCTTACATCCATTGATTACTAAGACTTACATTGGGTGGTACTACTGTATAGTTTTCAACTGTTGTTAGTAGCTTGTATATGCATAGGAAATAGTGACCATGTGAAGCTGAAGATGGAATGGTCATGTAAAATGAATGGATTAGAACACAATGTCAGAGATGAAAGTAGATTGAGATGCAGAGGGGGGAAACAAGAAGAAAACAAAGAAAGGTAGTAAGAGATGATAAATTGCAGGAGGAAAAAATAATACCAGAAATAAATATTATAAAATATATCCTGTATAAAAAATATAGAATATCCTATTCTAACAAACCATGCATTAATATGTATTAGATACATCTTAACAAATTAGGAAAAATTTCTCAAAGGTACTTGCAAAATAATTAATGCTTAAACTACTTGCAGTGACTGTATTAGATTACATTTAACATCATATGTGTACATTTACTTATATTTGACATCACATGACTACATATGCTTACATTCAATATCACATGCTTATTTAACCATGATTATTTTTACATTATTCCAACACTATTTATTGTAATCCTGAGAAATCCATGGATAACAAAAGATAGTTTTCTATATTTACACCCACTGCTAAATCGAATGCACTAAAACCTTCTGGAATGAGAATACAAAGAGATCACTGGAAAAATCAGAAACGGTTTTTTAAAAAAATAAGATTAACATTATATATCCCACTTTTTAAAAAATTGTGAAATATTTCAGCATGTCAGGGGTAAAGTTTCATGCCGGTCATCCTATTTTCCTATATCAAATAGACCAAGCACAAAATTTAACATCAGAAAAGAAATCTAATTTTTCAGCCATTTACTGATGGATTATCTTAATAAATGTAAGCATAATATCAGTTTTAAGAAAACACAAATTTTTATCCAAATTATACAATATAAATTGTTCAAATACCAAATCACTTCACATTGTTAAGAAATGCACCACCTACCTTTGTGCACAACCAGTCCAAAATGTATCTATTTTGAAATAGGGACTTTAATATATTTATTTCACATAGGGTTTCTTAATGACGTGCGGTGATTTGATGTTTGGATATTTATTTCAATATAGCATTATGCACTGGAATTATTAATATAAATTCCATATCAAAAAGAGCTATAACATGATTGATTCAATGCTGTTTGCAAAAGGTTGTTGGATGGAAAATTATTATCTAAAGGTTATCAAATAATAATTTTTGTAAATGAAAAGAACCAGTGTTGTATTTTTTTCCATTGTCTTTAAAATATGTTTGTTTGTTTTTTGCTCTTTAGTTAAGAAAGTCGATTTAAGTTAACGATATAAGTAGACATATTTAATTTTTAACATAAAATTAAAATATGTGAGTTAATTAATATTCGTAATTTTAGACCTTAAAAATAAAATTGTGATTAATGTGACTACTGTAAAGTGATAAGTAGAATGATTATTTGTTTGGAGTAATGCAATAGTATTATCTGTATATATTTTCTGTTAAAGTGATATACTTTCAAGTCAAAATGCTGCATATGGATGGGCAGAGAATCATTGGGCTTCTGCCCATTTGACTACAATATATATTTACATACTTTGTTTGTTCACAACTTTATTTCTTTGATTACATTTAATGGACAATCAGATACAATTATCATCATATAATGTGACTCTTGACACCATTACAGGAGAACAGATTTTAAAACTTCTCAGATCTCAATACATAAATGAATTATATTTATAATTTTGAATATGTATAATTTTAAATATGCAGTGTCAAGTGGCTATTTGGATTATTCTAATCACATAGATCAATGATGCTGACTAATTCATCTTTTAATTAATCTAAGCATATTTTTTTTAGTTGGACAATATCTTTATATAATAATGAATGACTCACATCTAAGTACCATTTTAAATTTGAAAAATGAATTTATTTGATTTGATGTTTGCTTTCTTATACCATAGTACTTTTTCACTGACAAGCATGAACTTATAAAGGGATAGTTATGAAATTTAAAACAACATGCTTGGAATGAGATGAAGTCACATACACAAGAAGATTTTAATAATAAGTAAAAACTAGTTTATTTAAACATCTAACAATATATATTTAAACACATATCAGATATTAAATATAAATTGACATAATATAAATGCAAAGAAAAATTAATATTCTAGATGTAATTAATAAAGAAAAAAATATGTAAGAGTTTATTTCAACAATTTTTATAAATAATAATAAATTAAAATAAATGTTATCAAAATTAATTAGACCACAGTTTTATAAAATTGTGGTATCATGTTTATGGTTTTTTTATTATTATAATGCATATATGTGAGGTTATTAATAATTATTCAGCTCTTGAGTCTTCATGATAGGTGGAGGGTTATTTCTTATTGTGATAGGATAACAGATAGGTCTTTTGAATTGTCATCTTTTCTTTCACTCAAGATAAGCAACAGTTGTTTTATCCAGAAGAGCTATTTGCTTCTGAGTATTGTCTGGTATACACCAGGGTTCTAACAATGCAATCTTTCAGATTTAATTTTCTTAATAAATTTTATCATTTTTGATAGCTGGCAAGGAATAGTTAATTACTACTATTTTTTTTATGTATCAAAGCATCAGCCAGGAAGCGAACCCACCATCCCGGGACAACTGCTTATAAAGCAGATGTCGCTGATCTCTTGATCACCAAAGCTTGCATCAAAATGCCAATGACCTTCAATTACTATGCTGAAACAGTTCTTCAGCTATAATTTCTCCCAGGTTGACTTCTGCATGATATCCATTATTGTCAGAAACAAAGAGGCAGAAAACAAAAGAGAGAGAGAGAGAGAGACTTATTGTCTGCCTATTTATATTCTTTTCAAAACTACAGTAGTCTCTCCAATTATAATTTTAGTCAGCATAATGTCATTTTTTTTATTAAATTACACAGAAAATATATTTTTCCCATACAACAGTTTCTAAAAACATCAACCATTTTTTACATATACAATATAATTTTTTTAAAAAATTTTGATCACGGATTACAGATCTATAAAGTCAAGAAAATTCTACATCCACTTTTTTGGTTATCTGTAATATTTATAATCAAAAAATATGAGATAAGGTAGATTTTCTTTATCTTCAATGAACATAAATTAATTAAACGATTATTTTTAATTACACCAGAACAAAAATTTTGAATTTTTTTCTTTTTTAATAAATTATAAAGCAGTCATATTTTTCATGACATCAAATTATATATATGTAATTATATTATTTTATGATTATATTTAAACCAATAAATAAAATTAATGTATTTCATAATAGAAATGTTAATTTAATCATTTTATAATTAAAACTTGTAATGATAAAATTGTATAACAAATCATTTTAGCAATGTTAACTTATACTTTTAACTTGGTTTATTTTTATTTAAGTATTTACTATGATTTTTATAATATTGAACAACATCATGTTGACCACACTCCTTTTCATAAGGTATTAAAGTGGATAGAAAAAACCATAACATGCAAAAAAAAAACATGGCTTTAGAAGTTCAGATATTTGATATCACTAGCTCTCCTGCCAAATAAAAATTTGCATGCATAAATAGAAAGGGTAGCTTAGATGTTTTTTCATCTGATATGTAAATCTAATCAAGGACATTTAAACAGTACATGCAAAGTTTTTTACAATATAATTATAAACATTCATATCTATTTTTATGTGAAATAAATATGTAAATGTTAAAAATTTTTACAGCTGAAATGTTATACAAATATATTGGAAATAAAGCCACAATATATAATGTTCAAAATATCATGAAAGTCATATCTTCCTATCAAGCAGACAAAATAAATCTCATTTAGTATGCAGTTTAAGTAAAAACAATGCTACAATTGTTTATATTTATAAGAAATATTTACAATGGATGGTTAGATTACAAGTTCATGAAGTTAAATGCATAATTTCAAGAATGAGAGAATATAAGTAATGTAATTGACGATAGAAGTTCCAGTTTTAAGAGTGTGCAGCTGAGATTGATTGTAGACTGCTATATTTTGTTCATGGTGATCTGGGATAGAATATGAAAGATTGTAAGTATGAAATTAACCATTTCTTATTTCTTTTGAATACATTGAATTTCTTATTGTCAAATATCATGGAGCAATGTGCCATCCACGTGTTATTTAGTAAAAATACAATTATAGTCAAGCGTTGGTGGTTGATGGGTCATCACAGTCGCCTTACAAGTGGTTATCCCGGGTTAGTGGGCTCGCTTCCCAGCCAATGCTATACACATAAAAAAATACAATTACAAATGCATTATTAAACAGGAAGCATTTAACATTAATATAAATAATTGGACCACAAGTCAAGTGGAATTGCACACTAATTAGTCTTAACTTTCTGTGAGATCTTGAACATTGTTTAAATATAATGGTTTGAGATTCACTCATTGCAACTATTTAAATATTTTTGTATATCCCTATAGTGTCAGAAAATAATAATGCTTTCTAAAAGTATAAAAAATTAAATAAATCATTTGTCTTTTCCACATATCTTTGATTGTATATTTTATAAATATGTTATGGAATAGAAGTTTGAAGTATATTTAAATATATATTATATAAAGTTTAATTTAAAGCATCGCCAAAAATAGTATGTATATGAAGTAAAATGATAACTTGTACTATATAGGTTACTTGAAAAGTGTATGTTTCTAATATATCTGTAGTGTGATGGTTATGATTGAGTTGAGCTAAAGGTGAAAGATGCACTGACAAAGAAAACTTTCAAACATTATATAACTTATTGGCAGCTTTAGTTATTCTGTTCAGTTAATATATAGGGTATGTGAACACAGTCTTTCACATGATCCACCACTCATCACTCTATCTCATATCACTGATACACTTGGACACATATATGTTGAGAAGATAAATAATCACCAATATATGTATTTCATGATAAACCAGCAATCATCAGTTGGTTCAGATTATTATCTCTACACATATATGCAATAAGTGCTCAGATATATATTAAGGTAGCCAATCTTCATACTTTAATAGACAGGCTACAATTCACTCCACACTCAACTCTCCAACCAGCCATCCAATTGAAAATCAGATGGAATGCTCAAAGACCACCCTGAGGCTGAGATTCTTGTCACACCCATGTTGACCTAAAGTCAATTTGATCCCTCATGTACATGACATAATCCATTTAATACATATACAAGAAATGGGCAGACATCTCTACTATGTAATAACTGAAATACAGGCTTATTATATACCTGTATCAATATATGCAATGTATAGCATATTTTAACAGCATCGTGGCTATTAAAAAATCAAATTAAAACACTATTTTACTGTTAAAAATTTAAAGAAAGACCATTCTTGCTTATTTGAATGCTATAGGTTCTCTGTTTCATCATGTGTTTATTTCAAGCAATAAACCATATCTCTTCAATGATTTTCTTTCTACCATTTCTTTATTCACAAAACATTTGACAATACCTGGATTAAAACCATGTCCATAGAAAAAAAAAGAAATATGGACATGGCTTTGACCTGAGTATTGTTGATGTTGTTTGCGAAATAAATAAATGGCAGAAAGTGGAAGTTTAAAAAAGTTTGGTTTATGACATAAAATGATCACTTGATAAATCAAAAAATTCAATAGTGTTTCAGTAAGCAAAAAATGGTTTTCTTAAAGCTTGTAATGAATTCAAATAATGTTTTCTTTATGCTATGAGTGTGATGATTACATACTTGGTTTATACTGTACTTTATTCTCTGTTATAATGTTTTCATAATATTTAAAAATAGTAAAGATTCAGTTTTTTTAAAATATATATAATCACTATTGTTAAGCTGGATGCCTTTGTGAGTAATGTTTTATCAGCCATTGTATTTTTTTAGAAGAAACTTGACAGGCTTCTGGACAAAACTGGATTATTTAAGGTTGTAAATGATGATACATACATGGTGTAGGCTAGAGAAATGGTGGAATAGTCTGAAAATGTTTTGAAGCTTTTCAAGATATACATAGCCTTAAAAGGTTTTAGTTAATGATGAAGAGTATTATTAAATTCAATACACTATTAGAAGATCAAGTTCCATGTGTTATGGATCCATATCTCTTACTTCCAATTCGCAAACTTTTTATCATTTTCCTAACAATAAACCATTTGAGTATTTATTTATTTAAAAACCACTGATTGTCCTGGATTATTTATAATATCTTATTAGCAAAATATTTTTGTCTCATCAAACCCATCAGTACAAAACAGTATATATTAAACCCTAAATGCTAATATCAGCTAACTGGTTATCATGTGAAAATCACATCATTATCATCATGCTCAATAGAATATCAGCAATCTATTGTCAAGCCAATTTTCAATTATATAATAAAAGGCTATTTATTACCTAATTACAGGGTTGCCTTGACAACGGACTGTTAATAGTCTATTGGTTTATTTCAACATGAAGGAATTCGTGATATGATTTATGTATATGTGTGTATGCAATTAAATATATTAATTATACATATATTATAAAAAATGCAATAAATTTTAAGACAGCAAGAAATTGAAAGTTAGTGCATTAAAATGAGAATTTTATATTTGCATTTATATAACATTTCTTTTAAAAATGTCTTTTTTCTCCCTCTTACTCTAACACTTTACTAGTTGGTGGTCTGGTGTGATATTTAACTAGCATTTTGAATAGAAATTTATTTTTTATTTCAAATATTTTTAATATATGTATTAAGTAAATCGAAAAAAAAAACATTTATAGATGGGAGAGGAAAGAATACAATATTATGACATTATATATAATTAGACAAGTAATTTTGCAACAATAAATAGCTTATTTTAAACAACTAATATACATATTATAATTTTTTTAATATAAAATTAAACAGAAACTCTAGGAAAGGACTTTTTATCAATCGCTCAAAGAGAAACAGTTACTGAAAAGGTACATTATTTTCCAACTGCTAAATAAGAAGAGTTTGAACAGTTATCATATCTGGATACGAAATAGAATTAGTATATTTACACAATATCTATATCCTGTTCAGTTTAAATAAAATAGAATATTCTTAACTAAGAGGTCTTTATGGCCTCTTCCTTATTATTAGCTATCTAACTTAACATTTTCACAAAACAAATGACTATACTGGGATACGCACAAACACAAATTATAACTTAGAGATGCCAATGCTAGGCATTAATAATAAGCAGCTAATATATAGATTTAAATATTTGACACTTGAGCCCAAATTTTTTGATTTTCTATTCAAAATGAACATGGTCATTACCAACATTATATTTCATGAGATATAAGAGAAACATACATAGTATTGACACTATATTGATTTGTGCCATAGATCAGAAGAGAAACAAAAACATATATTCTTTGAGTATAGTAGCCCACAATTCATTCGATCTTATAGTACAAAAATTTATCAGAAAAAGAATGCCATTATAATTATGTTCAATTATAGTCTTTTTCAAATGCCTGCTTTACAGAATTAAGAGGTACAACATTTTTACTATATGCATTATGGTGCATTTATTTCTACAATAGTAATGCAAGAAATTTTAACACATTTAAAAACAAATTAGAGATAATAAAACAAAGAGATTAAAAAAATCACCCCATCAGATAATTTTGCAGCCACTTGGCCATTTGTCCATCAGTGCTCTAACCTATAGTGAGATATATTTTCAGTTTTATTGTAAATGTTTTTAATAATAGTATAATTTACTGAATGCTATTGAAAATAGTTATTGTGGTATTCTTCTATTCTTTGATTAGTTTTGTACTAATTTGTTTTCTTTGTTTAAACTGAAATATATATATATATATATATACACACACACTTTAAACTGAAATATATATATATATATATATACACACACACTTTAAACTGAAATATCTGTAGATATATTTTTCCTTGAATAAAGTTCCTTCTGAAACTGAACATACTTCTATTGAATGGAATTTCTCCAAATTTTGTACACATTAAGCATCATAGCAATGCAACATGTCAATGTAATATTTCAGCATTGTCTAGCTGTTTGTTGAGCCTAACAATGTTTGCATGCTGAATTTCCAACCCTGTTGATATCAGTTCAGCAAGTTTTCAATGACAACCAACAGATGGCACTATATTTTTTAAATGTACTTTCATTGAATTTAACAACTAATTCATTAAAAATCCACACCTAATTAAATTAGAAAAAATTAAGAATAAAATCTTAATTTTTGTTGATTGTTGAGCTAAAATTTGCTTTACCGTCTTCATAAACACAAAATAATGTAAATGATTGTCAACATGTGTGAATTTTGTTTCCAATACTAGAAATGCAATGTTATTGTTTTGATTAATACATTGCAAAATATGTGAATATTAAAAAATAATATATGTAAAAAGTATTTTATAAAAAGACATTTTATTTAATTTGATCTGTAATGCACTAAAATAATATTTTTTTCTCTTTATTCACAATTTGAATAGAGCTATTTATTTTTTTGTTTCATCATTTCTATGATGCTTGCTTAAATTTTACTAAGTAATAGATTCTAAATGACAGTGCTTCATTAATCACACCTAGATTATCCTATCCAATATCCCCAGATTAGTTTCAAAGTTATGGTTTTCCTCAATGAGAAATTTTGGATTTTGAAATGGTGCATCTGGACCCTTTAGGATTAATGTACCTCATTCTAGTGGTCATCATTTACTTCTTTGTTGTACCATTAAGCTATCATCACAAACTAACAAAAACACATTTGGATGTTTAGGCTTTAATGCACTCTTTCATTTATCTCTCTGTAATATTATTAAACTAAGAGTCCAAACTGAAAAACCTATAAATGTTTTCAATTTTAGCCAACTTGTTTATGCAGACATTTAGATCTGAAATCAGTTCATTTTCTATGTATTATGGTATTATTAGTTTTTTAAATCTATAGGAATTTCTATCCTGTAGCCAGGATTTAGCATAAACCAATAAAACATCATATGATTATATCACAAAATGGAAAGCTTCTCAATAATGAAAACTATAAACTTAATTTACTCTGGAGATGTTGGATAGACAGCACAGGATTGAGATTTAGTAATCATTACCATCTGGCATCTATTATTTACTAAAGTTTTCACCAGGTGGCATAAAGATGGTGAAAGAAAAATGTATGCTGCCAAAATATTTATATGTAAGCTGGAATCATGCGATAAAGTCATGATATTTTATTAGTTATTTAATTTGAAATAAGTGGGGGGTTAAATTAATTTAATTTGTGGATGCCCATTTTTTTTATTTCAAGTAAAATATAACAATCAAAATTTGTAATCAAAGAAAAAATATTTTTTTTTTTAGTTTTAGTGCATTATTAATCAAATTATATATATATTTTGTTAAAAATTTAAATAAGTACAAGTTTTAGTAAATACATTTTTTTCTAAATTTGTATTCTATACAATATGTTAAATGTTTTTGATTAATAACATAATCAAAGGTATATCTTGCTATCTTATAGTAAAATATTAGTTTGACAAAGAATTAATACTGTTTCTGAAATTAACCTTCTATTCTGCTTCCTATCTGTGATGTTTTAAGACATTTATGTGTGTTTAAGACAAGCAAGATTAATCATAATTCTTGCATTCCATGACTCATCTTTCTGTACTTACTGTGATATTCCCAATATGTTGACTACATCCACAACAATACTAATGCCAATCTTTAGTAACTTTTTGTGGAAACTTTTCACACCGACAAAACAGATAATTTTATGTTTTAACAACCATATGTAGAAACACCTTATCTAGAATAAAAATTATAAGGACCTAGAAAACATGGTTTAAAATGGTCAGTCTTGAACAATCTCATTATATCAACACATATGACAATCTGCTTTCAAAATAATATAAAAAAATGTAAGTTCAATAAGGATAATAGTAATAAAATGAAAATAATAGCAGTAATGAAACTATTTTAGTTTTACTTTTTAAAAAATATAGATACATAAAATACATAAGATTTTCTTGATATGAAACAAACAGTATTTGTATTTAAAGAGTTGTGAGGCTTTAGGACTGATATAGTTTCTTTTAGTGAACCTTCCAGAGAAAGATAGTTTATTTAAACTTATTAGTAAGTACAATGTTTTTTTTTAATTTTTGGAAGGGTGGGTGTGTAAAAGGATATTGGATTTTTATCATTTATAATTCATATCTTTTATCCTTGGAATTCCTAGATGTTTTACTAAAAACAATCTAATACTATGAAGATTGATTTGTGCAAAAAATGCTTGAATACAACATTATATTCAGATAGTTTATAAGAAAAAAAAAATTACTACTCACAGAATAGTGTTATGACATTAAAAGACCATTTTTGAATACTTTAATATATATGATATAACGTGAACAGAAAGTAACTGAAACTTCCAATGAGTTAAATAACATTTGCAAATTATTTTTGTCAGCGTATCTTTCACTTTTAGCTCAATTCTGTCATGACCATCCATCAGCCCAGAAATCAGACCATCCTTTCACACTATTAATACATTACAAACATACACCTTTCCAAATAATACATAATTTATTAAGAAAAATGTAAAGTATTGAAACAGTAGAGTCTGCTATGCAGATCTTCATTTCACCTTTTCTTACCTATTTCCTACCCTCATACCTTAGTTTGAACCCCAATCTATCGTAGTGTGTCTGCAATACACTTATATACTGAAAATCCCACCTAATTTTAAACCACAAGTACAATGCTCATATTATATATAAGTATAATTCATTCCCAAATAAATAAAATATTATAGATTATGTACTTGTTCACATAATTTAGATTTATTCAAAAGTAGGTTATATAGGTTATAATTGCGCACACACTATGATATGTATTTTAAAACATATCAAAATTATAAATTGTTAAAGTTATTTTGTTTGAATCTATTTACAAATATATTACCGTCGTAATATATTTTGATTTAAAATAAAATTCATTTAGTAAATATTCATTTAGTAAATAGATTCAAATATTGCAATTTAAAAAGTAAAATCATTTTCTTTAATTTAATAAAAGTTATTCCAAATATTTATGTTAAAATAAATGAGGGACAATAGTTTAATTATTTCAAGTTGTAATTAGTTAATGTTATATAAGTTTATCTAAAAACAGCAGATGTTCACTTACGGTTTTCTTTGATTAATAAAAGTAATTTTAGTTAAATCTAGTTTGTAATTCGAATGTCACAGGGAAATTAACAAAAGAAATTAATTAATGTTGAATTCCTTTAGACATTCGGATAGGTTTAATTACAGCTGATAAATCCGATATATTTTTGTAATGCTCCAGGGCAGTTCTATTGTTAAAGTCTACTATAAAAAGAAAGGTTTTCTTTTGTTCTCCAGTTTTTCTTCTAATGTTTATAAGACAAATCATTCTGAGTTCTATTCTAGTAATTTGTAAATGTTGACATGACAGAGTAGAGCGTGAGAAGGCTATTTCTCTCCAGAATGGTCATCTGCTGCCGTAGACCATCGGAAGTTATCACACAGGGAACCCCGGAACTGCTGCTGCTGCCAAAAATATGAACATTTCCAGATTTTGCTGTTAAATTATATAAAAACCTGCCAACCATCAATCTGCCTAAAAATGCTTCTCCAGAGGTAACCCTAAATTAACCCAAGAGCTCTTGTGATTCCTAACTAACATGCTATAGCTATTCTAAATTGTTTTTCTTTTATTTCACATAACTTCATTATGTACTTCTTTAAAGTGTTCAAATATAATCAACCGTTTTGCTCTATTCTTGGGTTAATATTTTCTATTTATAAAGCTTTCTTTTATTTTATTATGATAATGTGTCAGAATCGTCTTTGACCGAGTGAACTATTACCTTTATTGAAAGTAAGACACCGCTATTAAGGCATATTTTAAATTTATAATTTTCCAATTTTATTATCTTGCAAATCACTCGTTTGAGGACGATTCTATTCTTTAATATATAATATAATCACATAGTTTAAAATCTACATGTTATTGATTTTAATCTAATATGAGAGTATGTGTGAGGTCAATGATTAAATATGTCCCCTAATGCATGATTGCGAATATAAATCTATACTTACTTTTCAAACCTGCAAGCATGCATTTTCCTATTTTAATTACCGTGTTCTACTTTAATTACAAAGTTCATCAATGACATCGAGAATGTGCGGACCCTTTTAAATGAATTTCGGGGAATTTGATTGGGCATTTCTCCTAATCCAGGTAAAACCCATTCAGTATGTTTTTATATACACTAGTCTCATATTGCTGGTTAATGAATTGGTTGTTGAGACCGCTTTGTTTTACTTTTCCAAGGATTCTTTACATGCCAAAGTCTGTTATTTTTGCTTATTGCAGTTTCCAGGCAGAGTGTGTCCCAAATGACACACCTGGGAATTAAATGCAATCATCACACAGTCGCTAAGTTTTGTCTGTTCATAACAATACTTTCCTATGGGTTAGCAGTGAAATGCCCTCCATAATCATTCCAAATCTTCAATATTGTTTTATTTTATATCTATTTTACAAAGCATCCGTGACTTAAACGTGTCACACCCTCCAACTTTAATAAATTCATTATCAGCAATACTGACCTCCCAATGCAACTCTATTATTATTATTCTCAAATAAATGCTTTGATCACATTCCCATTTTGTTACTTAGTAAGCTTTAGTCCATGCTATTCTCAAAATCAATAAATATTTTAGAACACTTAATTTTCAAATATTTTCTTAAACTTGTATAATTACTCAAAGCACCTCGCACATGTTCCTATCTCGTCAAGCACATTATCATAATGCTATTAGCCCAAGGAATAAAATATATCACTTTGTTTTAAAGTCTTTTGTCAGTTGTGGGACAACAATTATTTAATACGCGTCCCTGTCTCATATAAGCAGACAGTGGCATTATATATATAATTTATATGAATAAATTTTGTGAAATTATTTAAAACTAAATTTGATCTCTTATTTTATTTGATTCCTATCACTGTCTCGGTCTATATATATATTTTCTGAATTTCTTTTGTAAATCCATAGACGTTAATTAGCCACCCAAACTTCTTTTAGTATAGAGTCTTTTGTTTTTCCCTGACCACCAGGCACCGGTCAAAGGTCATACTAGTAGTGGCATCAGATGCATTGCCATAGATGGCACTGTGAAATTTGGGCTTTAGATTCGAACTTAGTATATCTAGAAGGCAACCCTCCTAGAATGTTCAGTTTCGTGTCTGGGGTTTGAATTCTGCAGTGTGTTAGTGAGATAGACGATTCTGACTGTTACATAGTATTTTTTTCTGGGTCCATGGCACCCAACATGGGGCCTCGATTATTTAAAAACCCACATCCCTGTAGCTTAATTTTAGCATTTTGTTTTGTATTTAATCACTCAAATCCTTTATATTTTTGATATATAAAATATCTTTTCAAACTCTATACTATCTATATTGTTTATTTGCATGTATATTTCATATATTTTGTTTGACTCGGGCATTCGATTACTTATACTGTATAATCAGAATTTGTCCAAACTTGCTATAGTGCGATACGAGCCATCTGTATTTATCTGTATTGTTGTTTCATTTAAGTCACACTATATACGCAAGGCGTGAATTACTTAAATATTGTCCCAAGTGAATATTGTGACAGTCTATGAAGATTTCAAATATTGTATATTTCTATCAAAATAAAGTTTTATCGGCTCAATGCGCAAGATAGCATAATGATAATTTTGTACGGTAATGACCTAGATATGTAATAGGCTATCGTATGGAATTCAAAAAATTCAATCATAAATAAAATGTTGTAATCAATAAAAAAAAATTCGAATGTTTTAACGAGTGCCCGTAGTTAAATGGAAGTTATTAAAATTCATTTTGGGAAGCTAACAGACTATTGATTCTTGTAACTGGTGACATGGCGCCCAAGAGTAATTTCATTAAACGGAGTTACTTCTAAAATAAATTTTGTCACTAGGCTAAATTCTTTTATATGTAATTTGTTTTTTTCAACGTGTGTAAATTTTTCTTAGACCAAATAATGAGATGTGAATTGGATCAATAATTATGTAAATAAAAATATATGTATGCTAATCTTAAATAAGAAGGAACAAAATAAGTATACCCAGATCTAGCGAATGTTAACATATATAAATAAAATTGCTTGAGTTTAAAAATATATATGTTAGCGAAATATTTTGACAGATAGAATTTAAGAGATTTTTTGTATATACGGGCAGTTAAAAATATATATGTTGGCAGCAGATTTAAACAAGAAATTTTTGCAGTAATAAAAGGGTAGTAGTCAGGGTTTTAGTGATAAACATAAAAGCAGTAATTAGGCCAACAGAACCAAGAGGGAGATAGCCTATTAGCCATTAATAAAGTTATAATCAAACATAATAATCGCAGAGTTAAACAAGGAATAAAAATAAATAAAATAGAGATAACCATAAAACAGTTCAATAATTTTTTAGGATATATTAAATAGTTAGCAATAAAATAAAATAAAAGGCATCATCATTATCGATCACGGTAATCATCCAAGGCCATGGAAAATATGGTTATTAATGAGGTCCATTTCCGGACTATTATAAAATTGTTTAAGCAAGGTGAAGAAAGAGCGAAAAGATGGGAAGAAGAAAGCTGAAGGAGAGGTGAGGAACTTAGAGCCTGTACAGACTCCTCCCTGGATGGCAAGAGATGGCAGATAAACTCCTGAACCAGAAAGTTGAGACAAATGATTCCGCAAAGAAGACTGATACACCAGACCTGGGACCTCGAACTCAGCCAACCAAGCTCAACACTAGAATATTCCATGAAGTAAAAAAATCTCCTGAACTTTCTTTGGAAAGAGTACTTCCATTAAATGATGTCCGGGACACAGGACATCAAACCCAGCTAACCAAGCTTCGTCACATAAAAATTTTTCACGAAGTCAAAAAATATCCACAACTGTATTTAGACAAAATTTTTCCAGCCAAGAATGTACAGGACTTACGGATTCAAACCCAGCTAACCATGCTTACCACCAACATCAAAGTACTTAAAGAAAATCAGGAAAATATCCCACCTGATATAGCAAAAATATATCGAATAAAGGAAATAGTAAAAACAATGATGGCACTGGATTTCAGCCCATGGTCCAAGGAGCCACCAGATAAGGCAAATAATTGCAACAGCCTAAAGCTTCAGTTATTAACAACCACTCTGTATTTCAGTCCCTGGGCCAAAGAACTGCCAGACAAGGTAAAGAGACCTGATAATCTGAGACTGCAGTCATCAAATTATAAAAGCAGTGATTACCCATCAGACCCAGGATTATAGTAGTTTTTTTTTAAAACAAAAAAATAAAATAAAAATGGACATGTCACAGGATAAATGAGCAAGGAGATAGGATATAACCAATATTAAACTTGTAAAACGTTAAATAAAATTTGTTGAAAGGGGAAAATAATAGACAAAATGTTCGCTAGATGGTAGATTTATTAATATGATCCAGGTATATAATTCAGTTTCGTTTCTTCATTATATTTATATCCTGTACATTATGGGTTATCTTGTAAATTTTGTTTATGCAGGCTTCATAGGTGGACACCTGTTGCAAGATCTTTTTTTTTAACATTTTTTTTTGTTCCATCACTAAGGGAATGTGAAACAGTAGGGTCTGCTTTGCAGATCTTCGTTTCACCTTTTCTTACCTATTTCCTACCGTCATACCTTAGTTTGAACCCCAATCTATCATAGTGTGTCTGCAATACGCTAATATACCAAAAATCCCACCTAATTTTAAACCATGAGTACAATGCTCGTATTATATATAAGTATAATTCATTCCCAAATAAATAAAATATTATAGATTATGTATTTGTTCACATAATTTAGATTTATTTAAAAGTAGGTTATATAGGTCATAATTGTGCACACACTATGATATGCATTTTAAAACAAATCAAAATTATAAATTGTTAAAGTTATTTTGTTTGAATCTATTTACAAATATATTACCGTCGTAATATATTTGATTTAAAATAAAATTCATTTAGTAAATATTCGTTTAGTAAATAGATTCAAATATTGCAATTTAAAAAGTAAAATCATTTTCTTTAATTTAATAAAAGTTATTCCAAATATTTATGTTAAAATAAATGAGGGACAATAGTTTAATTATTTCAAGTTGTAATTAGTTAATGTTATATAAGTTTATCTAAAAACAGCAGATGTCCACTTACGGTTTTCTTTAATTAATAAAAATAATTTTAGTTAAATCTAGTTTGTAATTCGAATGTCGACAGGAAATTAACAAAAGAAATTAATTAATGTTGAATTCCTTTAGACATTCGGATAGATTTAATTACAGCTGATAAGTCCAATATATTTTTGTAATGCTCCAGGGCAGTTCTATTGTTAAAGTCTACTATAAAAAGAAGGGTTTTCTTTTGTTCTCCAGTTTTTCTTCTAATGTTTCTAAGAGAAATCATTCCAAGTTCTATTCTAGTAATTTGTAAATCTTGACATGACAGAGTAGAGCGCGAGAAGGCTATTTCTCTCCAGAATGGTCACTGCTGCCATAGACCCTCGAAAGTTATCACACAGGGAACCCCGGAACTGCTGCTGCTGCCAAAAATATTAACATTTCCAGATTTTGCTGTTAAATTATATAAAAACCTGCCGACCATCAATCTACCTAAAAATGCTTCTTCAGAGGTAACCCTAAATTAACCCAAGAGCTCTAGTGATTCCTAACTAACATGCTATAGCTATTCTAAATTGTTTTTCTTTTATTTCACATAACTTTATTATGTACTTCTTTAAAGTGTTCAAATATAATCAACCGTTTTGCTCTATCCTTGGGTTAATATTTTCTATTTATAAAGCTTTCTTTTATTTTATTATGATAATGTGTCAGAATCATCTTTGACCGAGTGAACTATTCCCTTTATTGAAAGTAAGATGCCGCTATTAAGGCATATTTTAAATTTATAATTTTCCAATTTTATTATCTTGCAAATCACTCATTCGAGGGTGATTCTAATCTTTAATATATAATATAATCACATAGTTTAAAATCTACATGTTATTGATTTTAATCTAATATGAGAGTATGTGCGAGGTCAATGATTAAATGTGTCCCCTAATGCATGATTGCGTATATAAATCTATACTTACTTTTCAAACCCGCAAGCATGCATTTTCCTATTTTAATTACCGTGTTCTACTTTAATTACAAAGTTCATCATTGATGTCGAGAATGTGCGGACCCTTTTAAATGAATTTCAGGGAATTTGATTGGGCATTTCTCTTAATCCAAGTAAAACCCATTCAGTATGTTTTTATATACACTAGTCTCATATTGCTGGTAAATGAATTGGTTGTTGAGACCACTTTGTTTTACTTTTCCAAGGATTCTTTACATGCCAAAGTCTGTTATTTTCGCTTATTGCAGTTTCCAGGCAGAGTGTGTCCCAAATGACACACCTGGGAATTAAATGCAATCATCACACAGTCGCTAAGTTTCGGCTGTTCATAACAATACTTTCCTATGGGTTAGCGGTGAAATGCCCTCCGTAATCATTCCGGATCTTCTATATTTATTTTACAAAGCATCTGTGACTTAAACGTGTCACACCCTCCAACTTTAATAAGTTCATTATCAGCAATACTGACCTCCCAATGCAACTCTATTATTATTATTCTCAAATAAATGCTTTGATCACATTCCCATTTTGATACTTAGTAAGCTTTAGTCTGTGCTATCCTCTAACTCAATAAATATTTTAGAACACTTAATTTTCAAATATTTTCTTAAACTTGTATAATTACTCAAAGTACCTCGCACATGTTTCTATCTTGTCAAGCACATTATCATAATGCTATTAGCCCGAGGAATAGAATATATCACTTTGTTTTAAAGCCTTTTGTCAGTTGTGGGAATATAATGCCAACAATTATTTAATATGCATCCCTGTCTCATATAAGCAGACAATGGCGTTATATATATAATTTATATGAATAAATTTTGTGAAATTATTTAAAACTAAATTTGATCTCTTATTTTATTTGATTCCTATCACTGTCTTGGTCTATATATATATTTTCTGAATTTCTTTTGTAAATCCATAGACGTTAATTAGCCACCCAAACTTCTTTTAGTATAGAGTCTTTTGTTTCTCCCTGACCACCAGGCACCGGTCAAAGGTCATACTAGTAGTGGCATCAGATGCGTTGTCACATAGATGGCGCTGTGAAATTTGGGCTTTAGATTCGAACTTAGTATATCTAGAAGGCAACCCCTCCTAGAATGTTCAGTTTCATGTCTGGGGTTTGAATTCTGCAGTGTGTTAGCGAGATAGACGATTCTGACTGTTACAGTATATATATTTGGGATAAGAATAATGTCTAGCTTAATAAATTCTTAATAACAGTTATTAATATATTTATATAAAGTGGTTGATATTAATGTTGTGAGTGCAGCAAACTAAACCTTGTCATTTAAACTATAGTAATATATATATATATACTGAGCAAATGATGAAGAGAGATTGTAATCTGGATCAATTGATGAGTGCTGCTTTAGCACAAAATGCACATCTTGGGGATTTCTCATCTTTTTCATTAGTGTTTGGTAATATATTTAAGTAATGTGTGATAGTATAGACGTTTCTCTAAAAATAATGTTATGTGAAGTTAAATTGTAACATGTTCTATATGGATTACTTGAAGAAAAAGTGTGTTTCTAAAATATCTATAATGTGAGAGGCTGGTCTGGCTTCTGAGATCAGTGAAGGATTCACTGAGAACAAAAAACTTGCAAACATTTTCTAACTCATTGGAAGTTTCAGTTGCATATAATCTGATTGTTTATTATTTACAGATATGGTGATAGTACCAGAAAACTATTACCCAAAGTTATTGGAAAAGTATTGATTTTGTAAACTTAGATAGTCTACAATTAAATGAATTTTTGCACAATATATATAGATTGACTATTATAATCACTCTTCTTAAGCAGAGAAACAATTATTAAAAGCTTGGATGTTTCTATATTCAAAACAATGATATGAATTACAGGATAGTTAGGGATGAAAACATAAAAGAAATTATATGTTAAAATATTTCCATCTATAATTAATTGTTAAATGCCTTTAATAAAAAAAAAAAAAACTTTATTTATATTTTATAATGTTCTTTTCGTAGAGTCCAATCAAATTTATGTACTGTCCTTTTCTTTTTAAAACGTGACTTCTTTTCATCAACTATATATTGGATTCAATGAAAGGAATATTATAGTTTATAAGACATATATTTTAAAGAAAAAAAAAGATTTTCTTATTGCAGTTGTTAAAAAGTTTGTTAACAGCGATGATAATAAGTTAAATATATATATATTTTGTAAATACATTCAACTATTAGTAAGAACTATATAGTTTAGTAGTCAAGCGTTGGTGGCCTAGTGGTTAGCATAGCTTCCTTCCAAGCAGCTGGCTCGGGTTCGCTTCCTGGTCAACGCATTTAACATATGAAAAAAAAACTATATAAGTTAGTATATAACACTGTTTTACGTGATTTTTTTTCTTCCATATTCAAGTATTGCTGGCTGGCCAATGACATTGTTCGCATGATAATCGCATCTAGACCGTCAAATTCATAAATACATGATTAAAATGATGCTTTAACCAATTTGTCTATTTTATTAAAGTTAGCAGTCAACAAAAAAGTTTAAAGACTTACCTACGAAAGCATTTCTAACTTTCTTAATTTTTCTTAAGAGCAAAGTAGAAGAACAGCTTCCAAATATTATTTATGATAATACTAAATTGAATTAAGGGATATTTGCCACTACCATGTGATCAGTTTCTTTTTTTTTTTTCCGTTTTCTCTTTTAAAGCATATATTTATTAGTAGATACATTGTCTACTATTTTAAAAATAACAAAGGGTTCCCTCTAATTATTATTTTGTGTCATTTTAATCGTTTTTGCAAAGAGCTAGACTGTGGTAATAATTCAACATATAATTACTAATAAAATACTATCATATCAAACTTTCAAAAAAAAACATTAAAGAAATTAAACTATTAAACATCACATGATACCATTTCCTATGCTTACACAAGCTGTTAATTCAGTGACAAACTCTCCATACAGTAATGCAACACAGTGAAAACCTTAGCAATCAATGAAAGAAGGTTTGTGCATAACATCCCTATAAATGCCTATTCATCTAATAATCCCAGATTAGTTTCTAGCTTGTGGCTTCCACCAATGTGAAACCTTAGATCTGAGGCCAATGCTTATAAGATGATGGTGATGATGTTTATTATACCAAAATATATATGTACTGAACTGAGTTCAGATCTGTATGATTATAGAGGTGAATGAGCTTGGATCGAAAACATTATTGTGTTTTATTTTGGACTCATAGGTTTTATAATTAATTAAAAACTTAAAAATGGTTGCTGGAGGGTTGCATTAGATGCTTAGATCTAAGTGCAATGCCCTGAGAGCCAATGTTTCTCACTGATAAAAGCCACAAGCTAAAAACTAATTTGGAGATATTGGTTGAGAAGGACTAGATAGGTATTTTATGCACAAACTTTGTTGCAAACTGATTACTATAGTTTGCACTAGGTGGCACTACTGTAATGAGTTTGTCACTACACAGAAATTGGGTTATTGGTTTTTATGCTGGATTTGGGAAAAGATAAGGGTGCTTTAGATATAAAGACTATAGGCAAATATGTTATGAAAATGGGATGGAGCAGGATAGAGAAGATTATAGGAAAACTTAGGGTGGGGAATGAAAAGAGAAGGTGAAGTGGCTAACAGGTTTCTCTGAGCATAGTGGCTGAGAGATTCCTGACTCCATATAAGAAGCCACAGTGCATCACATCACATTACATCACTTTCATAAAAATAAATTAGAAATTACATGTGCAGTTTACTGTTTTAAAATAAGTTAAATTTCAATATCTATTATAATCTAAAGTTTCCAGTGTGGATATTCAATATTGCCATGTTACTGAAGCATGGAATTCTTTTCAAAATAATAATGTTCAAGTTTATTTCTGAGTTTATTAAAACTCAAAAACTCCAGAATGCTTTTTTTAGAACTATGTCTGTACCAAATTATTATCATTTTTGGAAAGATGCCATGTTATGGCTAGATTCTTCTGAAACACGGTCATGATGTTTTCCAGCAATTTACTTTCAATTAGTGCCTCTTTTAAATAGCAAGGCTAAAATTATAGGGACAAGCTTTAATTTGTTTGAACAGCTTCTGGTAAGTTTGCTTACCATGGAATAAGAATTTGCAATGGAGATATAGTTTATGCCAAAATGAAAGAGAAAGTATTGAACATCTATTTTTGGAATGCAGGATGTTGATAAAGGATAAGGATAAATTGTTTATACAGTGTGGGAAATAATAAGATTGCCTGTAAAAAGATATCATTTAACATTAACAACTCTTACCATAGAATAAGGATTTGCATTACAGATGAAATTTAGGTCAAAATGGAAGTGTTGAACATTTATTTTTGGAATGTAGGTTGTTGAAAGAGGATTGGAAAAAAATGTAATGATAAGAAAAGTGGAAAAGGCAGAGATTTTGATTGACTGTTTAGGTCCTATGAGGGCGGGATGGTGAAATTATGAAGCAGAATTTATGAAAATGGTATAGTAAGAAAAAAAATAAATCAGGGATAGAGAAATAATTGGAAATAAGAAGTAAATGAGTTTGTTATGATATTTAAGATATTTGGAGAAAGGGGAGTATTTAACATCACTAACATGGCTTTTTGACCATGCTAGAAAATTCTGATTTCATTTATTTTATTATCAAACATTATCTAATTTATATTTCCTAATATTAATATTTTCATCAAAAATAAAACAATACTTTCTAAAAACTTTTTTGTATTAATTCAGTTAGGCCTTTTCTGTATTAATCATTCCCCAGTGATTGATAAATCGGATGTTTTTACGTTACTTTAATAATTACTTTTAAAATTAATTGCACTTTTCTTTGACTTTTTCCTTCAATCTTTTTGAAATTTTTTGAAATGTCATTTTTTTCACAGATTAATTTAAAATTATGATTTTTAAGAGTTTTTCTAAAGTAACAAAAAAAAAAAAAAAACTAGGTCAAAGTTTGGATATAAATTTACCGTATTTACTGGTATATGGGACGCAGTGGCGTGTAAGATACATCCTTCTGTTTTATACATATTTTTTTAAAAAAATAACAATTTTCTACATTTTTTCATGAATTTCCATAATGATTTACTGTACTAATTTTATAATTGTTTATGTCTACTTAAAATACAACCAGGAAACACTGTCGTTAGAAAATTTTCAATCTTCATCCCCAAAACCCAAATATTCATCTACAGAGCTAAATAAAAAAATCACTTGCAGCCTCTTCTTCAGAAACTTAGAATTCATATAACAAATCATATTCTGTACCATCAAGTGATTACTAATTCCATATTTCTTAAATGTCTTTACAACTGTCTCATGTTTCACAGCATCCCATTCACAAATCTGCAAAATGCTAAGATTCTTCCTTCTTTTTCATGGTGTCATTTCAAAATCTGTAGACTGCATCCTACTGTTCCATTTCTCCTTCATGAATCCTTTAAATGGTTTATTAATGCAGACATCTAAAAGTTAAAACTGGCTTGTTATGCCACCTGGAACTACAATAATTGAGTTCCAGTTGGTTGATTTTATTTTTCATAGCTTCTGTTCTGTGACTTCAAAACTGATACTATACTAGCAAGAAAGGTTTGTTTAACAATCCACCAGAATGCCTAGACCATACATTATCTGTCCACAAATTCATCCCTATTTTTATAAATATATTAATATAAATCAAAAGATTTAGATTGACTGAAATTTCAACTCATAATTTTGATTTCCACCATCCCGCAAAAGATATATTCCATATTTTAGACATATTTGGAGGGGAAAAAATATGTCCTATAAGCTGGCAAATACAGTATATACTATTTTCACAGAATAAAAATATTTTTAAATAAAACTACTAAAAATATTTAATTTTATTAGATAAAAATAAAATCATAAATAGTTTTTTATAAAAAATAAATATACCTTTTTGAAAATAAAGTATTGCAAATATAAATCTCTATTTAACATATTATTCTATAGGATTTGAGTTTAAACTTCACTGTTTAACATAACATTACCATATGTTAAGAATTGAATGGCTTTCTGGTTGTACTGTTCAGGTTTCAGTAATACCAGAAAAGAACTTACTTCACTGAAAATGCACAAAAAGCTATTGAAGAGATTTGATTTGCTAATAACCTACGATATAGTTTCACTATCTACGATTTACCTCAAATCAATATCTATTTTTGGATGTTCCAAACAAATTTTTTTTCCAGATGTAACAATAAAGCCATCTGGATTTGAGCTTTTTAAATGCAATTTGAGTCTCATCAATAGATCAAAGCAACCCATAGGTGATATGTTCATCTGGATATATAAGTTGAATTTATCAGCCTCCATCTATGCAAATGTGGACATACTATGAAATAATGACTACCACATCTTTGACTACAATGGCAGAATAGAAAGACATTAATGTATCTCCTTATTGGAATCTCTTTCAATTATCTTATGATGGTTTATTATTAATGGCTGTCAATTTTCTTAAGATAATATTACACAACTATCTGCTGTGATTAATAAACACAAATGAAAGCATTCACTAAAGAGTAAAATGAACAACTTAAGTGAAATAATTTGAAGATTTCTTTGAAGATTATTTCATATTACAGCACATATATCAAGTCTAAGAAACATGAAAAAGTTCTTACATTAGTGATTGACTGTAAGAACTGTTTAAGAATTAGATTTAAGTCATTGTAGATGTCATAAAGAAAATACTTTCACTATTTTAGTTAATATCCTGTTTATATAGTATTTTTAAAATATATTTATAAATAAAAAAAGTTAATAAACTTCAGATCTTATTATTTGATAAAAAAGTTAATTTATTCATAATATAAGTATTTGCTAATAAATTCTTATTAACTATATGATATATGAAAGTCGCAAATAAAATGAAGTCTCACCAATTCAAATCTTTTAACGTGAAAACAAACATGTCCTGTACATGAGAAGTCAGATTGACTTTAAGTCACCATGGGTGTGATGAGAATCTCAGCCTCAGGGTGTCCTTTGACGATTCCATCATCAGATTTTCAATTGTATGGACGGTTGAAGTGTTGGATGGTGGAGTGGATTGAAGCCTGTCCATTAAAATATGAGGTTTGACTATCTTAATATATATCTGAGCACTTATAGCATATATGTGTAGAGATGGTAATCTGAACCAACTGATGATTGCTGGTTTAGCATGAAATAAGGATATCGGTGATTATTTAACTTTTCAACATATATGTGTTCAAATGTATCACTATTATGAGGTAGAGTGGAGAGTGGTGGGCCGTGTAAAAGTCTGTGCTCATATACCCTATATATTAAACACATATTATAAAACTTAACAATTTGTATTATCTGCCATCTTTCACAAATAAGAGAGGCTTCATACAATTCTTCGTATTGCAACTTACATGTCTTCATATAGCAATAGAGCAAACAGAACAGTAAATAATTGCAAATTAAAACTGTATATGTTATGTTAAGCAACAGCATTAAGTAAAAAAAAGTTGACATTAAAATTTATTTATGGATAACATAACAATTTTAAATTCCCTATTAGGTACATCAAACTACTTAGTTCAGTTTATTGCTACAATTCTGTTTAAGTATAAGTTTATAAAAAAACTTAATGTATCAAAAGGTTACAAAAATAAATTAACTTCTTTATTATTTTAAACCAATCAATCTATCTATCTGATTGTCTATCTGTCTACTAGTCTGTCTATCTATTTATCTATCTACCTGTCTATTTACTTATATGTCTGACTGCCTTTCTGCCTGCCTGTTATCTATCTTTCTGATTATCTACTTGTATGTCTATCCATCTGTTTGCCTGTCTCCCTGTCTACATATCTATTTATCTATCTAATGGTATGTCTGTCTGTCTGCTTGTCTAACTATCTATCTATGCTGCATATCTACATGCATATATTTCTATCTGTCTGCCTGCCTGCTTGTCTGTCTGTCTTTCTATCTATCTATTTATCTCTCTGTCTATCCATATTAGGTATAATTTTTATTTATAAAAGAACTTCACCTTCTTGGATTCTGGATTTTTCAGCATTCTGTTGAGTTGATCACCTTTGCCAGTTCAAAAGATGATTTTCAAAATGTTTTAAATATTTTGAATGTAACTATAAAAACTTTTGGTTTATTACTTAATATTCAAAAACTTCAATTCTTTCATCAGAACAGTGATGGAAGAAAAATAGTCAGCAATTTTTAGCTTACCTAAGAATGTAAAACAGTTTAAATACTGCAGTAGTTTTATAAGTAGAAAAGATACAACACAGACTCCAACTTACTTCTACTGCTTTTAACAAGTTACAAGATAGAGTTTTTCATCAGGGAGAAATTATTACAGCATCCAAGTAAACTGAATATAGAGCAGTTATTTTTCCTTAATTTATTATAAAGATGTGAAATCTGGGAACCATATTGATGCTATAAAGGCATTAGAAAAGTTTTAATGATACTTCATAAAATTATAAAAGTACAAAGACAAAATCATATAACCAATCAATTTGTTCTTCAACTTTATGGATATGATATTATTGAATCCATTGCCGTAATTGGTTTGGATATGTAAAATGAATGAACAATGAAATTTTTTCCTAAAATACTGTTTTATGATGAACTTGAGCATAGTTTTCATGGGAAAGGTAGATATCATCTACAAGAATTATCTTAAAGGTGTTTAAAGAAATGCAGTGCCAACCATTTCTATTGGGAAGATTCGGTAGAGGATAGAATATATTGGAGAGCTACAATTGAAGGTAGTATTGATGTATTCCAGAAGGAAAAGTTTGCTGCTAAAGAAATTTAAAAAAAAACATTGTAAAATATCATATAAACATAAATTTGGACCAATAATTTCTATTTATGGATGGAATTGTGGATCACAGATTGGTTTGATGGTCATCATAAAATTTCATTCCTAGAGTAGTTTTTTTTCTCTTTTTTTTTCTTTCCTTTTTTGAGATGGTGGGTATAATAGACATACTTGTTTAAGAATGATTATCTTTTCTACATAATGCAAAAGCATTGTTATTAAAAATTATCTTTATTATTTAGGTATTAAAATTTGTCTTTATTATTTGGGTATTAGAGAAGTTAGATTTTATTAATCTATTTCTTTATAACTATCCAAACTAAAAATTAAAAAAAAATCAATGGATTATTTTAAAGCCTTTGAGCATTCTATCATCAGATTTTTAATTAAATGGATGGATGAAAATTGTGGGGTGGAGTGGATTGAAAGTCTGTCCATTAAAGTATGAAGTTTGGCTATCTTAATATAAGCTGATCATTGATTGAGATGATAATCTGAACCAACTGACGAGTGCTGGTTTAGCACGAAATACGAATATTGGTGATTATTTATCTTTTCGACATGTGTGTGATCAAGTGTTTTAGCAGTATTAGATAGCGTGGATAGTTGAGGGTCGTGTGAAAGTCTGAGTTCAAACCCCCTACATATTACATATTGGAGTGCAGGTATGAAAAAGTCTGTACTGTAGCAAAACTTCCTACACATATTTCTCAAAATTCTACCAAATTAGAAATCGAGAATAAAACATTAGCAAAGCAAAAACAAACACGAGTTTGATTAATTAATTTATTGACTTTTAAATTGCCATAAATATGAGTGACACGTTAAGTAAAACAAATTATATGAATTTAATACATTTTATAATTGCAGTTGTCAAATAAACGACACGTGATTGACGGTATTAAGTGGAAGTATTTTAGATTTCATTTATTGACTCTGTGATTATCTAAAAATTATTAACTTTAATGTTAAAATCACTATTGATATGTGAGTACGTGAAAAACTATTACCCTGATTTATTATTTGGGTGACCGGCGTGATTTAGCGCAGCGGTAGAAAGTCCGAATTGGTATCAACCGATTACAGAATCGTTTCTGGCGTTCGCAATTCTAGCTTGCACTTTTTAAGACCTCCTGAGCAATAAAGCTCTTAGCCTTTTTTTGATTATTAGAACTGTTAATGTTATTTTTAAATTTATGTATACGATTTCAAGTTTTTCGATGCATATTAATTAATAGATATTTCGGGAGAAATTAAATTATAAATCGTGAGCTTTTTTTAATTAATTATACCTGTTTTTAGAAGAATTCAAAAATATTTTTATAGTGATTAATGTCAAAAAAAAAAACGCACTCTTATGAATGTATCTATTAGACAATTCCTTTTTTAAAAAATGACTCCCCCCCCCCCCCCAACTAAAGAAAAGCAAGAAAAAAAATCTATTCCATATTCGTTTTAAAATACGATACACTTATAAGCTAAATAAAAACAGATGTACTAGAGCTCAACTGTAAACATTCGCTCATTAACTTATTATAGTGGAATGTATGCTTTTATGTAAATTTTTTTATATGCAAAGTATGTATATTTTACATACAATTTACATTTTAAAATATGACTGATATACTAAAATTTCTACAGAATTATTTACAACACTTAATTTTGCATATTCATTCATACGCAGGCAGGTACAAGCACATAGAAATATATTATTTTGTTTTTCAATCTTTGTCACTCAACTGCAAGCTGTTTCTCAACTATAGTCTTCTTTCTTCTTTTCTCAGTTCTCTTCTTCAATACATTCAAACTTTAATATATATTTTTTCTAAAATCCACATGAAGCCACTGTATTACAAATATATTGTTATCATTGTCGTCATTTTAAGCTATTTTCGATCCACTGCAGAATGAAGATGTCTCAAAGTTTTAATTTTTCTACATCAATCCAGAAAACTTGTTTAAACTATAGTATAATATTCCTAGTCCTTTAAACATAACACATAACTGAAATAAAATCATGTCCATTAAAGTATGAAGATTTTGTACCTTAATATAAACTGAGCCATGATTATATATGTATGTAGGAGATGATAATCTTGACCAACTGATGAGTGCTGGTTCAGCACGAAATATGTATATTGGTAATTATTTATCTTTTCTACATGTGTGTGATCAAGTGTATCAGTGAAATGAGATAGTGTGGACAGTTGAAGGGTGCTTGAAAGTCTGAGTTCAAATCCTCTATATTTATAAATAAACTCTTCATATTTGAAGGTTGTTTAAACTAAAGCTCTGCTTTGATCCTCTGAATATTAAAATGATAATTCCTATTACTTAGTCTATAAATATCTATAATCAATAGATTGAATTCATACTCGTATTTAAAATTTACAATTAATCATATATAAGAACAAATGCTAAAATTTCATATCGTATCATCTGTCCTTGGAAGAGTTTATTTATGTATATAACTCATTGGAAGCTTTAGTAAATTCTTGTTCACTTATATATTTATATACAGCAATACGGAGCTTTATAACCCTACCTATATCACTGTAAACTAATTATTATTATGATTTTGCTTTAAAATACAATGCTTATCATCAATCATATAGCTTAGTCATTAAAATTAATATATAACAAATTAATCTCTCAAGAAAATATAAACCCATAAAAACTGTTTTAAATCTAAATTAAAAAAAACATTTCATGTCCTAATTAAATTATCCTACTTGCATGTAATTTCTTTTAAAACTGATTTTTTTTAAAAATAAATAAATAATTATATGTATACAGATATGCACTATTAACTCCTTCTATACTATATAAAGTATAACATATGTATGTATGTTGTAAGTTCTTTACACCTAAACTAATATAAACTGTAACCGTATACTTCTTCAATAAAGATTATATTAAAATCAAATCGACAGTGAAAAATGACAACTTAAAAATGTAAAATTATTGTAACCTAAATAAACAGATCCTTCTTTATTGTTATTATTATTATTTTGGGCATGATTTTGAGATCAAGTATTCAATTTAAATTAGAAATACATAGGTTACTATTTGATACATTAATTGTTCCTATTCTGCTTTATGGTTCTATTGTTTGGATTCCATACAGTCAATCAAATAGAAGTAAATTACAAAAAATACAAAACATATATTTTAAATATATTTATAAAAATAAAACATATACTAAGAAGATAAACAGTGTGTATAATAAAAGACTGTTAACAGACATGCCATTTTTATTTAAATTGATACATGAAACTGCATACTTAGAATATGCAATTACAAGAATTTCGATTAGGTTTCCAACTTATAATTCTAGATATCATGATTTGTTTTATTTACCTATGTTGAAACATTCCATTAAATCACCATTGCATAGTTTGCAACTGGAGTATAATAAAACGTTTACAGATATTGATATTTCATCTTTAAATTATACTCAATTCAAGAATAAAATAAAATCAATCTTACATTGATATTATTAATGTAAGTAGTAATTTCAAACATATCTATGTAATTTTATAATACAGACATGTTCTACATTGTAAATGCTTGTGGCCTCTTTTGATATGTTTATTTGTGAATAAATTGAATTAAATTATTATTATTATTATTATTATTATTATTATTATTATTATTATTATTATTATTATTATTATTATTATTATTATTATTATTATTATTATTATTATTATTATTATTATTATTATTATTATTATTATTATTATTATTTTTTTTTTATTTTTTATTTTATTTATTTTATTATTATTATTATCACTACTACACTACTACTACTACTACTACTGTTGCTGCTACTACTACTACTACTACTACTACTACTACCACTACCAACACTACTACTACCACTACTACTACCACCACTACTACCATCGCTACTACCACTGCTACTACCATGGCTACTACCACCACTGCTGCCACCGCTACTGCTACTACTACTACTAAATATTATTATTATTAGTGAAAATTATACAACTTTTAATATATTTTGCTTTATTATACATATCTGCAGAAATCTTTGAAATTATTTATATATGATACAGAAAAATACAGTGTTACAAGAAAATAATTATGATAGTCTATAAATAAATAAGTGAATGGTTTATTACTGTGAATTCATTAAATACATAAAGCACTGGATGTGTCAGAACCGGATCTCAATTCATGTATTTTAAGATCCAGAGTCTGACAATTTATCATTACACAAAACCATATGAGTAATAGGTCAAAACAACCAATGATTGCTTTTATCTTGCATTTATTTCTAATGCATTTAAATCACATGGCAACTAAAAGCAATTATTCACTTTGCATCAAGTATTAAAGTTTGACCATAATTACCATATTAGGATGGTGGAAACTGATAAGAAAATTGATGACATTACTGGAGTTAAATGGAACTCTTGATAAAATATATCTGGTTTAAATCTAATAGAGATTTTGTTTATCTTGAGTTCTATTTATGTTTTAGTTATGGTTTATTAAATAAATAACTGAATAGTTTTATTGCTTAGAAGTTCATAAGGAAGTATATTTGAAATGCCATCTGAAGACTACATCTCAGAGTATGACAATCTACCATTGCATTAAACCATTTAGACTATTATGGTTTATTAATGGACACTATCTCACAAATTAACACATTAATAGAATGATGGCTTAGAGAGAAATGTTCTAGAGTGAATCATAACTGAATAGAATAAATGAAAAAAAGCTTGATTCAAAATAAATAAATAAAAATGATAAATGTTCAATGTGCCACCAAGGTGATCAAAGGTGATTTCAAATTCTCCATGCAGTAGTGCCACCTAGTGCAAGCCATATTAATCAATGGATGCAAAAAGATTTGTGCATAAAATCCCTTCTTGAATCCATTGACTACTATGGTTTGCACTTAGTGGCACTACTATATGAAGAGTTTGCTATTTTTTTAATAGCTTGCGTAAGAATCAGAAATGGTGATCATGTGACATTTGGTTTTCTTGATAATAAATTATATGATTACTTATTGTTAAATGTCTAGAAATATTGAAGCTTTTCAATTGTTGGTAATAGCAGTTATTATATAACAGAAACTTTCAAGAATTATTATTCACTTCTCTTCATCAGATGTTACTAGCCTGGCCAGTGTCAGAAAGACCTTCAGAAGAATAAGTGTATAAAATTTCTACTAAATTGATAAATGCCTTTAAAAAATTCAAACTTTATTGAAAATTTTCAAGTATATTCAGCTGTAAGTAAAAACACACAGGTTAGTATTCACAATGTTTCACATAGTATTACTTTTCTTTCTTTTTCAGGTATTGTTGATCCGACCAGTGACAAGAAAATTTCTCATAGATGAGTATGAAATTTCTGTTGATTTATTAAATATGTGAAGAAAAATCAGTTGCTTGTATTAACACACAGGTTAGTACATAACCCAATATTTCAAATGCTGACATTTTCCTATCTTCTCCAAGTATTGATAATATGACTAGTGATAGGAGAATTCTACTGATTTATTAAGTGCCTTTAAAAAAATTCAAACTTTATTGAAACATGTCAAATACATTCAACTATGGGTTTGTGCATAACACAATGATTCACATGGTGTTCTTTTCTTTTTTTGGTATTGACATCCTGCCCACCAACAGGAAAATCCTCACATATAAAATTTCTACAGATTTGTTAAATGTCTATAGAGAAATTTCAAATTTACTGAATCATTTCCAATACATTCAACTGTTGGTAATAACACCTGGATTAGTATATAACATACTATTTCAAATGATATTATTCTTTTTTTTTCAGGTATTGTTGGCCTGATCAGTAATAAAAAAATCTTCACAGATAAATATATGAAATTTCTATTGTATTGGTAACTACCTTTTATAAAAATTCAAACATTACTGAATCTTTGTAAACATATTCAACTGTTAGTAATAACATACCGTTTAGTACAGACAGATTTTGAGTGATATTACTTTCTTCTCTTTTCCAGATGTTGCTGGCCTGACAAGTGACAATATTAGCATGGGAGGTGAATTACAATTTTTAAGCCTCCTGATTATTAATTACATTTAAGCTGATGCTTTAATAAACTAGGCTATTCTATAAATTTTTTTTTCGTATGTGTCATAGCATCAGCCGGGAAGTGAACCTGCTAACCCGGGACACGAACCCACTAACCCGGGACATGAACCCGCTAACTCGGGACACGAACCCGCTAACCCAGAACCCGCTAACCCAGGACAACTTCTTGTAAAGAAGCTGTTGCTGACCTCTTGACCACCAATTCCTGACAACTCTGTAATGTAATATATTAAAGATAATACTTATACTTCTTTATAGAGATAAAAATTATTTACAACTTTAAAAAAAATCTTTAAAAAACTTTTCAGAGTGAAAATTCTTGTCAAAAAGTAACCATTATAGTGTCAATAAAATTAGAAATACAAATGTATGCATTTGAGTGAGTGCATTCTAAATATATTTGATTGAGCTGTATTAAATTTTCTATTTATTTTTGAGTTTAATTATTATGAATTATGTCTTTATATTTTCTGTTATTTCCTTCATTGCATTGATAGTTTGGTGATTTGTTATTTTCTTAGCAAAGAAAATAAAATACCCAAGTTATTGAATAATTAAACATACTAAATGCTGGTTCATATTCCAGAAATTTGACTTCAGTTTAAAACTTAGACTAATATGAATTTGAATGTTTTTAGGTTTACAGGTATAATGGGCTAAAAGTGGTTTCTGAATGCATATCTGTTTCCCTTCCAAGACAGAATCTAGAAACTATTGTGACAATGTATATTTAAACATTAAGGTTAGAAAAATGTATGCTTCTTACAATCACTGATTATTCAAACTTGCCTATAAGAGATAGATTGGTAGTTGGTAGGTAAATAGATAGATGGCTAGATAGGTAAGTAGTTAAGTATGTAGATAAATAGATAGGTAGGTAGGTAGGTAGGTAGAAAATAGGTCGATAGATTATAAATATATAAAATAATTTGATTCTTGAGTGAATTAAGATGTAAAGATTAATATTTTTAATAAGATTTCAAACGGTTCCTACATCATCTAATAATAGCACTTGTCTAAATAACTTTAAATGAAAAGAATTGGTTTAAATTGGATTAGACAATTGCTAGTACAAAATGATGTGATTTCAGTGGGTAATGCCTGTTTTTGATTGACTCATTAGGCAAGTACATCATATCTAAAATTTAATTATAAAATACATAGAGAAATCTCATTAAATTATTAATATACTCAAATATATACATATATTTGTAAATAGGTAGAAGGCAGATAGATAGATGGGCAACTAGACTGACAGACAGACATAGATAGATAGATAAATAGATAGATAGATAGATAGATAGATAGATAGATAGATAGATAGATAGATAGATAGATAGATAGATAGATAGATAGATAGATAGATAGATAGATAGATAGATAAATAGAGAGAGATATAGAGAGATAGAGAGAGAGATAGATAGAGAGATAGATAGATAGATAGATAGATAGATAGATAGATAGATAGATAGATAGATAGATAGATAGATAGATAGATAGATAGATAGATAGATAGATAGATAGATAGATAGATAGATAGATCACAGAGAAATAGCAAGATAAATAAATTTAGATAAATAGATAAAAAGATAGACAAATAGATGGGTTTGCTAATAAATAAATAGAAAGATGGGTGACTGACTGAATATAAATAAATATATATGTAAATAGTAGATGCATAGGTAAATGGTTAGATAAATAGTTAGAATAACAATCAAACAAAAAGACAAATAGATAATTAGTTGAAAAGGTGACTGATATAAATTGATATATACATACAAAATAAGAAAAATAAATAAGTGGAAAATAGATAGATGATAAATGGATAGATAAATAGAAGGATATGCTAATGAATAAATAGATAGATGGGTATCTGACTGAATATAATTAAATATATATGCAAATAGCAGATACATGGGTAAATGGTTAGATAAATAGTTAGAATAACAATCAGACAAAAAGACAAATAGATAGTTAATTGAATAGATAACTGGATATAAATTGTATACACAACTAGAAAAATAAATAAGTGGAAAATAGTTAGATTATAAGTGGATAAATAAACACACAGATAGACAGAAAAAGATATAGCTACATAGAGTTGAATGGTTAGATAAATCTGTAGATAAATAAATAGGTGGATAGTTAGAAACAAAGGATAGATAGGCTTAAACAAATCGGTAGATAGATGGATAAATAGATGAATAATAAAAAAACAGAGACAAAAAGACATTTAGAGAGATATGTGAAATAAATACAGAAATAGGAAAATAGATAGATAGTAAGTAAATCATGTAGTTTGATACATAGGCTAATGAATAGAAAGATTGATTGATTTATAAGTAGATGGTAAAAATGCTTTTGTTTTTATTGATGTTTTCTATTATTATCCTTTTTTTCTGAGAATAAATCCTATAATAATTGTCTTAATTTATTACATCACACAATATTCTCATAGTAATGTTATAATTTATTCTTGGAAATTCATCTAGTCCTTCTAAATATTCAATACTGGGACAGCGAAATGAGTAGGTTCTATGATAATATAATTTGCTCATAATATTTTTTTTGTGCTAATCTTATTTCTACAGCTCATCATTCCATATTTGACTTTCATCTTATTATTCTGTCTCAGAACGAAAATAAATTTGCTGACATTTTTCTTCCTATAAATCATTTTATTTTTTACATTAAAATATGTTAAGAATGATTAAATTTTATTCTTTAATTATCTAAATTGTTAAATAATTCAAAAATGAAGTTTTGATACAGTTATTTTATAAACTATAGAAAAGAAAGTACTTATTTTTAGAAGTATTAGTTTTTAAATTCTCCATGAAGAATGTAGACTCATTTCGAAATGCAATTTTTTTATGGATTAATAAGAATTCTATTTAAAGTTTAGCAAGCTTTATTTAAATATATTATAAGTTTTTTTTGCTTTTATTCACTGTATGACTTTCCTTGCTAATTCACAATTACATTTTCATATATCAACTTTTCCCCCTATCATTTTTATATATTTTTTATATTCCTTTTTTGCATAAATTGTCTTGACTCAGTAGAAATTTTACTGGCCAATTGCTGCTTTTTTCTACCATCTATCTTTGTTGCAGTTTTTAAAAGTGTATCAGTTATCTTCCTATTGTATGGAAAGAGGAGTAACAAATAAGAGATCAAAAACCAAATGCATAAGTCAGAAAACAAACACACTATTGAACAAATTAAGAGACTGAAGTGGAGTTGGTTGGAATATATTGCTAGAAGAGATGATAATACATGGACAGTTGAAATTTTCAACTGGATTCCAAAAGTTTGTAAAAACCTGCACCACATATGACATCAATAGGTGAAATAAGAAAATGGGCTGGGGTGATATGGATAAAAGAAGATAGAGATTGGGGAAACTGGATTAAATTTGGAGAGATCTTCATCCTGCAATGGAATGATAATGATTAAAAATATGACTTTTTTTATCAGTGTATATCTCATCACAATTCCACCATATCACAAATGATCTATCAGTGCATAATGAGAGACTATCCTTTCCTATTTTGAATGCTTTTTATAATCATCTTCTGCTTCAGGTGAGTAAAAGGTATGAAACATTCTAAATTTCTATGTCAATATTGCCAGTTTAATAATTTCATTTCAGGCAAGGCAGGAACTAGTTTCTAATCATATTTGGCATCTTGTATAAGAGTGAATAATCATATTTTCAATTTCTTTTTGGTTTTTATCAAGTCATACTTCATCTCAATCCATTATATCACAATCATCCAATAAAGTTTACTAATATCACAGTCATCCAATTATGTTCACTATGACAAAGTAAACTTTCATATCAGGTGGTCAAACTTCTTGTAAATTCTTCTGTGTGCTTTGGTGCAATGGCAAAATGGTAGTGTAGAGCAAAAGGTCATAGATTCAAATCCTGATCTATCACTTCTAATGCTCAAATTTCTTAAGAACCCCCAAGCAATAAAAGTCATGTGATTATAGACTTTTACAACCCATTTAAATTTGCAACAGATATTTTGAAAGTTATTTGGATGCATATTTTCCACATATATATGCATGGCTGTTAGTTTTATAGGATAAAATATATGAAATATATTTCTGAATTTTATATGTAAAAGCAGACAGGAGATTATTTGTGCAGAACAGGGTCATTAGTGGAGAAATGGGTCCTGATTCCTTTGGTGGATGTGCATGTTGTCCAAGATTGCTTACTCACATAACAATTATTTGCTTCGAAGTAACTGGGTCTTGATTACAATTATATAAATCACTGTCTATCAAGGCATCAGCAAGTCGTTGGGCATATCTTCTATAATGATCACAATCGTTTTGAGGGTCGATTGTCCATTAGATCTTTAACCATATTAAATATACTTCGTTTATTTTTATACGCAGACAACCCAAATATTGTTTGACATGTGTGTCTGTTTGTATTTATATTAAATCCTCAATCTTATAACAAATTATTATGACCAAGTGATAGTCTTTGGAAATCTTCAGTAATAGATGCCATGGTTTCGCACGCCTTTAATTTAATCAAATATCTCAATTTTGGACCTATGTCAGAAAACCGCTTTTTTATATATATATCAAGGAACGATATTTTACACATATATACCTGCATGTGTTTGTGCCCGTATAAAGGTATAATGCTTGAATGCATTGACAAAATAAAAATTAATTGTAAAATAAAAATTTTCATAATTTAATTACCAAAACTAGCTTTGTACAAGCGTATATTCACTAAACTAATAATCTCAAATAGTTATTTATTTAGTGTCATCTTGACCTAGAAGAGGACATACAAAAAGATCTATAATTTAAAGAACAATCATTTACTTTACGTTATCATCATATTAACTTTTTTTTATTTTTTATAAGTTGTTTTTTTTTACAGAAAGTGAAATAAAAAAAAGTAATTAGAAATTTAAAATATAAAATGTACTTACCGGAATTTTTGAGTAGGAAGATAACCATACGTATTCAGCGGGATAATCGTCTCTCTCTTTGCGACGTTTGCCTTTTTTAGCTAGGCGCTTTTCTCTCTTTAAGATACTTTCCTTTTTACCTTCGACCCGATTTATATCCTCACTAACATTATCAATGTCTTCAACTTCATTAAAAGAGCGCACACTATAATCCTTGTTTCCTTTTGTATCCATTCTCGTCATATTGTGCACATTTTTGACAGCGCGCTGAGTAACAGCCTTGGGATAGAGTCCGCATTCTAACCTGATATTTATTATTGCATCGTAAGAGATATAGAACTGTAAACAAGATATAGCGGTTAGAATAATTATTAATACGTACAACACTTTCACGTGCTTCTGTAGCGACTCCGTTTCTTTTGACGCCACCATATTCTGCGGGCTCTGTTGCTTAAATGAACTTTTAACCAATCATGGATGATTGCGCACGGCACATTGGTTGGGGAAGTCTGATAGTGGTAATTGGTTGCTAACTCTTCGCAATTCTAGCATCACTAAAAGGGAGTGATCGCAAAGAGGACGGTGGCGCGTTGACAATTGGCTGGAACGCCGCTTTTTGATTTGGCTTCTTCTCTAAGTCTACTACTCATTTCGCAAGGCAAATTAACCCTTAGAGGAATAGAATGAAATATAATAAATAGAGGCGCACGTGTTTTTAAAAGACACCTGTTTACGGAGAAAATAAAATCGACTTTTATGACTCATTCATAAAATTGTTAACGGTAAATCGATCACTCTTTTGTCTTTAAAATATAGTATAGTATTTTTTCATTTCAAATTACAGTGCAATATAATCCCCCTACATATAATATGTATACACACATACATATATAACAAAATTAATAATGATTAAATAAAATACGTAGCATAGGAAATAGTATTAACTTTATTTGAAAGCTAATTTTAATTCTTTTATGATCATTTTGATTTATCACCTCCCAAAAAAGCAAATTTCATATATTAACATAATCTATTTAAAAGCTTTATTTCTATCTTGTTACATTTTTAAAGCATTGATAATTACGCAAGTGTTTAATTATCTTAAAATATTGATAACTAATTTCTTTCCCACCTCTATCTTTGATTTAGCGCAGTAGATGAGTGACCACTCGAGAGCTGAAATCCTCTGAATGTAAGCTCATTTTTTTCACTTTCAGTGATCGAATGTCACATGACTTATTTATTTATTATTCCCTTCTTCTAAATCATCAATCATGGTATTTGTCCTACTATGTTTTGCTGCCACAAACCATTTTAATATATTCTTTATAATTTTGCTACCTTTTAAGAATTTGACCAATTGTTTTGTTTTTCATTTTATAATTTATTTTAATTTGCTTTTAATATAATTTTTATTGATGAAGTATATGATTTTATATTAATTTAAATAAATAGTACTTATTACATATACACATATGCTATGCCTTTGGTAGTATAAAAGTATTAATAATATATATCTGTATATGTGTGTTTATATTTATTAACAAAAACCAATTTTAAAAAAAGGGTTATTTATAAGTGGGGGAGATTTAACCAAGACATGAAATATGCTTTAATTTAGATTTCAAGTGATTTTATAAGTTTATATATAGTTGGATGATTGATTTGCTATATAATAATTTTAATGAGTAATTAAAGCAAGAGTTATATCCTAATTTTACGATCAGTAGTTATAATGGCATACCCAAAATAATTAAGCTTGTGGGGATTTGAACTCAGATTTTTCAGTCCATTCACCCTGCACTCTATTAAGCAATTGATAGACATGGCCACATACATTTGAAACAAGTACATGATTCCCAACAGTCATATTATGCTGAACCAGCACTCATCAGTTAAACCAGATCATAATCTCCCACACATATGTACAATCAGCTCTCAGTTTATATTAATATAGCAATTCCTCAAACTTTAATGGACAGGCTTCAATCTTCCTACGCTTTCAATTCTTTAGTCATCTATTTCATTGAAAAACCAATGATGGAATGCTCAAAGCCCTTATTGGATTTGATATTGTAGTCATATTGATGTAGACTTTATGTCAAATCTAATGCCTCATATTATCACATCATTAAGTATCTATATTTTTTTATTTAATCTTGAATGAGTCTTAAATAACCTCTTAGTCTCTTAAAAGTCTATTTATCATTGTTGTTCTTTCTTTATTAATTTTGAATTAATTTAAAAATCAGATAATTAAATTTTAATACTAAAGCTGCTAGTTTATTCCTAAATAAATTAATAATTGAATGGATTTATACTCGAGTGTAAGTATTGTAAGTGGCAGAGACGAGCACGAATCTGTGGGCTTTGAGCTTTAGAATCTGCCTCTGCAATGCAGCATCAAAGCAAATAGGAGTAGTGTGCCACTTATACCTTTCCACTTAACTATGAATGCTCATCTGATATTTCGTTCTACCTATATATTTAATCCAAAATTTATATGTATGACATTCCGTTAACATCTGTAAGAACTGTAATCTAGTAAAAGTAACACAAGTAATATTTACTAAGGCACTAAACCTCAAGAATGTGTGCTTGAAAATGTGAAGGTAGGGACCTCTACAGGTCTTAACCGCAAGCTTATGCTATGGAACATAGTAAATTTGAGTTAACACCGTTTGTATTGAAAACATCTATTTGGCAATTGATAAAGCAAATATTAAACAGGAGATACACACATTCTGATCTGCTCCACAACTTTTATTTTATAAATGTTTTTCAATATGAATAATTCTAATTTTTATAAAAAATATATTGCAAAATATGTTTATTAAGATCGTTATCATTATAATATAGTCATTCAAATTAAAAAACAAAAACAAATAAACAATGCAAAATAAATAGCAATGGCAATAATTTTATTTATTTATTAAAGTAAATAATCACAATAATTAACAAAAACTCCAAACAAAAATAATTTTGAAACAAAAAGCTTTCCAGCTTAGCATATAACAAATACGAGGGATTAAAATACGCAACTATAACCACAACAAAAATGAAAATGTAATAACTATATCAATAACAGAGTACAAAAATAAAATTTATACTATAAAGCAATTAAACAATTATATACAAAAGTACATAAATTCAAAAAGATATTAATGTAAACTATACTCGTGTTTACTATACAATCAAAGTTCTAAATACCAGTTAATTTTAAATCCATTTATTCTTCTCTTTTACTTTCTTTGAATATCTTCATATATATATATTGTTTATAATACTTCTTTCATGTACACTTCAATGCAAACAAATTTTCTTAAAAAACTTCTTTATTTTCCTTACAGTTTCGATTGTTCAGCAGTCTTCATCAGATAAAGCTCTGATGAAGACTGCTGGACAGTTGAAACTGTAAGGAAAATGAAGTTTTTCAAAAAAATTTGTTTGTACTGCATTGTATATGAAAGAATTATTATAAGCAATATATATATAAATATGAATTTTAAATCCAAAAAACAATTATTTATACACATATTAAACACTTTAGAATGAGAATAAAGCCACTATTACTTTTTTGATTCCTTGAAGACTTTAGTAAAGACAGTCAAAAAGCAATATTTATATTAAAAAACCTTAGATATAAATAAGATTTTTTGCAATAAATATCAAAAAATTACTCTATGTTTACATAGGTAAATAGGTCTCTGTATATATCTCAACCCAAAAGAAAGAAAATCTTTCAAAATAACACTGTCTAAATATAACTTTGTAAAATAGATGGAGAAAACAGAACATAAAAATGAACAAATTTTTTAAATAGACATATTGTAACATAAAATTCTCTCTACCAGATCAAAGCTCATCTAAGAAGAAATAATATAAAATTTACTTACATAAATAAATACAAACATATTTAATAAGATTCTACCTGGACAATATGAAATCAATAGACATTCCCAAATAACAACTATTTATAATAGGGGTGTTATACAAAATATATTTACATCAAATAATAATAATGAGTAAAAAATTAAATATATTGCTTTTGGTGTACTCAGACTTACTAACTGACAAGTCTATGCCAGCCATGTATTAATTGAAGTAGCTAGCTCTACATAGCTTAGTGCTCTAGCAAAATATCAGACTCTGATGCTTAGGTCTTTGGATTGATGCTCGTTCAGGCATTTCCAGAACTCAAGTTACAAATTTCAGAGCAATAAACCATTTCATTACTTACTAATTTAATGTTAAATACTCATTTATTACTTTTTCTAGATGACTAGAAAACAGCACCAGAGGACAAGGCACTATCATCAGCAAAATAATAAAAACTACTTAAATTGCAATAAAAATATATTGATGAAAATTAAAAACTAAAAAGGATCAAGGGTTGAATCTTTTGGAACTCCATGATAAATTACAATTGTCTTTTGGAATTCCATAGTGAACTATATTTATCTTTTGGAATTCTATGATAAATATATAATTACCTTTTGATATTCCATGATGAATTACAATTACCTTTGGAATTCCATGATGAACTATAAATACCTTTTGGAATTCCATGATGAACTATAATTATCTTTTAGAATTCCATGATAAACTATAATTACCTTTTGGAATTCAATGATGAATTATATTTATGTTTTTGAATTCCATGATGAACTATAATTATCTTTTAGAATTCCATGATGAACTATAATTACCTCTTGGAATTCCATGGTGAACTATAATTATCTTTTGGAATTCTATGATAAATTTATAATTACCTTTTGATATTCCATGATGAATTATAATTATCTTTTGGAATTCCATGATGAACTATAAATACATTGAAATTCCATGATGAACTGTAATTATCTTTTAGAATTCCATGATAAACTATAATTACCTCTTGGAATTCAATGATGAATTATAATTATGTTTTGTAATTCTTTAATGAACTATAAATATCTTTTGAAATTCCATGATGAACTATAATTATTTTTTAGAATTCCATGATGGACTATAATTACCTCTTGGAATTTTATAGTGATCTATAACTATCTTTCAGGAATTTCATGATAAACTACAATTACATTTTGGATTTCCATGATGAAATATAATTACTTTTTGAAATTCCATAATTAACTATAATTACACTACTGTCAAAACCATACATATTTGTTGTCTGTATCTTTTTAAAAAACTTTCTAACCAAAAACAAAAAGAACTATAAAAACTATATCAATACTTGCATTTAATTGAAGTTTATGAGAAACAGAATCAAATTATAAAATCCAGAAATACCACTGATGATATTAGACATGTTTGTTAAACCTATTTAGAATACTTTTATTAGCAATAAAACCTTACTGATGATAAACAATATTTTATTTTTAACAAAAAGTAGCACCTTTTTTCTTAAACAATTTTTAACAGTTTGGAAATTGCAGAAACTATACAAATTGACTATAATTTTCTATAGCAAGAAATCACCCTTTGTAAAAAATCATATCATAATGATATTAATGTCAAACACACAGAAAATGAATAGATAATGGTGAATAAATAATAACAAAAATAGATATAAACAATTTATCTTTCAGAATCTTTGAAGTTAAGTCAGTTAATTCAAAGGAATGAATACTTTTTTTTTTTGCCTTTATCAAAAATGTTTTAAATATTTTCTTCAAACTATACACTTTGCATCACATATATTGCCACAATAGATTTATATTTTTTTTTCTTTATATAAAATAAACTTTATTAATTACAATTATTAATATATGTACAGTGGGAAATTTTTTTTATATGATACAAAATGAGTGACTTCTAGAATATAGTTATTTTGGCTAATGTCTGAAAGCAGATACAATGATTCAATTTTAAAGTATTATTTATATCATTTTAAAATAAGGAACAACTAAAAAAAATATTATTTTGCCAAATTTTTCTCATAGTATTTCTGGGTATATATTTTATGATATATAAATATATATTATACCACTTTTTATTACCTTTTTTAAAAAGTTACATTTTTTGTTGCTGAAAATTACAGAACAGCTAGTAAGCGACATGGTTCTAATAAGGTGAATAATTACTATAGCATTGTATGGATTAAAACTTTTGATATTTTTCTCAAACAGTTCTTTAGATTAATTAATTGCTTCTGGAATATGAAGTGTCTTAAAGATGAGAAGTGTGAACCTGTTTCAAAAATATATATCATATCTTCTGGATGCCTATTACATAAGATACATGTGGGATCCAGATTTAATTTAAATAGTTAATGAGGAATATATTAGTAGGAATTGTGTTGAGTAATAAGTTATCCAAAAATTTTAGCCATGATCATATTTTAGAATCTGGTTAAAGTTTTGGCAATTTGGAGGATTGATGATAAACATCTATCAGGATTTTTTTTCAAATCATTAAATATAACACCAATTAAAGATGTGATGTTATAATTGTCCAACAGATCTGCATGCTTAATAGTGTGATCAGTATTAAAAAACAACTTGCATATGGAAGTTGATCAAGCATTATTATAGATGAAGGAGTGGCTTTGAGGATTGGATTAAACTGTTGTTGCAATATACATCTTAGCTCTGATATAAGACACAAATAATTGAGGACATATTAGATTAAGACCATCTTTTCAAATAGGGAAACAAACATCTGTAATTGATAGAAGAGGTAATGTTGATCCTCGGATATAAGATTTTATTGTGGATATGTACTACAGTAAGCAAGTATACCACTCAGAATAGCATTAACAATACAAACTTTTACTATTGGGCAGAAGTTTTTTATCTTTGTATTGAACTTGTTTATGACCCGATGAGTTAAATGATAGCTTAATTGTGTCTTGGATAAGTTAATTGAAAGTCCTGAGAAAAGATGAATGTGTATCTGTGAGGAATGAAGGTAGATTGTGATCTGTAGCTATCTGCCACAGGGATGACTTACAAACTTGTATTGCAGATCCTGTTAGCGATTCAAATTTGTTCAGAATGAAAGGAAAGGTCTCTGGAAGACTATCAGGTCATCATCAACAAAAGATATGACTTTAACAGTAGTATCATAATGAGGAAGAAAGTGGCATTCTATACACTACTAATCTCTTTGATCATGAAATCTATATATATATATATCTCAAATAATAGTGAAGCAAAGGGTGAGCCTTGTGGAATACCTTGACTTGGTTTAAAAGGAGAAGAAAGGCACATGTAATTTCTTAGTTTGATAGATCTGTTGGTAAGATAATGTGAAACATATAAAAATCAAACGTGGGGGTAAAAATACCAATTTTGTACTGTTACACCAACTGCAGGCACATTTGAAGGAAAAAAATCTCATTAAATAGAACAGATATCTTCTATATTTAATAAAATAAATTTCAAATTTTTTTTTTAATCAAGAAATTGGTTATCCTCCATTTCAAAGAAATATTTTTATCATTAAGAAACTTAAAAATATTGAAATAATTAATTTTTTTATTTCAGATTTAATTTCAGAATTAAGACTAAAAATTTATTTAATATTCACGCAAGAATTTTAATAAATTTTATTAATTTATTTTTCCCTTAAATTATCAGTTAGAAGACAGAACTTTTTATAAACTATCAATTTTAAATAAACTTTGCTTTAATAGTTAGAGCTGTGCAAATATTCTGAAATTCTAAAGTAGTATCTATATTATTTGCTTAAATACTATCTCATTTTTGATGGGCTAATAATAACATCCAATTGGCAAAAAAAAAAAAAAAAAATTACCAGTATATGAATAAATATCTAATATTCTTTACAATTCACGATTTTCTTTCCAATTGCAAAAAAAAAAAAACCAACAATAAACATTCTTAATTAAAATATAATCTAATAAAGACGGGATGAAAGTTGCACGTGCGGATAATGAGAGTTTGATTAAAATCACAACTATAAAATAAGTTCAAATAGTCTACAGTAAATCTATAAATAAAATAGTTTTCAATTAATATTTAAATCAGCCACTAACACTGCAGAAGACAATAAATCAAGTAATAAAATAAGAAACTCTCCAAAATGATATTGCTAAATTATCTGTATAAAATCAAAAAAAAAGATAATCAATCTCTTTGCGAGTGAAATACATTTTGCCGAAGTTAAGTGTTGTTGGAATATTAAAAATTAAATTTAACCTCCCTTTTTTTTTAAAAAAAAAAAAAACCCACCATACCCTCTGACTACTATTAAGCACAAAAAGAAAGAATACTCACATACCTATCTAAATAATTAAATTTCGTTGCTGTAAAAAATATATGTTTCAGTTAGAATTATTGCATCATAGTAACCAAATATATATATAAAAACTCCAATAAATTCATCAAAACAAGATATTATACCACGTGTATTTAAATAAAGAAATTCTAACTGAATTATAATCTCCTCTCCCTCTCATCCGAAGAGAAGATATCAGACTCCACAACAGAAACTCAATTTCGAACTTTCCAATTCACTCATTTAAAAAAAAAATCAAATAAGTGTTATTTATTGACTAGTGGTTATAAGAAGCTGGAACGCCAGAAGTGTTAAACCACGGATCAATCCTAGCATATCATGTTCCAAGGTCTGACATTCTACACTGTGCTCAACCACACAGAGCAATATAATTAAAATTTGAGAATTAAAATCGTTTCTAATATAAATTCAACCTTTTTGAATAAAAGCGAAACCTTGGAATAAACAGCATTTTTAATCCAACTATAAAAATAATATTATGATAATAATATGCTCATCTATTATTGTGTTTATACGATATTTTGCCTTGCAGTCTTCTAACTTCTTTTGCAAGAATTTTTTTTTTTCATTTGTCAAAGCGTTGATCGGGAAGTGAACTCAGACCAACTGCTTGGAAGGCAGCTATGCTAACCACTAGACCACCAACGCTTGATCTGGAATACTAGACTAATTATAACTTTCTATAGTATTTGATCTTCAGCCATATTTTTCCAATGAAAACAATCAATATTGCACTTTGTAAGACTGTCATCAATATAATCTAAGTAATATAAATGATGTCTGCCTCCCCATAAAAATTTTATTCGCCATAAAACATTTTAAGGAAGTCTATTACTATTCATAGCATGCCAGATTTAATCCAATAAGATGTGGTTTTACAAAATTAGTCTCTATAATATCACATCTTGCAAGTTGAAGAAGGGTATGCTGGGTACTGGTTGGACTTATATTTTTGTCATCATATTTTTTTAGGAATTTACAATATCCATAAAAAAAATTTCTTAATGTCTTTAGTTTATGTCAAAAGAAAACCTATGTCTCATTCTCATGTAATAAATTAGATAATATAACAGCTCCATAATGATTATTTCATTGTGATGAAATAGTTTATCATTTAATTTGTTAAAACAACAGTTGTACCTTAGAGTCTGTGCTGTTCCTCTATATCTAGGTCAATATTTCTACTTAAGGGTCCAAGAAATTTAATTTGGTTCACATTTTCTATAGCCATTCAAGCTTAAAACTGCTGAAGATTTTTAGTCTTTCACAGATTACATTTTTTTGAATATTAAACCAAGTTTTTATATGTTACATTCAAAATATAGAGTGCAGAAGTGTGTCTTAGTAACAATGTGACTTGCATTCTCTCTAAGATGTTTGCAGTTCTATCTCTAAATCAAGATGTGTTACATAGCAACATTGTTTAGCTATTCGCCACAAAAATGTTAAATTGAACAATATATCTGGAACGCATTTACAAAATGAAACCTGACAGTTTATTTTGTATCTTAACCAAAAACGAACAGTCCAATAATATTAAATTTTATTTTACATTGGCTAAACTGCTACTGAACATTGTAAAATGATTCAAATTATGCATGGTAATGAAGTCATGAGTCTCAATAATGTTTTGAGTTATTTGCAGGATTCAGTTGTATTGAAAAGCATTGAATTCTTGAAAAAGATATGAAACAGTATATTTTATTTCATAATTCATGATTTAGACATGCTAGTACCTTAATACTTTTGTGGTAAATAGCTCCATTTCCTAGGTCACTCTGCAGAGCCTATTTTTATTTAGGCAGCACTGCCACAGATGGAGAGCAGACTACTCATTTTTTCAGTGGGATATATTCAGTGGAGGTGGTGAAAATTTATTTATCTTTTTTTCTAAATATTTTTCAAGAATATTTTTCAGCATAGCAATTGCATCTCTTATTTCTCTATTATTATTTTTTATATCCAAACTTATTTAAATTAATGTAAATGCATTCATTTAATATCCTTAATAATACTTTAGTTTTATGTTGAAATTACTCCTATATATTGTAACTGGATGTACCAACCAACCCCACTGTTTGTTGGTTTTATTTCTTAATGAGCATATTGCAGGAAGAAACTATTGATTGGCATTCCCCAATACAAACTTCATCCCACCTACAACAATATTTCCTGCTCATCAGAAGATGTAGTGCCATAGAGACTGGAAGCATCTAGAAATTTATGTGTTTGGTTTCCCAAACAGTGCCACTAGAGTTCCATCTCATTACAACCTTACCATACATCTGGTTAGGCCAAACATAGCTTAGGAGGCATGAGATTTTTGTGAGCAAGAAGCAATGACTGACTAAGATGCAAAATAGAATTGAACAATTACATTAATCTTAAGTAACAACATTTTATTTAATAACAATTCATTAGCAAGTCCTTCTAATATAGTTCATTATTCGTATCCATGTAAAAACTCATTTTTAGTTCAATTATGAGAAGAAGTCTAGAAATATTTCAGGTAGATTATCCGAGTGAAAATCCATTTTTTTTTGTTTACATGATGAGAAGAAATCTAAAGATGCATTTCAGGTAGATATATGTATACAATTAATATACAAGTATTGATAATCACATTTTGATGCTGATAGAAGCATTTTAGGTAGGGATTCAGATAATATATGTGTTCATAATTACATTCTGGTGTTTATAGAAGCATTTCAGGTAGATATATGTATACAATTAATATGCAAATGTTTTTAACCATTTATTCCAGGTCTGTAGATGCATTTTAAGCAGGCATACACACACAATTTATAGATGTTTTTGACTATTGATTTCTAGTCTATAGAAGTATTTCAAGTAGATGTATAGATAATATCAGTATTACAATTATTATTCCAGGTTTGTGAAAGCATTTCAGGCAGGTATACATATTATAGATAAGTATTACCATCGTTAATTGACATTTCCATTTAGCTGGTACATTTGAGAGAACTATTACAATTATTAGAATATTTCTATTATTTGAACAAATCTTAAATTTTATGAAATAATTGACGTTTGACTAATGAAATATATAACACTTATATATGTGTGTGAGTGTTTATAATTAAGTAATAACAATTTTCATTTTTAAATAAAAATAAAAAAGATTATCATAAACTTTTGACTGAAGTTAATAAATGATTGTGAAAACTTTTTGTAAGTCTAATAATATAAAATTTTCTCTCTTTCATTTTATAAAAATTAATAGCTATAATTTTAATTCATATTTTATTGTAATTGAATCATTTCTAATTGCTTACCTCTAAATTCTTGTCTTCATTTACTACTGCTTTTCTAAATAACTGGGGGTCTGTCTTGAAGCTGAATGGCACATTAACTTCTAGGCAAGGCTTGGAGATCACATGGTGTGCAGATAGAGAGAGGACAAGTGGGTTTAGCTGACTGTCATATTTGGATGATTTTTCATTAGGCTGTTTGATGGTTACATTAAGTCACTTTTCTAGTAGTCTAGTAGATAAATCTTGTGTCAATTCATGAATCTTGTATGTCTGAATCAATTAATTAATTTCTAACAATTTTGCAGCCTATTTATATTTTTTTTTCTCTGACAAATGAATTCACTTTACATGCCCTTTTTATCCCATTGTTGGCAATGCTTTTTCATCCTTGTTCACATTTTTTTAATTCCCTAGATCATTGGACAGTTTCTCTTTGGCAGGAACAGATTTTTAATTAGTGACTATTTCTGATTATCTACCTTCATGTGTTTTTGAATCTTAATTTTTCATGCCTGCTGCTCAGTGACTTGATACATTTCATTATTATACTACAGTTATTCTGCCTTAGAAGTTTTTTTCCATCTGATTTTATTTAAGTGTCCTTTAACTCAGTAGTTTTAATATAAATAAAAAATATATACTTTCTTTCTTTTTAATTGCACTATAAACATGTTTGATTTCCTTTTAATTTGACCCAATTGTTATGAATTAACAAATTATAATTTTAATTATGATCAAATTTCATTACTTCTTATTTCTCTTTAAAATGTTATTAGTTTTTCTTAAAACATTATTAGTCTGACTTGGCTTTAACCTATGTCATTTTAATTTTGAGGGGAGGGGGGATTTTTTAAACATATACGTGAAACAATGTGTCTGTTTCATTACACCCCACCAAGTTTTTGGGATGAAATTGCCTGGAAATAATTTCATTCCACACAGTAAAACCTATTTATTATTATTTTATTGTTGCTTCTACTTGTTTGGAGATATGCTGATGAAATTGGTAAGATGAGATGGGAAAAGTGGATATGAATTGCACCCTCCAATGTAGGATAAGCAGATGCTAAACCACTAAACATCACCTGATCACTATTTCTTTGCACTATTTCTTTGCTGACATAATTGTTATTAAAACAGCAAAACTCTTCATACAGTAAGCCACTATGCCATCCAGAGTAATCAATGGATTCCAGAAGGTTGGATAAAATCCCCATCTAGTGACTACTATCCAATATCCCCAGACTAGTTTCTGGTTGTGTTTCATCAGTGAGGAGCTTGGATCTGAGAACTGCACCTAAATCTTAGAACTAATGCAACCTCAGCACCACTTTTTATCTCTACTTAACTACAAAACTAGAGAATAAAATTTGGAAAACAATAATATTTTCAATCTAAGCTTAATGGCTTATATAGTAGATGGTCTGACTGTTTAGTACCCATACATTTTTTTTTTACAAATAGCCACTCCTATCCTATTAGGGGATTGGTTAAACCACTAAACATACTGACACTTTCTTTCATACATAACTGTATTAAAACAGCAAAATTCCATACAGTAGTGCACTATTAATAATAATGATAAAGTTTAGAGAGTAATAATATTTTATATAAATACAATATAGTGATAATTTTTTTTTATAATTATTGATGATTTTTTTATTTTGAACTATGTATTATTTCATTAGGCTTTAAATATTTAAAAGAAATATTTACTTTATTTAATTTTTATTTTAACTTTTAGACTTTAAGTTTTTCTTATACGTTGTTGTGAATATTTATTATTTAGCTTATTTTTTATCTTATTTTTATACCTTTTTTAGAAGGTTGTAATTCAGTTTTTAAGAAAAATTTTACACAATACTTCAAATATTATTATATAAAATACATTTTTTTTTAAAAATAAATATTGTAATAAATAAAAAAAAAAAAAACAAATTATTTTAATTAATTTTATTGTATATTTAGAATATACATAATATTATTTTTTTATATATGCAAACTAAGGGATAATAATAAAAAGAAAAATATATAGTTGAATAGATATTTATATATAAAATTTATAGCATTGGATATAATACGTTATTTTTTTATATAATATCATACTATACATACAAGCTATTAACTGAACACCACTATTATAATCTTATATCCAACAAAATTAAAAAGTATTTTTTAATTTATTCTTAATATTTTTATATAAAATTTTGTTTAAATAAATATAATAGTATTCTACATTTAAAGTTATTATTAAAAAGAATTATATGTTTACAAACTACCTAATAAAATTAAGATTTATTTCATTTTTAGTAAGTTTGGGCTAAAATGAAAAAAAAATTACAATTGAAGCAAAAACTTCAAATCCAAATGAATTTCAAAGAAAACTAAAGTAGGTAACATGTAAATTTTATTTTAATCCAATTTTTTGCCAAAGCTAAAGTTTTATTTGGAAGGATGGATCTTTGAAATCAGGCTGTTGCATTTTCTTTGGTGAGAAATTTAACTATTCAAGATGGAATTTATTTTCCAAAAATGCTTCAAATCTGCTTGAATAAAAAAAGTTATGATTCATATGATCAAACAGTTCAAAACTTCCCTCTCGACAATATCTTCCTAGTGTGAAATAGCGCATTTTCAGAGCATCCAACTTTTCCACAGTTTAAAAACAATTATTTAAAGGGTACTTGTTGACACTTATGTCTTTTCATTATTCTTTACTTTGGCTGTTGCTTTTTTATTGTCCATACTTTTCATACTTTGTATCAAAATTGAAATCCATATCAACATCCTAGATTGCGCCATCTGTTTAAACACCACATTTTTGAACTTATTTCTTTCAATGACTGCAAATAATTTTTTTTTTAGATTAAAAATATCTTAAAATCATTAATATACCTTACATAAACAGTAACTGTGACAATTGGAACTCAATACAAAAATATTGAAGGGTGTTTAATTTATACGATTAAGAATATCAGCAGACGTATTATTCTGTATGTATTAATAGAGACTTCATAAAAATACCTACACACTTGAATAATACTTGCTAGGCAATAGTAACCTACAGGGTAAATTCATAGCGGATTCAAGCTCCAAAAAATTAATGCTTTTTTTGTTGTTTTAGTATTAAACGACTTTTTGTTGCTTCCTAAATTTTTAGGAGCATGGCGCTCAAGGTTTAGTTTCACTTCTCGATTCTGATAGCTTATACAAATACATGTTCTGCGTATTATTGAGGTAAAACCCACGCAAAAAACCTTACTATATTTCTTTTCTTATCTCCTAATGAACTATAGTCATGGGATGTTGCTATGAAAATAATATATAAAAATACTTTAATAATACAAAACATACATGGATATTAGTCAATATTATTATTCCTATGTTTACATTGTTTTTTACATACCTCTACTATCATAAGGAGGAGTATCATCAACTACAACTGTATAAAAACACAATGATAAGTTATTTCACATTACAAATATTTTTTGTAGTAGTTGATGATTTTAAATTTAACCAATACTTATAATTCAAAAAGTGTTTTTTATTTCCAAGATGTTCAATATATTAGCTGCTTTTAACACAGTAACTGCTCTCTACATATTGTGACTGGTTGTATAAGTACATTATGATGTTAACCTGTCACATACACTGTAGTTGTATGGGAAGTATGTAATGGAGTTGGTGTGATAATGACCTCACACCAGATACTCAATGTGGGTATATCTGATGGTGGGTGTTGTGAAAGGGTTGCTTGATCTAAAGGGTTGAACTACAGATAGAGAACCTAGACAAGGGATGATCAAAAAAACAACTAAAATATGATAATAGTTATTATAATTCTTGAACCAAAATGTATTAGTATATTATGTTATTTTTATTTTTTTACTTATTCTTTTAACTTAAGTTTTTTTTTTTAATTTTATTTTTATCAATAATGAATATGAATTGAAATATTTCATTATCAGCTGATTATCAGTCCAATACTTTCCTTTTCAATTATAAAATTGACAAATATAAGATATACCATCAAAATATGTAATAAATGTTCCATTATTTGGCGTTGATCAAATACCACAAGAGATAGCAAAAATTATTGTATAAGTTTGCCTATCGAAAATGTTCAGTTATTTTGACCTTATAAAGACCTTCTTCTATTTTACTATAAATATTGTCCAAAAAATCTAATAAAACCAACATCAAAAAGAATATAAAACTAAAAAACATTTAAAAAAATATATATTAATTCTAAATGATAAACATCAAGTATAAAATATGGATTTATTTTTATATACTTAAAATATATATTTTAATAACCTTTATTTTGTAAATATATTTTCTGTAATAGTTAAGATTTACAATTACTTTTTGACTTAAAATCTAATATTTTTTATATTGCTAAATTTTCTTGGAAAAACAATTGATTTTACTTTTGAACCAATATGTAATTCATACACATTTTTAAAATAATTTATTAAACTAGTAACATAGTAATATACAGTTAAACTTTATAAAAAAAATACATAGCATTCAGAATAAAACTTGAATATGTCAATGCAGAGAAAAAGATAGCTTAATGAGACTAAGAGGGAAATGAAACTTTCACCCAAGTATCATCATGTAGACTCACAGATGAAAGCAGAGAGTCTTGCTGCTTGACTTGGTCAAGGAGCTTAATAAAGACAGTTAGAGCTGAATCCTGAGAATGTCCAAAGATGAGCCTACAATGCATCAATGATAAAGAAAATGTTATAAAGATAGATAATCTTGTTGCTGCAAAAGATCCCTTCCTGAGAGTATTACAAACAGAAAGAGCATCCCTAAGATCCAGAGAGACATTTGCAACAATAAAGTCCGTAATCGACTTAAGAGCAGGACAAATATAGAAAATATGGTGTATTGTCTCATCATACAATCTACACAACTGACACTCAGATGTAATCCTAATGAAGCCTCTGCTGGTCACTAAAAATAACTTGTTGGGAGAGTATTTAAATTCAGTTTAAGCACAAAGTCAACATGCCTTGCTTCAATGAAAAGAAGTTTCATTTTATGCAAGAGAACTTTATTTGAAACACCTAATGAAGTCAAAAGAGGAGTATAATGTGGAAATTTTAATTTATAAATATTCCAGAATGACAATTTCCCATCAAGAGGAACTTGAACCGAGGGTATTGACTTAATAACTGGCTTCCATAAATCAGCAATTCAATAACTTGAAAATGGAGGTGGCATATCTGTAGGATCAATAACCAAAGGAAGAGATAACTGAGCAAGCTTATGACAAGTTACACGAAGAAAAGATATAGATCTTTGGAGATATAGAGTTGAGACTGAGGGTAAACCTAGACCATTTAAAAGCTTTGGTACTTGAATTTTAGCACTACTGATGGCTCCAACTTTCAAAATAATTTTGAACAAAGTGAATTTATAGCCCTCTCAAAATGCTTCATTGGCCTAATAACTGGTAAATAATAACTAAGCCTTGAATAGACCAAAGAGTTCAAGAGTGTAACCTTACCCATAAGTGAAATGTTTATATTGACAAGCGATGCAACTATCCTCTTTGTTTTATCAAGAATAATATTTTGAATCTGCCTTGTAATTACTGAACAAGATAAAACAATTGGAAAGCCAAGGAAAGACTGAGGCTTGGCTGTGAAAGTTGAAATAATTGACAAACTAGATTTAATCTTTCACATTTCACATTTTGTAACATTAATATGAAGATTAAAAGTATTAGAAAAAGAGTCCAATATTTGCAACAAAGCCGGAAGAAAAGATTTATCAGGAAGAAAGACAGAGACGTCATCAACATAAGAAATATGATGAATAGTCTGTTTAAGAGCAGGAACATAGATACCAGGCAGTTTAGATTCTATCTGTAAAAGTAATGGATTTAAATATGTAATAAAACATAATGTGGCAAGAGGAGATCCTTGCAGCACTGAGAGATGTGGATGAAAACCATCTGCAAGTTTACCATCCAATGAAGTAAAGATAGACCTGTTAAGTAGAATATTGGCTATAATAGACATATGGAGTAGGAACCTGATAATACTGAAGAGTCTGAAACAAAACAGAAGGCAGAACACAATCAAAGGTTGATGTGAAGTCCAGCTGAATGACCACACACTTCATGACCATTTCCCCCATTTTTCACATTAAAGTACAACAAAAAGTTTTCTTCACTATTACTATTTTTTTTAATAATGCATGGAACAAAGTAAAAATGTTTTTGAGTAGACTGGTAACATGCTTGCAATTGTCTATAAAGATTATTAAGATAAAAAATACTTGTGAAACTATATTTTAATTTGTATTATGAAATCAAGGTGTAGAACTACGTCCTTCACGATAGTCGAATGGTAAAGCAAATTTAATAATATATTTGGCTATTCATATTTGTCTTAATAATTTATGATTCATAACAATGTATGTGAATATCTTTCAATTGCTTATCTTTAGTATAATATAACAGCACTTATTAACTGATATTCTCATAGTTATTTAACATTGTGGGAAGTTTATAGATTAATTGAAGTAAGTGGGAAGGGTAGTCATTATTCTAATGATTATGTATTTTAGTAATAAGTTTAAATAATCCATTACTGTTTAGAATTTAAGTCATACTATTACGTTGGACATTCCCAATATATATAGGTTATAATTCATTCATCCTTAGTTTTAAAATAATATATATCTTTTATTTCAAGAATTATATGCAAACAGGCCTTCATGTTCAAATACACATATTTGTGTCTTCATGCTTAGTTCCCCAGGATTTTTGGTAATCCGGATCCTGTATAGTCATTCCAAGTCCAAGAACATGACTGGCAAAACCCCCTGTGGGACTTATTTTGTTGTATGAGCTATTGACATAGGGTTCACTCTGGGAAATACCTGGCCTTTTGTCATTAATAGCCAACACCTTCATTCTTTGAACTGAACCTGCCAAAGTAGCAGAAAGAATTCGGTCATCATTCTTCATCCTTCAGTTTGGAAGCACATTTTTTCAGATCTAAGATTGGATCATCTAATTCTGCCATCATGCATACACCACTATCTTAAAGTTCTTGCCATAGCTCAAACCTATGAATGTCCATAACCCTTATATTATGATTCTACTAAACAGATCTATTTATTATATTTATTAATATTTTCATATGCACATCTTTTTGTGATGCCATTATACACCTGGGTCTCATTTTATGCAGATTATTTTAATGCAATTTTGAAGTTATGTGATTCATGTTTCTTCTTAATATCTTTCATATTTCACTATATTTATTAGATTTCAAGAAATTTAAATTATTAATAACTTACTTTGACTTGAAATACTTTGTTTTTTCAAAAATATAACGTTATATTAGCAGCTAATGTGAATATGGCCTGGAGCTGTATTTAGAATTTTAGCTTCTATATAAATAACTTATTTACACTAATGAGTAAATAATAATAATAGATTTATACTTACATATAAAAATATCGCAATAAATATTAAAAAAAATTTAAACTTTTAAACCGTATTTTGTTATATATAACAGAAATAAATAATCTTTTAGATTTTTAAAATAAGAAACGAAGATTTTATAAACTGAAAATAATCTTTCTAATGATAATGTATAATCTTTTTGTTTTGATTACGATCTCATTTTTTTAATATAGAAGCAGAAAACCATTAACACAGCATAAAACTAAAAGTGGTGCTAGTTGTACATCACATCAGAATAAAAATAAAGTGGCTAACAGGTTTGTCTGGGCATAATTGCTCAGAGATTCTTGACTTCATTTAAGGAGAAGCCACAATACATCACATCACATCCAGTCTGATATATTATCAGTTTAAAAATAAACGCTAGTGGTAATGATTAAAATATGTATGAAAATTGTAAAATTAAATACTGTAGTTAATAAAAAAAGTTTGTCTTTATTCATTTTTTTCAAATATTTGAAATTTTTTATTAGTCATACTTTATTTGCTTATTTTTTTAATGCGAATTTTAAAATAATTTTCCTTGTTGGTTTGCTTTTATATGAATTCTGAAAAATACAGAACCTATCCCCCATTTTTCAAGGTAAGTTTAGTCTATTTTTGTGCAATTTTTTTTAATGTGGGTTTTTTTGTGAAATCTATCTACCACATAAAATGAGGTCCAGGTGTATATGTTAATGAGCTATCCCACACACATTTATCAGTAAAACTGAGATCCTTTCATCTATCAGTAAAAATGTATTTTTGTAATAAAGTTAATATTTCAATCATAAAATAATGTTTGTAAGCTGAATCAATTAAATGCTATATTTTATTTTTTCTGGGGGTGGATTGGTATCTCACAAATATATTTCCTCATAGTGCTAAATCAATTATTCATCGGTATATTTATCAATTATTTGCATATAAGCTAGCTGCTATAAAATAGAATAATAATTTAAGTTGTCATTTTCTAAGTTATAAACAAATGTCATATGATTTACCTGCTACTGTCTAAATGTTAATCAAATTATATGTACGTCAAGAGGTCAATGACGATTAATAAAATAATAAAACAAGTATTTATGCATATTTCTTTAAATTAATAAATTTTATATATATATCATAAACTTGCAGAATCATTGTTCTCTTTTATTTAAATATTAATATCTTAGTTATTAAATTATGCTCACTCTGACTAGATGATCTCCCACTAATCTTATAGATATAATTAATATGAAAGGTCATGACCTTTAAATGGGTCAAACTTCTATTTATGCTAAAATATTCTGTTAAATAATTTCAAATTAGAGACTTTTTTTGTCTCTGCTTTGTGATGCTGGTGGAGAGAGATAAATTAGATCAGTATCATCGGAATTGTTGCTCATAAGTTGGTAGATCTGGAAAATAGGCAAATAGGGCAGAGTTCATGAGCGTTCCTGACTTATGTATCTTGCACATGATTGGACTCGAGATACTTTTGCCTAGATGCTAGATCTTGTTATATGAACAGACAAAACTGACCGGTACAATATAAACACAGACAATTGTATATGTATTATTTGAAGTATTAACTCTAATAAAAAAAATCTATTTATTTCAATTCATGAAGCCTGCTTTATTTACAAATAGTAGTACATGTGGAAGAAACTGGCTGCTGATAGAATTTATTAATATACATATACAGTGTACAGTCAGTTATAAGAAACCTACTGCTGGAATAAAATGAAAAAGCTTGGTCTTGAGGGAATAAGATGAGTAATATATATAGAGACTATTCTTAGGTAATCATTTAGTAAGTGCTCAAGGACTTTGGTTCACACTTGAGAAAGCCACCAGTCAATGCTGAAAATACAAAATAATAAATAGATCAAGTCATGGATAATAAAAATACAGAAAAATAATATGTTATGTAAAAAATTAAAAAGAAATTACAAATGATATTTTAATTGACTGACACCTACAACATTTTTAAATTTAATTAAATAGATAAACAATAATGTTTGAAATACATGCATACTTTCCATATTTGGAGTTTAATTGTAATTATAGGGATTTGAATATTTGTAATCAAAACTACAGATAAACAATAAAAAAAATGTAAATTTAGTAGTAAAAAGTAATTAAACAAACAAAAAGAAACAAATATGAAATTCATGTTTCAAATCAATTTCTTTAAAAGAAAAGTTTATGATGGAATATTGTGTAACAAAGACCATTTTACCATATGCAGGAGAATTTATAATTAGGATAATCTAACTTTCATCCAATTAAAATGCCTGCCTCAACCCAAAAAGCATAACTTCTTAATGTTTGTTCTCCCTTCAACACAAATCACAACAAATAATTCTCTATATATTGAACCGGTTTCTTTATTTATTTTTAAGTATTGAAGTCTTATGCTAAAATATATTAAATAATTGAATCAGAATTGTTAGTCTTGTAATATGAAAGTGGTTGCACAAACACAGGATTCTATTATTACAGTTTGAAAATGAACTATGGTAAGTGAGACTTATGATAACATAAGTAAATGAAGACAATAATAAAAAAAGACTGAAAAAGTGTTAAAATATACATAGGCTTTAATCATTGCACAAATGGTTTGGTGCAATAGTAGAGTATCAGTCCGAGTCCAATATCAATTATAGTGAATGCATTTTCAGTGATGAAACTTTTTATATTCTAGATAATAGCAGGAGGTATTAATTTTCAAACAATGTTTATTGGTTTTACAGTCAACCATTATATAACATTGTGGCACTAGCCATACTAATATTGAAGATTCTCAAATTTAGATTTAATTAAGATGGAAATAATATTTAATTTTCCTATACATATGTTTTTATTTTAATAATAATAATAATAATAATAATAATAATAATAATAATAATAATAATAATAATAATAATAATAATAATAATAATAATAATAATAATAATAATAATAATAATAATAATAATAATAATAATAATAATAATAATAATAATAATAATAATAATAATAATAATAATAATAAAATAAAATAATAAAATAATAAAAAAAATAAAAAATAATAAAATAATAATAATAATAATAATGGATAGCTCATTTAATTTAATGTTTTTCTTTCTAATTTGTAATATAAAAAATTATAAAATATAGTAAACATTTTGTTTAAAATCTCTTTTCAGTAATTATAATTAATTACTAGTTCCAATTTTAACTTTAAAAATGCATTAAGAGAAAAAAATGTTTTTCTTTAGTAAATTACTTCATAAATTTGAATTCTAACTTTTAAGAGAGATAAATAAATAAAGTTGTAAAAGAAAGGAAAAAAAGTTTTAACATTTTGTTGAATACTGTTTTAAATAATTAGATTTATTTTTCTTTTCTCTCTATCTCTCTTCAATACAATATGCAGAGTTTATAAAATTAATCTAATATTATATGATTATCTTGTTTTCTTTTGGTAAAAGTAATTTTTAATTAAAAAAAAAATATCAAAAATTTTGATTGTAATTTATTTTTTTAACTTATCTTTCAATGTCAGGTTGAAGGATGAAAACAATGAAACAATTATTTATAAAAAATAATCTGAATGATTATTATAAGATTTTGTCATATAGGAGACAGATTTTATTACTTTGAATATGGGGTTACTCCAAAAAGAAAATGGATGTGGTTCATCAAAAGACCTAAGTGTTTTGTGAAAAGCAACCAGTCTTCATCTAGCTGCTGAAGAAGACATTTAAGAGAAAAAAGTTTTGATCCAGCTGGTGAAGATGACAGTAAGAAAAAAAGAAGTTCCTGACTTAGATGGTAAAGATGAAAAAGGCAAAGTGTTAAGCAAGTTGTTGCATATAACATCAAAAGTTTTAAACAGTCTGTTAGCACATTATTAGTTATAAAAATTGTTTCTAAGATGAAGACAACAATGTGCTAGATTAGCTAAAAGCTAGATGTCATCTTGCTTTATGTAATATGAAAGCCTGTCTCCAGTCAAAACCATGAGGCTCTATGTATTAGTTCCACCTGGAAATATTATTTGAAAGAAAATGGATATATTTTTTCTGTTTGTTAGCCTGAAAATACTGTGTACCAAAAAGAAATAAATTAACAATGTACATAGTATAGACGTCTTCTAGAAGAAAACCAACATGGAAACTAAAAAAATATAATTGTAAAGAAGAACTTTACAGAAAAAATTGAAAATCATAGTTAAAGCTAGTTTATGTGCACATTGTAATTTTATTTATAGTTAAATATGATTTTTTTATATAAAATAATTTCATAAATGTAAGAATTGTGAATAAGTTTATTATTATAATATTTCTTTGTGAAATATAAATTTTTTAATCAATATAATTTTTCTCTTCAAAATTATAAAAAGTTTTTTGGAAAATTTAATTTTATTAAATTTAAAATTTTCTTTTCTAACATGTTTTTCTTTTTTCTTTTCTTTTTGCCTCCAATAATTCAACAAAGGATTAATTTGGCTAATCAAAATATTGTGATCTCTGATTTTGAAAATATTTTCAACTATTTTTATTTAAAAAATTAAACCAATGACAATAAAAGATAATTAATTTAATAAATAAAAATCAACTGAGTAATATAAATTTTATGAAACTATATTTTATTGAGACAATGAATATGTTTGAAGCTTCATATTACCATTCATTTTTTTTTATTTATTGTTAATCAGTTATTAAATATCAGTTTAAAAAATATTTTAGTGTTAATGTTTTTATTCCTCCAGCTATTGGTTACACAAAAAGGTAGTGTGTGTCAGCTTAGTGTTTTAGCAATTTTCAAATTATTCCAGTAAATCTATTTAATTATAGTAAAGTAAATCTATGAATTATTTAAAATTGTTTTGAGTAAGCTATTATCCTTCATTATCTCTAGTTCACAGTAATAGTTCATAGAGTTCATGCTCATTAAACTAGCTCAGAGATTAACAGTTAGTTATATGGAGGTAGGTGTTCATGTTACTTTGAACATCCAGATAATAATCCTGGATGGTGCAAAAATATCATCTTTAAAGTCCATATGCTAGATTTTTTTTATTAAAATTAAGTTTATAGTTGGGCAGTACCTTAATAGAGCTATTTGGTCAGACCATTGATGATGATCAGCATGATTTAGTATCTCAGCTTTATTTTTTATATTGTAATGGCTTATCACTTAGGAATGTGCATCCAGAGTTATGTATTGTATTTCTACCCTAATCTTGGCAGTCTCTAGGTAAGTAGAGTGATTATCATCTACTTCCTTTAAATCTAGTCACAAGGTTAATTGTTGACATTTGTAGTTTATTTTTTATAATGGGTAATTTGATTGCTTTTGTTTAATGTTGGCTGAATTTGTTGATAGTTTTGTTTGTGCTAACATGCTGATTTCATGCTCATTCATTTATTCTATTTGTGATCTATGGGGATGATGATGATTTTTCATCTTACATTCCTCCCTCATGATGATGAATTTCTATCACCCATATTCTTCCTCTGTATTTGCCCCAAATTTTTCATAGCATTACAATATCTAAAGATAATTCTACTTCTATTGTCTCTTGACCATTTTCATCACCTGAGGCAGTGCTGGAAAAATGTATATTTAAAGCATTTAATTTTACAGTAAAAATACTTTGTCAATAAGAAACAATTTAAAGAACATTGTTATATGCATAAACACATTAAAAAATACAAAATGTACTATAAAATAAACATTAACTATATAGAAGGTAAATAAACATCCACACCAGCACTGTTTTTTTAAACAAGATGATAAAACTGTAAGAATACTCTCATTCCAGCTACAAGATAAAGGCTTTAGGGAAATAAGAGTGACCATTTTATTTCCTTAAAGTCTTTATTTTGTGACTGAGGTGAGAGTATACTTACAGTTTTATCATCTTGTTAAAAAAATGGCACTAGGGTGGAGGGTTGTTTACCTTCTATATAGTTACAATTTAACAATGCACTTGTAAAATTTATAGAGGTTTGTAAAATAAAAAATAAGTTTTTTCCAGTTTTCACAAAAAAAAAAGTTTGCAGGGATTATTTTTTAAAATGTACAAATCAGAATCCCAAAGAATTACATCCATTTTCTTCTATCAATTCCAATTTATTATCAAAGTAGCCTATTTTTAAGTTTATTTAAATGATTCTATGGAAATCTGACTTACGAATTTCTAAAAATGATTGTCCCATGCTTTAATTTGTGAAAACTGAATAATATATATATATATATATATATTTAACTTTTTAGTGTATTTATGTGAATCAAAGCATTTCTCTAAAAATTTTGTATATTTTTTAGTTTTATATAGCTCCAGAAATTAGGAATTAAAAAAGTTTTAATAAAATTTAATATACAGTAGTGCTGCAGGGAAGAACTTTTTGGTAATTTTTGGCTAAAATTTGTTTGCAAATTCTAAAACAATCATCGAGAATACTCACAAAGTGTTAAATAGATTTGAAATTCAATTTATCCACTCTAATTTGAACATTTTTAGCAAAAACTTTTTATTGTACATATATGTATACGCAATCTTACATTTCAACTATCCTTTAGTCTTCTTCACAGCTATAATATAATGAACAAAATAAAATAAAATACATAACTAGCAAATTGAGAAATTAGATGAAAATTGAGTCACTAGATTTCACAAACATATAGATAAATAAAAAAGACTAAGTGAAATAAAAGTATATATATAAACAAACTTGTTAGTATATAATTTGAGTAAGACAAAATTATCTATTAACAAACAAAGACTACTTGCTTTTAAGATATAGTAAAAAAACAGAAAATAGTTTTATGAAAACTTGAGAATTACAATTAGAGAAAAAAAATTAAAATGTTTATTTTATCAGAGACTAGAACAGAACTAAACTTTACTTAGTTCACTTGTTGTGGATATCAATTTTAAAAATATTATTCAAGTGGGATTGTAATTTTAGTGTTTTTTTTTAATTTTTTTTAATAAAAGTATATCATTCTTTTCAATATATATTCACATTTTCGACTAATTATTAGGTCATTGTTCTTATAAATATACGTTAAGACCTATTCCATACTGGGGTGCAGGAAGTCTACTGTACCCGGGCAACAAGTTTATAATTATGTAGAGGGTATACGCTATTACTATTATATGAGTATAGGAATATATGTTAAACATTGTTATTTAAAATAATTTTTTATATTATCTGTTATATGAAAATTTGAATTTATTTTTATAAAGTTTTTTTACCTTTGGAAAAGAGGCAATATAATTTTGCAGCCAGGTGGTACAAACCCACGGAACGGATTTGTATATTCTATTATCGATATTTATAAGATGGAAGTGCAGCAATATAATTTTGCACGCGGGCGGCACAAACTCATGGAACGGGTTGATATACACTATTTTTTATATCGGTACTTTTGTATATATAGAGAGATGCACGCACACGTGTGCACAAACACAAATAGGAGTAAAGATAAAATTAAGGCGTTAGGAGGGGTTAAAACATCAATATTTTTCTGACGACTGTTTTTGTCTTATTTGTGCTGACAGAAATACATATAAAAACTAAGGTAATTGTTATACTCCGTTAGTTTTACACCTACATAGGATTTCCATCAATTCAAACTTCCAAAGTTACTTTTACTTATAACTTTGACAGACAAAAATAAATGGATCACTCAAGCTAAAAGCTGTCTTTTACTTTTAAGCATGGATTAAATACTGATAAGAAAATTTCTAAAAATCAAACACCCGCGACGAAGATAAAACGAAAAATCTATCACCATTTCTTTTATTGCTACTGAAAAATTACTTTTTCAATAAATCAATAGATTTGCTTAAAATAATAACATCAAATATTATTCAGCAATAAAATAATGTAAGAAAAATAGGATAATAAATTATAGTATTTATAATACTTAAAAAAAAAAAAACTCTTATAAATTATAACCGCAATTACAGGTACAATTTTATGTGTATATATATACCTGTATATGCACAGAATTCAGATTTGAATGAAATTAATATGAAAATAACTGATACACTTTTAAAAACTGCAACAAAGATAGCTGGTAGGAAAAAGCAGCAATTGACTAATAAAATTTCTACTGAGACTAGAGAATTTATGAAGAAAAGAAGGAATATGAAGATATACAAAAATGATGTATTAAAAAGAATTGAATATCTCGAATTTTGTAAAATGGTACGGAAAAGAGTTAAAAATGATATAAGAAAGTATAACTGTGAAATAGCAAGGAAAGCTGTAGAAGAAAATAAAAGTCTCAAGAATGTTAAACAACATTTTGGTATTGGTAGGAAATTTATATCTGCAATAAAAAAAAAAGATGGAATTATTACTAAAAAGAGAGATGACATCATGAAATTGGTAGAAGATTTTTATCAAGAATTATATAGTAATAAAGAACAAGTACCTCCTATATCTATTACATCTTCCGAATTGCCCAGAATTTTAAATGAAGAAGTGAGACATGCAATTAAATGTATGAAGAAAGGAAAGGCTCCAGGAAATGATGGAATTATAATTGATATATTAAAAGAAGCAGGTGAAGAAATAGAAACAATTTTAGCAAAGTTATATACCAAATGTCTAAATGATAAAGATGTACCGGAAGATTGGAAGAATGCAGTAATAATATTAATATTTAAAAAAGGTGATAAAGAAGATATTAGAAATTACAGACCTATCAGCCTTTTATCAGTTTTATATAAAATTTTTACCAAGATAATTACAACTCGTCTACAGAGAACTTTGGATTTCCACCAACCAAGAGAATAAGCTGGATTTAAAAGTGGTTTTAGTACAATAGATCATATCCAGGTATTGAGAGAAGTCATAGAAAGGAAAAATGAATATGAGTTGTCATTATGTTTTGGATTTGTAGATTATGAAAAGGCATTCAATTCTATACACATTTCTTCAGTGATTAAAGCATTGGATCATCAAGGTATAGATCCAGGATATTGTCATATTTTAAAGAATATTTATAAAAATGCAACAGCAACAATTAGATTACATATTGATACTGGAAAAATCAACATTGAGAAAGGTGTAAGACAAGGTGACTCCATATCTCCAAAACTTTTTACAGCAGTGCTGCAAGAAGTATTTTGTGGATTAAAATGGGAAACTAAAGGAATGAAAGTAAATGGAGAGTATTTAAGTCATTTAGATTTTGCAGATGATGTAGTTGTTTTTGCAAATAATGCTTCAGAGCTTCAGGAAATGTTGCAGGAGTTAGCAGATGAAAGTAGAAAAGTAGGACTAAAGATAAATGTTAAAAAGACTAAAGTAATGTTTAATCGATTTGCTCAAAGTATGAAAATAAAGATTGATTATGAAGAATTAGAAGAAGTTAACAGTTACAAATACCTTGGTCAGATTATTAATACAGATGGAAACATAATGGAGGAAATTAATCATAGAATTAAACTTGGTTGGAGTGCTTTTGTTAGAAATAACTTGATACTAAAAGGAAATATGCCTATGTGTTTGAAAAGAATGGTTTTTAACAAATGTGTTTTCCCAGTTTTTACTTATGGATCTGAGACTTGGACACTTAATAGAAGAGCAATACAGAGACTTCAGACCACTCAAAGGAGTATGGAGAGATGTATGTTTGGAGTAACAAGAAGAGATTGAAAACACAATGTATGGGTAAGACAACAAACAGGTGTTACTGACCTTATTGAAAAAATTAAAAGATTGAAATGGAGTTGGGCTGGACATATTGCTAGAAGAAATGATAATAGATGGACAATTGAAATTTTAAACTGGATTCCAAGAGATTGTAAAAGACCCAGAAAAAGACCACATGTGAGATGGATGGATGAAATAAGAAAATGTGCAGGGGTGTTGTGGAAAAGAGAAGCTAAAGATCGGAGAAGATGGATTAAACTTGGAGAGACCTTCATCCTGCAGTGGATTGATAATGGTTGATGATGATGATGATGATGACATGCACAGATATATCTCAGTAGGTTTATAAAAAAGAAAGCTACTGCAGTTAACATGGTAAAAGAAAGGATATTTTGTTATAGTGAAATAATTTCTGGTATTAAATTAGCTAAGTATAGAGCTCTTATTTGATCTAATTTACTGTATGGAAATGAGATTTGAACTCCCTATAATGTAATATAGCTCTATGAAATATTATACATACAATGATAAGCTTATAAGACCAATCAATATGCGCTTCAACTTTCTGGATATATTACATTATGGAATTCATTAGTTTAAAATTACATCTTCATTGAAGACGAATGAATGAATGATATGACTTCCTAAAAAGGTGTCTCATGGCGAACATGAGTATGGTTTTCATAGGAGCGATAGACCTTATTTGGCATTAGGAAAGTTATCAGCATGTCACTAGCCTGCCCAGTAACAGTTCTAGTAAGGGAATCAAACCTAGACTTTTATATTGTGAATATTAAATATAAAGTGATGCCCAAACCATTTCTGTCTTAATGCAATAATCCACAGAAAATTTTGTATATTTAGGCTATGAGGGTCCTTATGATTTCTCCACTTTAGCCTAAGAGCAAGGTTAATTTATAGCTGCCAGACATTATGTACTATCACACTAGGTTGATATATGGGTACATAATGTCTGGAAGCCTCTAATTAATCTTGTTCTTAGGGTAAAAAGGGGAAATCAGGAGGACACTCAAAGATATGTACATGAAATTTCCAATAACTATTGTCTTTGGCAGAATAACCTAGTTGGTTACAACATCACTTTAAATTTAATACTAATGAATCTAAGAATCCATGCTAGTACTGTCAATGGTGAGGCCAGCAACACTTAAAGGCAACAGAAGATTAATACTACCCAAAGTATTGTGCTGAATACTAACACGTGAGCTATTATTACTAACAATTTAATGTATTTGAAAAGTTTAAATAAAGTTTTAAATTTTTCTCAATATATTTGACATTTTATATTAGATGATTGAAATAGTCCATGATAGAATTATTACTCAAGCACTATCATCAAAAACCCTCAGATAAATATTAACCAGCCTGTTTTATATGTAGATGTGTTTAGAGTGTTTTATAGATTGGTTCAAATAGAAACTGAAAAACTCATTTCTTTTATAGTATTATTTATTTTCATTTGTCTTTATATCTTTTGCTCATAATACTGAAGTGGCCATAATTATTTGCAAGTCACTGATGTTTTTGATAATGATGGAAATTTTCAAAAAAAAATTTGCTGCAAAGCAGATATCAAGTAAAAGGAATAATGGGCCAACTCTTTGTGTGTAGATGCATTTGGGGTTTATAGATTGGTTTGTACAATTATCACAAAACCCATACACTCATGTATTATTATTGTTGTTGTTGTTGCTGCTGTTATTATTACCATTAATATTACTAGTAGTGCTATTACTACTATATTCCCATCCTTATTATTATAGTAGATCACATAGAGCTCTAAATATAATTATTTGTCATTTAAGTACTCTTACATTCTTTCCCATATTTCATATAAGCAGAACATATAATAAAGATTTTATAAATAGGAACATTCTTCATCTTTATTTTAATTAATTCCACATGCCCTAGAACTAAAATACAATTTGTGATCTCATTATCCAAATCATCTGCCAAGTTTTTTCTATTTTTTTTCTTCATTTTTTCATATATTTATATCATTTGTCAATTATAATCTTTTGTTATTATTATTTTAATATGCATTCCATAATTGGTCATTGATTTTTGTTTTGCACTTTAAATAAAATTCTCAAAGTTTTAGTTTCTAATAACTGTTCCTTTCATTGTCATATTGAAAAGATTATAAGTAAAGCTTTTTATAATATTGGTGACATCTTTAGACATGACTATCTTTTCAGTAATGATGAAAATGTAAATTATTATTTCATCTGTTCATTTCATTATAGAATAGTGTATTAATGACTTGGAATCTTAATTTTAAACAAGATTATAATTTATTACAGTCATTTATTAATAAATTCTCTAAATGTGTTTTCCTGAAAAATAAAGGTAACATTTATTTTACTTCTAGAAGATAATACAAGGATCTTAACTTTCTTTTCCAAATTATGAATGTTATTTTATCTTATATAATTTTATTTGTTAAAATTAATTTTCATATATAAGATAGTCTGATGGTTTCTCTATTAAATCTTCAAATGTTCCGAAATGATTTCTTTATGTAGGCGGTTCTTTTTATATAATCAGGTTTATTTAATATCAATTATCTGTTTTAGATCCTAAACAATTTTATAATAATCTTATACTTAATTACCGTTTTTAATTAGCTTAAATTTATTCTACTTATATATAGATATATTTGTTTATTATTTTAATTATTATGTAATAGACATTGCATATATATATATATTCTGTGTTTATGTGCAATAAATTTAATTTTTATCATCATCATCATCATTATTATTAATAGTACTATTATTATTATTATTATTATTATTATTATTATTATTATTATTATTATTATTATTATTATTATTTTTATTATTATTATTGTTTTGTCTTATTATCTTTCTTTATTATAGTTGGAATGACCATACTTATTTGCATCTGATTACTATTGCTGATAATGTTTTATGCTCTAAACATCACAATTAATCATTAAATTGAACTGCTAAATCTTAAAATAAATTATATTTAAATTTTATTGGTTAGTACAAATACTATTACAGTAATGATTATAAGAACTAATCTAAATAAGATTGCTGAATGTGCTTTGAATATATATATATATATATATATATATATCTATATGATATATATCATATATATATATATATATATATATATATATATATGATATCAAATCACTTCCCAAACATTTTTTTCTCAGCTGCACCTCCCCTATGAACAAATATAAAGTCCTAATTAAAAAAAGGCAGCCAAGAAGTAACTTCTTGACCTGTATGCTGCCATGTTGGTGAATATTGCAATGCAGACTTATTCAAACAGAAAAAGTGGGAAATTTTAAATTAAAGCAGGCAAACCTCTGTATATGTATTGCCACTCAGTGCAAGCCAAAGTAATAAATGGATGCCAGAAGATTTGTGCATAAAATTCCCATCTAATGCCTACTCATCCAATATCCCCAAACTAGTTTCTGGCGTGTGGCCTTCATCAATGAGGAGCCTTGGATCTGAGAGCACTGCACCTAGATCTTAGGATGTAATGCAACCCTCCAGCAAACACCTTTTAAATTGAAAACACTATAATATTTTCAATCCAAGCTCATCAGCTTATATAGTCATATAGGTCTGAACTCAATTCAGTACCTATACATTTTGGTGTCTTTGGTTCTTTAATAACCATAGCCACCACTACCCTATTAGGCAGGATTGGTTTTAAGCCAATAAACATCACATGATTACCATTTCTTATGCTTGCTCTTAACTGTTATTAAATCAGGCAAAACTCTCTATATGTATTGCCACTCAGTGCAATCCAGAGTAATCAATGGATGCCAGAAGGCTTGTGCATAAAATCCCCATCCAGTGCCTACTCATCCCAGACTAGTTTCTGGATTGTGGCCTTCGTCAGTGAGGAGCCTTGGATCTGACAACACTGCACTGAGTGGCAATACATATAGAGAGTTTTGTCTGTTTTAAAAACAGTTAAGAGGAAGCATAAGAAATGATTATGTGATGTTTATTGGCTTAAATTTTAAATTAGCAATAATCTTAAAATGATCACCAATAAGTATGCTTAATTTACATATACACAGAAAGACAAAACATTAGTCACTTGTATGTTTTCAACTTTCCAACATAAATATATAAGAAATAGTTCCAGTACATATTGGTACCTAAAAATTCAAATATAAAATGCCAAATCATCCACCCAAATATTATGTTTTTTCAGCTATTTTCCATTGCAAATAAATATAAAGTTTGAATTTCAAGGAACACATCCTTGGGATAGTCTCTTGAACTGTATGCTGCAATGCTGTTAAATATTGAAATACAGACTTATTCAAAGGTTGTGAAAGATCTATTTCTTATATATTTTTGTTAAGAGATTGCAAAGTCCAAAAATAACTAATGTTCAGTCTTTCTTGTGAACATAAACATGTTGTTATGAGCAACTTAAAATCATTACTAATTTAAAATTTCATACTTTTGTTTGAATAAAGTTTGTATTTCAATATTGACCAACATCACAGCATACAGTTCAAGAGACTATTTCTTGGGTGTGTTGCTTGAAATTAAGATGTTATATTTATTCATGGGGGATGTTGTTGAGAAAATGTCATGTTTGGGAGGCTGATTTGACATTTTATATTTGAATTTTCAACTAATGAATATGCACTAGATCTATTTCATATAATATATATATATATATATATGTGTGTGTGTGTGTGTGTGTAAATTTATAAATAAATATTTGAAAAAATTTTACTTCTAAATATAAAAATATTAATAATAATGTTAATTCTTCTGATAAAAAACTATGGATATCAATACCATATATTTCAAATCAACAGGCAAGTTTCATTAAGAAAATTTATAAAGGAATATGTGATATTGCATTTTATGCACCACCTGCATTAAATAAATTAATAAACAATTCAAAAGATAAAACTCTATTGATAAATAAAAATTCTATCATTTACAAATGGATATGCAGGTGTGGCAGTAAATATATAGGTGAATTGAGGTGCACATTGGAAAAAAGAACAAAAGAGCACATTATTATTTAAAAGGGTTCAAAATACAAGACAAAATTTTTAAAAATAATGATACTTTATTAGCTTCTGTTTTTTTATGACCATAATAAATCACGTGTATATGGTTTTGATTTTAATTATAACAACGTAAAAATATTGGAAACTGAAAGAAATAATAATAAAAGGAAAATTAAAGTGGCAATGTTAATTTATAAATATAAGCAAGATTTAATTAATAGGCAAGCAGCAAATGTTAAGATCACAGAATTATGGGAAGATTGACTCATGGGAAAGCTGACATTTTTTAAACGTGATAGTTGATAAAGCTACAAGTTAGTTGAAAGTGCTTCTAAGTGACAGTTATACATATATTTTTTATAGACTATTAAGTACTGTATTTTCAAATATTTATTTATAAATTTACGTATATTATTTTGAAGAAATACAGACATCGATTTGTAATATTATATATATACATATAATTAAAATGACTCCAAAGCATTACAATTTTAATATATATATATATATATATATTAAAAAATGTGCATATAAAGTTCAATTACACATGAGTTATGTATATCTTACTTGAAAAAAAATAGGATGTTTCAAAAATTCATTCAGAGTGAAAGAGATTGATCTGACATTTGGACTGATGGGTAGTTGTGACATGATTGAATTAAAGTGGAAAATGCACTATGATATTAATAAAATTTGAATATATATATATATTATAACGTTTTCTGTATTTCTAGGCCTCTACCTGCATTATAAATGCATGAGTTGATCAAGTATGCAAAAGAAAAATAAATGTTCATTTATTTTATTAAAAAAAAAAAACGTTTCATTATTATTCTAAAACATAACTATCTTTCCTGATCAGCTCGGCCTAGAATTATTGCTAAGTACAATCATGAGCTGACTCAGTTTTTAATTTCTACATGAGGGTGCCAGAGTCGTTAGACCCACTGAGTCGGCGTCAAACATATTGTAACCCGTAAACTAATAATTATACGATCTGGGTTAAAATTCCCGATAAGTAGAAGATATTCCCCTTTGACTTAATTAAGAAAAATAAATCTATTTAGCAAAGGTAATTTGTATACTAATTTGATTCTAAATAATCAAAATTTAAATATAATAACTCTAAATTTATACACGTACAATGAAAGTATGTTAATAACAAAGATTTAATATTTATGATAAATGAAAAATTATAGTGTTGGGACGTATTGTGCATAACGAATTTAATAATTTGATTCAAATATTGAAGCAATAGTTAGTTTGTGTCTTATTTTTCCATGGTATTGTTTCATTTACTACTCAGTTTGCAAATCTTTAGATCACAAAATTATGGGCTAAACATTTCATTAAAATCTCAGTTCATAAAGCTTTATATAAAGTTATGGCCATTAACTTACCGGTAAGTTTATATTTAAATAGGTCATTGATCCTCCGACATCCAATTCAGTCAGTAGGTAGTCCGCAGTAGTTGTTTTTTAGTTGCACTTCTTCCAAATCTCCGATCAAATTTAGGTAGAGTCAGATGACAATCTAGGTGACTTTTCTCAAACGAAAGTGTCGGCAAACGATAGAGTTCTACTCACTCATGATGAGCGATTTCAGTTCATATCTAAGTGGACACATTTTATTAATATTTTTTTTTTAAAAAAAAAGTACGAGGCACTTCAAATTGCTCAACACTCTCTGGAACGACAAGACAAAAAGATACTTTTCAAATCTGTCGGCTCCTTTTATATTCCCAGATTCTTTTTAGAAGTTCTGCGCATATTCCTTTTTACCTTTGGAATTTTCTTTCACTACTTGAATCAATTATTCAGTATGCACTTTCCAACATTGAATTCATTTTAGTTAACTTATATTAAAAAAAAAAAAAAGAAAAATTAAACTTTCACTATACGTTTTTCTTAAAACATTATATTACAAAAAAAAATTAAGGATCGGGTTCTCTCTTTTTTTATTTAAATGATACCCAATATTAAATAGTAATTTGTACCATATATATAAATAAATGGCACAATACCACCGGGGCAGGGGAATGAGAATAAAAATAGAGGTTTGAACTAATTTTATTCTTAATAAATCTTTATGGAGTACTTCTAACCCACGTCCTAGTTTTATACGGTTTCAGTGACCTAGCGTTATAGGTACCCCTTTCTCCTTCACCATTCTCTAAAGTGAAAGCATTTGGAACATCCTGTCGGCTGATTTGGTAAGGTCCCTCATACAAATTTTGGAACTTTTTAAAAATATGCTTCCCAGTTTGGCTCACAAGGTTCGTTTTGACCCATACTGTATCCCCTGTTTTAAACTTATCAGTCAAGCCTCCTTTCCATCGGGTCCGGAGCTTGGCGCAGTGTTCCAATTTTTTTCTTGCTTCTTCGTGATCTCTCCCTTTATCACTGTTTTCTGGACTAGCGGGTAACCTGCATTTATACAATCGAGGTACCACTTGTCCGAATTGAAGTCTTACAGGTGCAAATCCGGTAGATTCATTATGAGTCCAATTTATGAAATTTAACACCCTTGGGAGTTGTTTCATCCATCCTCTATGGTTGGACACAGTATATACCCTGAAGAGGTGTCCTAACTCTCTCATCACCCGCTCACAAGGGTTTGATTGCAGATTTCGTATGGATGACAATATGTGTTTTACCTCCATCCTCTCTATCCACTGTTGCCAATCATAAGATGTGAAAGGTGTACCGTGGTCCAACAAAATAGCTTTTGGTTTGCTTACCCTTTTAAAATATCCTACCTCAAGGGCTCATATGGCATTCCTAGTATTGGCCTGGGTCACCGAATATGCCGACACCCATTTTGAAAAAAGGTCATATACTACTAGGAGATATTTCATTTTCCCAAAAGCTGGCAATGGTCCATAGAAATCAATAGCCATCAGGTCATTGGGTTCTTTAGGGATGATAGGATTCAATGGACCTTGATATGACTTGTTTGCTGGTTTTGTCTTCTGACACATTTTGCATGAGCTTACTATTCTGGTGACCTGTGCTCTCATATTCAGCCAATGGAACCATGTCCTCAATAAGCCTTCCACTTTATTTATACCATAGTGCCCATACAAATGATGGGTGTACTCAATAAGTCCTTACTGTAAACTTTCTGGTATAATCATTTTCCACTGATCCTTTTGTGGGTCAGTGATATACCACAGTATCCCTTCTTTCAGGCGGTATCTCTCACCAGCATTAGTGTCTGCTGTTTCTCCCCCTTCATCTGTCTTCTAGTTGGTCAATAATTTTCTTGTAGGTAGGGCTTTGCCATTGTACCTTTCCTAAGTCTCTCAATCCTTCTTTTACTACAGTGTCTGTTTCTAATTCTACATTTGCCAAACAGATATCTTCCATCAGCAGATGGTCCTGGGTATCAGGAACAATATTCCCGCTCAATGTGTCAGCTACCACATTTTCAGTGCCCTTACAATACTGGATGGAATAATTGAACTCCTGGAGAAAAAGGCTCCATTGGATTAGCCTACTATTTTTAAATAACTGTGATTTAAGAATTCCAGGCTCTTATGATCTGTCCTAACAATCGTTTCCGATCCTATCAAGAATTGGCGGAACTTCTGAAATGCCCACACCACAGCCAAGGCCTCTTTCTCTGTTACACAGTAATTAATCTCTGCATCTCTCAATGGTCTGCTGACAAAATAAATTATGCCCAAGGTACCATTCTCTTGAGCTTGCATAAGAGCTGCACCTAACTCATACCCACTACTGTCTACTTGAACAATAAACGGTTTCCTTAGGTCAGGGTAAACCAACATCACTTGGCTAAGGAATTTCTCTTTAATAACCCTAAAATTGGTCTCGTGCTCTTCTGTCCATTTCCATGACGTTCCCTTACGTAATAATTGCAGCAGAGGCTCCATGTCTGAAGCAAAGTTTTTGTAAAATTTATTGTAGAAATTACACAGCCCCAAAAATGATCTCACCTGTTTTGGTGTTCGAGGGGCTGGGAAATCTCGTATTGCCTGGATTTTGTCCGGGTGTGGTCTGATTCCATTAGCATTAATTAAGTGCCCTAAGAAATTCACTTCTTCCACTACTAAACAGCTTTTTTGTAAATTAATTCGAATATCCTTCATATTGCACTCTTGTATAAATAACTTGAGGTGTTGTAAGTACTCCTGAGAGTTATTGGATGCAATAATCACATCATCCATGTAGATAGTGATTAACTTTTTAATCTCAGGGGACAGCACACGGTCAAGACATTTTAGCAGGCCTGCTCCACTATATCGAAATGCTGTGTACTTCCAGTCAGCAGGGTGTAATTTGATCTGCCAATAGCTGGCAGTCAGATCTAACGTGGAAAATATCTTTTTTCCCTGGAATTTATTTACCAACTTATTAATTGGAGGTGGAACATTTTGATCTGGCCATGTAATCTTGTTCAATTGCCTGGCATCCAAACACAGTCTTATGGCTCCATCTTTTTTTTTACAACCACCAATGGGTTATTATATGCTGACGAACCCTTAGTGATAATATCCCAGTCCTCCATTTTAGCTAATTCTCTCTCTACCTCAGCTCTATATTGGTGTGGCACTGGGTATGATCTTGCCTGGTATGGTGTACTGTCAGCGACCTTGATCCTGTGCTCATACCCTTTAATAACACCGGGTTTATCTGAAAAATTCGATTTATATTCAATTAGAACTTCTTTTAGGTCCTCTTTCCATCCTTCCCTCACTTCATTTATTATCTCATCAATACGTGCCTCTATTGAAGGCTATTCTATCTCAACCTCCATATTACATACATTTTGTTGGTTCATTCTCATCTGTAAACCAAACTCCACTTCTTCCCCATCGCAGATAATCGTTTCATCTTTATAATTGATCATACACCCAGTTTTGTGCATAAAATAGGACCCCAATATGGCTTCATGTACCAACCATTTTAGAATTAATAGCGTGTGGGGCATAATTTTATCCCCTATTTTAATTTGCACCCAAACTTGTTTCAACCCCAATTGTGCCTTTTTATTATTTGCCAACGTTATTTGCATGCTTTTCACTGGTAGAGTTGGTATCTCTATGGGTTGGCCCCACATGCGTTCATATGTTGTTTCCAACATTACTGATATCTGGCTGCCAGAATCCCACAATGTCTCTACCTTGACATCGTTCATTTGCAAAACAACCTTTGGGCATTCTTGAGATGTGTACTTAATCGATTCGCCATCCCACTCACAAATAAAATTATCTATCCTCTTTTCTTCTGTTGTTCTACTGATTACTTTATTTCTTTTCTTTTTCCTTTTTTTTACTGCTTCTTTTATTTCTTCTTTTAATTCTCTGATCATCTCTGCCGTTTCTTTCTTTATATCTTCTTTGAAGTCCGTCATGCATTCGGATAATAGTTTTCTTATTAAGGGTTCCATGCCCTCTTTTTATTCTTTCTCGCCTTCTGCCATATTTTGTATATTTTTATTACTTCTCAATTTCATATACGGCTGTGTTGCTTATTTTTGCTACAGTAAACAAAATCTTTAACTTTATCAATTGTTACATTATAAATTCAATATTTTATTTTGCTTTGTTAATAAATTCGTTCACCGACACCCCTCTCTTTTATCACCCTATAATCTCCCATCCCTCTCTACCTTTACTGTCATTACTAGCCTTTGATCGATTTTATTTATTATTTAATTTATCCGCTATTATTTTGTTTCAATATAAACTTATTTAAAAGCTTATATTCTTAAAAAAAAAACTTTCGTAATCATACGCAATAACTTTTTAGACTTGCGCACTACTTGTGGTCATATTTATTTTCCGGCTACAGACATTAAATTTTCAATTTTGTGCCATTTTTAAATTTTCTCAGGTCGTGGTTTTTTTTTTCATAAGCCCGAGTTGGGAAAGCCATTATAACGTTTTCTGTATTTCTAGGCCTCTACCTACATTATAAATGCATGAGTTGATCAAGTTATGCAAAAGAAAAATAAATGTTCATTTATTTTATTAAAAAAAAAGAACGTTTCATTATTATTCTAAAACATAACTATCTTTCCTGATCAGCTCAGCCTAGAATTATTGCTAAGTACAATCGTGAGCTGACTCAGTTTTTAATTTCTACATGAGGGCACCAGAGTCTTTAGACCCACTGAGTCGGCGTCAAACATATTGTAACCCGTAAACTAATAATTATATGATCTGGGTTAAAATTCCCGATAAGTAGAAGATATTCCCCTTTGACTTAATTAAGAAAAATAAATCTATTTAGCAAAGGTAATTTGTATACTAATTTGATTCTAAATAATCAAAATTTAAATATAATAACTCTAAATTTATACACATACAATGAAAGTATGTTAATAACAAAGATTTAATATTTATGATAAATGAAAAATTATAGTGTTGGGACATATTGTGCATAACGAATTTAATAATTTGATTCAAAATATTGAAGCAATAGTTAGTTTGTGTCTTATTTTTCCATGGTACTGTTTCATTTACTACTCAGTTTGCAAATCTTTAGATCACAAAATTATGGGCTAAACATTTCATTAAAATCTCAGTTCATAAAGCTTTATATAAAGTTATGGCCATTAACTTACCGGTAAGTTTATATTTAAATAGGTCATTGATCCTCCGACGTCCAATTCAGTCAGTGGGTAGTCCGCAGTAGTTGTTTTTTTAGTTGCACTTCTTCCAAATCTCCGACCAAATTTAGGTAGAGTCAGATGACAATCTAGGTGACTTTTCTCGAGAGAAAGTGTCGGCAAATGATAGAGTTCTACTCACTCATGATGAGCGATTTCAGTTCATATCTAAGTGGACACATTTTATTAATATTTTTTTTTTTAAAAAAAAAAAAGTATGAGGCACTTCAAATTGCTCAACACTCTCTGGAACGACAAGACAAAAAGATACTTTTCAAATCTGTCGGCTCTTTTTATATTCCCAGATTCTTTTTAGAAGTTCTGCGCATATTCCTTTTTACCTTTGGAATTTTCTTTCACTACTTGAATAAATTATTCAGTATGCACTTTCCAACATTGAATTTTATTTTAGTTAACTTATATTAAAAAAAAAAAAAGAAAAATTAAACTGTCACTGTACGTTTTTCTTAAAACATTATATTACAAAAAAAAATTAAGGATCGGGTTCTCTCTTTTTTTATTTAAATGATACCCAATATTAAATAGTAATTTGTACCATATATATAAATAAATGGCACAATATGTTGTAACAGAATAAATATGTGGGCCATGAAAAAATAGTCCTGGTTTGATAATGCCCGTAAATTGTGTCACCATTTGTAACAGAATAAATATGAAGGTATGCCCTCCTTTTAATGCTTCACAGATTTGAGAATCATTTATAATTGAATAACTATAATGCTCATGGGAAATTAAAACACTATTATAATCTAAATAAAAATACAAGTCAATCATTGATTATTATTTGCAACTGAATAAAAATATACTCTGAAGTTGAGTGCCATTTATAACAGAATAAAATTATGGGCCATACTCCATCCTGAGTCATAGCCTAGATATTGATCACCAATTGTAAAAGTATAAAAATACGGATGAAAAAGGAACAATTCTAATTTATTAATGCCCATAAATTGTAGTATCATTTGTAAAAGAATGGAAATAATAAAGTAAGATTAATGTGAATATCAATCAATGAATAACATTCTAACATTTAAGTCAATAAAACAATGATAATATTTTTTGTTGTAACCTCATAGATTCCCATAGCATTTAGAAAGAATAGAAAGCAAATAAAACACTACTTTAAGCTTTTCTACAATATAAACATTATTTGAAATAAATTAAAGATAAAGCAATAAAACTAAATATCACTGTCTTATAAGTAACAATATATGACAATTATATAGATCTCTTATAAAAGAATGAAAATAATGACAAAGAATTAGACAGATAAACTTGATATTCCTTATAGTCCAAACCATTGTTTATAATAATACAAACTTATACTAAAAATTAAATATTATTTATATTTAAATGAAATAATTAATGGCTAGATGAGATAATTTTAATATGCTCTATAAATCTAATACATCAATGATATTGAAATAATGTATAACTTAATAATTGATTACAATTACAACTAATTATAAATTTATTTAAATGCACATTGATTACGTAAGTAATATTTACTAAGGCTGTAAACCTCAAGAATATGTGCATGAAAATGCAAAGGTAGGGACCTCTACAGGTCTTAACCATAAGGATTAAAGTAAAAGCATATAGATCACACTTTTGGTAAAATTTCAGAGTTGATTTCAAAAGTAGCTTGTAATTAAAAGTGATTTGAAAAGATTAAAACCCTATTTAATCAAGATAATGATTGGACAGAAAAGTCTCTGTTTTCAGTTACTGTGTTTTTGTCACATCAAGATTTAAAAGGATTAGACACAAAGAAAACAGCCTGCAGATATATTTTTATCACTTCATATAATTCTATAAAAGAGCTGATAAAGAAATATCAGTTCAGTCTGAATTGTAGTTTTTGAAGGGCTTTCCAGAAGAATGTGGTTTAAATTTTTGAGAAGCAGAAATCCAAGTTGTCCAGCTGCAAGTCTGGATAGTAATTTTTTGAGAAGCAGTGGGCTAAGAGTTAGCTACAAATTCTGGTTATAATATTTTGCTGCAGCTTGTTGAAGTTTGTAGCAGTTGGTTTTAGTCGACCAGAGAGATGGCTGACAGATTTATACAGAGCTCCTATAAGATGTAGCTGAAGTCCAGCCAGTAGATCCAGCACTGGGTAGTCTACTATTTTTACACAAATTGAGTTTTGATTCACTTAAAGACTGGGTCAATATAAAATGGATCAATTAGCCTGTACAAATGTGTCCTAGAAGACAGTTTTCTGGCCTGAAGCTCATCAAATCTTAGACACAAGGGAACTAATATAATGCTAACATTTTACCTCAATTATCCTTTCCTGATTATGACAATCCTGGACTCTACCTGTCTCACCAAGACCAATTCACAAAGAAAAGCACAGTCAAATGTATGTACAATTGTGAATAGCATTATATATAATAAGAATAAATCTAGCTTTACTTCTCACTATATGTAAAATATATAATTGTTAATTAGAGAAGATATTAATTAGTATTAAAGTTTATCGGCTTAACGTTTTCGAGGATATTTGAATATTTGTATTTGCATATTTTATTATACATTTTATGAAGGCTATGAATATGAGGCATGGATCCTCGAAAACGTTAAGCCGATAAACTTTAATACTAATTAATATCTTCTCTAATTAACAATTATATATTTTATATAATAAAAATAAAATTTTAAATAATTTCTTTGGTAAAAATGGCATTTAAAGATCAATATATTTTATAAGATATCAAGTAAATAATTTTGCTTGAATTAAATTACAATACAAAAGTAATGTTTGATTCATGGACAATTTTTTTTTAAAAAAAGAGGACTTCAAAAATATTTTTAGATTAATTTAAAAATATAATTAATTGAGAGTATCATAATAAAAAAACATTTTTGAGTTACCTGTCAAAAAATTGATTTATTTTTTTAAAAAAGAAGGTAAAAGAAAATATTTTTGAGTGAAAAAAAGAGACTAATAATATCAATTCATATCATCTATATGTTTGTAGATATGCATGTATGTGTGAATTTTATGTATAGTTTTAAAATAAAAGTAATTATGAAAGATATTTTTAATAATTTTATTATTTTGATAAATTCAAAGATATTCATTTTATATATCAAGCCCCATGCATGTGTGCTGAATGGGTTTTAAGTAAACTTAATGTATTAATCATGTAAATCATAATGTAATAATTTAAATTGTGTATTTGTAAATCACAAGTGTGATATTTTTTATTATATTTTAATCAAAATCAGAAGGCCTAATTGATATGTGTATAATCTTATTCTAGACCTTAATATCATTTCTTTTATTTTTATTATTAATAAACTTGTGTTCATTTATGAAAATTATTCCAGTGCTTCTAAATATTTTTAGAATATCTGGTTCCATACAGTAATGAGCTTGTGTTCATCTGAGCTAGATTTATGTATAATGGCTGATGTATGAATGGGAATGTATATTAGTACTTTGGGGGCATTCCTTAATGATCAGTCATCATCATTCTGATTGGCACATAAGATTATATTCTTTAAATCTCCTGCACTACATCTTATTTTAGATTAATCTATTACAAATTAAGTTTATAGTTGGCCAGTACATTAATAGTAGTAAGTGGCCAGAGCATTGATGATGATTAGCATGTTTTTCATATCCCAGCATTATTGTATAGATTTTTCTGGTTATGTATTTTGACAGATTAGCACTTAAATGGTACATCCAAAGTTATGTTTAAATAATTACCCAAGCTGGCGAAAGGCTCAATAACTAGCCTGGTCTAAAAAAGACCCATTTCCAATCCAGAAACAAGATAGGCTGTTTATTTTATTCTGATTTATTGTATTGATTTATTTTGATGATGATATTCCCATCAATGTTGATGGGTGACTTTTTTACTTATTGATAATGCTGGTTGAGAGTAACTGGGCTGATCTCAGAAATCTCATGATCCATGCTCTCTTGAATATATATAATTATTTATATATTTTGGATGTTAAACATTATTTTAATATTTTTTAAATGATATCTTGCTTTAAATATTATATTTTTTGTAAATTTCATTATTTTAATTGAAATATTGTTGAAATGGGGTTGATGGTGATTTTGCCCTCAACCCATGTTCACTCTCCCATCCCATTACAATGTAGTAACACTAAATGTTATTAGTTATATTTAAACAGTTTCAATGAGTTAATATCAAAATAATATATATTAAACACTCTAAATTATTATTTACTATTTTATATTAGAATTTAAATCATCCTGCACAAGATATAATCAGGATTTACATGTATTAAAAGTCAATTTCTGATTGATTTATAATTCATCCCTTCTAATAAAAGCAGTATAGATAATCTTCCTGATACATGAAGGAGGAAAAGTTTAAGGGGTATTTCTTTTAACATTAAAATGTATTATCACTTGCTGACACTAGAGGGCTATTCAATTATATTTAAATAGTTATGATGAGTTAATATCAAAGCATATATTGTAACAGTCAGAATCGCCTATCTCGCTAACACACTGCAGAATTCAAACCCCAGACACAAAACTGAACATTCTAGGAGGGGTTGCCTTTTAGATATACTAAGTTCGAATCTAAAGTCCAAATTTCACAGCACCATCTACGTGATAACACATCTGATGCCACTAGTAGTATAATCTTTGACCGGTGCCTGGTAGTCAGGGAGAAACAAAAGACTCTATACTAAAAGAAGCTTGGGTGGCTAATTAATGTCTATGGATTTACAAAAGAAATGCAGAAAATATATATATATAGACCGAGACAGTGATAGGAATCAAATAAAATAAGAGATCAAATTTAGTTTTAAATAATTTCACAAAATTTATTTATATATATATATAACACCACTGTCTGCTTATATGAGACAGGGATGCATATTAAATAATTGTTGGCATTATATTCCAAAAAATGACAAAAGGTTTTAAAGCAAAGTGATATATTCTATTCCTCAGGCTAATACCATTACGATAATGTGCTTGATGAGATAGGAACATGTGCGAGGTGTTTTGAGTAATTATACAAGTCTAAAAAAATATTTGAAATGAAGTGTTCTAAAATATTGATTGATTTCGAGAATAGCACAGACAAAAGCTTACTAAGCAACAAAATGAGAATGTAATCAAAGCATTTATTCGATAATAGTAATAATAAAGTTACATTGGGAGGTCAGTATTGCTGATAATGAATTTATTAAAGTTGGAGGGTGTGACACATTTAAGTCGCGGATGCTTTGTAAAATAATATATAAAATTAAACAATATTGAAGATCCGGAATAATTATGAAAGGCGTCTCGCTGCTGACCCTTAGGAAAGTATTTTATGAACAGCCGAAACTTAGCGACTGTGTGACAATTGCATTTAATTCCCAGGTGTGTCACTTGGAGACACACTCTGCCTGGAAACCGCAAATGAAGAGAATGGACTTGTCCATGTAAAGAATCCTTGGAAAGGTAAAACAAAGCAGTCTCAACAACCATTTCATGTACCAGCAAAATGAGACTAGTATATATAAAACATCTAAATGGGTTTTACTTGGATTAAGAGAAATGCCCAATCAAATTCCCAGAAATTCATTTAAAAGGGTCTGCACATTCTTGACGTCAATGATGAACTTTATAATTAAAGTAGAACACGGTAATTAAAATAGAAAAATGCATGCTTGTGGGTTTGAAAAGTAAGTATAGATTTATATACACAATCATGCATTAGGGGACACATTTAATCATTGATCTCGCACATACTCTCATAGTAGATTAAAATCAATAACATGTAGATTTTAAACTATGTGATTATATTATATATTAAAGAAAAGAATCACCCTCGAAGGAGTGATTTGCAAGATAATAAAATTGGAAATTATTTAGAAATTTAAAATATGCCTTCATAGCGGCATCTTATTTTCAACAAAAGAAATAATTCATTCGGTCAAAGATGATTCTGACACATTATCATAATAAAATAACAGAAAGTTTAATCAATAGAAAATATTAACCCAAGGATAGAGAGCAAAATGTTGAGTATATTTAAACACGTTAAAGAAATACATAATGAAATTATGTGAAATATAAGAAAAACAATTTTAAATAGCTATAGCATATTAGTTATCACAAGAGCTATTGGGTTAATTTAAGGGTTACCTCTGGAGAAGCATTTTGGGTAGATTGATGGTCAGCAGGTTTTTATATAATTTTTTTTTTCCGAGTACATGGCTTGCCCAAATGTGGAACCTCGAATATTTAAACACCCACATCCCTGTAGATCTTAATTTGTTAAACACCCACATCCCTGTAGCTTAATTTTAACATTTTGTTTCGTATTTAATCACTAAATTCTTTATATTTTTGATATATATATATATAATACTTTTCAAACTCTATATTATCTACTATATTTCATGTTTTGTTTGACTCAGGCATTCAATTACTTATACTGTATAATCAGAACTTGTCCAAACTTGCTATAGTGTGATACGAGCCATCTGTATTTATCTGTATTTATTGTTTCATTTAAGTCCCGCTATATATGCATAGCGTGAATTACTTAAATATTGTCCCAAGTGAATGTTGTGACAATCTATGAATATTTCAAACATTGTATTTTCTATCAAAATAAAGTTTTATCGTCTCAACACGCAAGATAGCATAATAGTAATTTTGTACAGTAATGACCTAGATATGTAACAGGCTATCATATGGAATTCAAAAAAAATTCAATTATAAATAAAATGTTGTAATCAATAAAAAAAAAAATGTGAATGTTTTAATGAGTGCCCATAGTTAAATGGAATAGTTATTAAAATTCATTTTGGGAAGCTAACAGTCTATGGATCCTTTTAACTGGTGACATGGTGCCCAAGGGTAATTTCATTAAACGGAGTTACTTCTAAAATAAATTTTGTCACCAGGCTAAATTCTCTTGTATGTAATTTGTTTTTTTCCAACATGTGTAAATTTTTCTTAGACCAAATAATGAGATGTGAATCGGATCAATAATTATGTAAATAAAATTATATGTATGCTAATCTTAAATAAGAAGGAACGAAATAAGTATACCCGGATCTAGTGAATGTTAACATATAAAAATAAAATTGCTTGAGTTTAAAAATATATGTTAGCGAAATATTTTGACAGAGAGAATTTAAGAGATTTTTATATATACGGGCTGTTAAAAATATATATGTTGGCAGCAGATTTAAACAAGAAATTTTTGCAGTAGTAAAAGGGCAGTAGTTGGAGTTTTAGTGATAAATGTAAAAGCAGCAATTAGGCCAACAGAACCAAAAGAGAGATAGCCTATTAGCCATTAATAAAATTTTGAAATCAAATGTAATAGTAATCGCAGAGAGTCAAACATGGAAAAATAATAATAGTATTTTTTTTAACCATATTAGTTTTAGTAAGCTCAACATAAAACAATTTAAAAATTTTCTTTATCAGTGCTATATATTGTTTTAAAAGTACACCTATTCATGAAAAAAAAATTTTTTTAGGATATATTAAATAGTTAGCAATAAAATAAAAGTCATCATCATCATTGATCACAATAATCATCCAAGGCCATGGAAAATACGGATGATAATGAGATCCAGTTCTGGAATCTTATAGAGATATGGAAGCAAAGTGAAGAAAGAGTGAAACAATGGGAAGAAGAACAAATCCAAAGGAGAGCTGAGGAATGTAAAGAGTTGGCCAAACTCATCCACGAATTGGCACAAATGAGAGAGGGACAGAAAGCCCTCTGACTTGCATTTGAAAAATGCTGCATGAAGAACGATAAAAGGGTCATTGAACCAAGAAAAGATGAAACAGATCTGAACTCGCTAGGGTCATTGACAGATGAATCCCTGAACCAGAAAATAGAGACAAATGATTCCGCAAAGAAGACTGATACACCAGACTTAGGAGATCAAACCCAGCTAACCAAGCTCAATATTAAAATATTTCATGAAGTTAAAGAATGTCCCAAACTTTATTTGGAAAGAGTACTTCCAGCAAATGATATCCGAGACTTGGGACATCCAACCCAGCTAACCAAGCTTCTTCACATAAAAATGTTTCATGAGGTAAAATGATGTCCCCAACTGTATTTAGACAGGATATTTCCAGCCAAGGATGTATGGGACCTAGGGATTCAAACTCAGCTAACCATGCTTACCACCAACATCAAAGTACTTAAAGAAAACCAGGAAATATCCCACCTGATATAGCAAGAATATATCGAATAAAGGAAATAGTGAAAACAACCACTCTGGATTTCAGTCCCTGGGCTAAAGAACCACCAGATAAGGTAAAAAGGCCTGATAATCTGAGACTGCAATCATCAAATTATAAAAGCAGTTATTACCCACCAGACCCAGGATTATAGTAGTTTTTTTTTAAAAACAACAACAAAAAAAATGGACATGTCACAGGATAATATAAAAAGGAGATCGGATATAAACAATGTTAATCTATTAGATTTGTTAAAGAAAATTTTGTTGAAGGGGGGAGATAATAGAAAATGTTCGCTAGATGGTGGATTTATTAATATGATCTGGGTATATAATTCAGTTTTGTTTTTTCATTATATTTATATCCTGTACATTATGGGTTATCTTGTAAATTTTTTTTATGCAGGTTCATAGGTGGACACCTGTTGTAAGATCTTTTGTTTAACAATTTTTTTTTGTTCCATCACTAAGGGAATGTGAAACAGTAAGGTCTGCTTTGCAGATCTTTGTTTCACCTTTTCTCACCTACTTCCTACCCTCATACCTTAGTTTGAACCCCAATCTATCATAGTGTGTCTGCAATACGCTTATATACTGAAATTCCCATCTAATTTTAAACCATGAGTACAATGCTCATATTATATATATAACTCATTCCCAAATAAAATAAAATATTATGGATTATGTATATGTTCACAGAATTTTGATTTATTAAAAAGTAGGTTATATAAGTCGTAATTGCACACACACTATGATATGCATGTTAAAGCATATCAAAATTATAAATTGTTAAAGTTATTTTGTTTGAATCTATTTACAAATATATATATTACCATCATAATATATTTTGATTTAAATAAAATTCATTTAGTAAATATTCATTTAGTAAATAGATTCAAATATTGCAATTTAAAAGTAAAATAATTTTCATTTAATTTAATAAAAGTCATTCCAAATATTTCTGTTAAATAAATCAGGGACAATAGTTTAATTAGTTAATGTTATATAAGTTTATTTAAAAACAGCAGATGTCCACTTAAAGTTTTCTTTAATTAATAAAAGTAATTTTAATTAAATCTAGTTTGTAATTCGAATGTCAACAGGGAAATTAACAAAAAAAATTAATTAAAATTTTGTTGAATTCCTTTAGACATTCGGATAGATTTAATTACAGATGATAAGTCCGATATATTTTTGTAATGCTCCAGGGCAGTTCTATTGTAAAATTGTACTATAAAAAGGAGTTTTTTCTTTTGTTCTCCATTCTAATGTTTCTAAGAGAAATCATTCTGAGTTCTATTCTAGTAATTTGTAAATCTTGACATGACAGAATAATTCGCAAGAAGGCTATTTCTCTCTGGAATGATCATATGCTGCCGTAGACCATCGGAAGTTATCACACAAGGAACCCTGGAACTGCTGCTGCTGTCAAAATTATGAACAATTCCAGATTTTGCTGTTAAATTATATAAAAACCTGTCGACCATCAATCTACCCAAAATGCTTCTCCAGAGGTAACCCTTAAATTAACCCAAGAGCTCTTGTGATAACTAACATGCTATAGCTATTTAAAATTGTTTTTCTTATATTTCACATAATTTCATTATGTATTTCTTTAACGTGTTTAAATATACTCAACATTTTGCTCTCTATCCTTGGGTTAATATTTTCTATTGATTAAGCTTTCTGTTATTTTATTATGATAATGTGTCAGAATCGTCTTTGACTGAATGAATTATTCCTTTTGTTGAAAATAAGATGCTGCTATGAAGGCATATTTTAAATTTCTAAATAATATCCAATTTTATTATCTTGCAAATCACTCGTTCGAGGGTGATTCTTTTCTTTAATATATAATATAATCACATATTTTAAAATCTACATGTTATTGATTTTAATCTATTATGAGAGTATGTGCGAGGTCAATGATTAAATGTGTCCCCTAATACATGATTGTATATATAAATCTATAATTACTTTTCAAACCTGCAAGCATGCATTTTCTTATTTTAATTACCGTGTTCTACTTTAATTACAAAGTTCATCATTGATGTTGAGAATGTGCGGACCCTTTTAAATGAATTTCTGGGAATTTGATTGGGCATTTCTCTTAATCCAAGTAAAACCCATTTAGATGTTTTATATATACTAGTCTCATATTGCTGGTACATGAATTGGTTGTTGAGACCGCTTTGTTTTACTTTTCCAAGGATTCTTTACATGGACAAGTCCATTCTCTTCGTTTGCAGTTTCCAGGCAGAGTGTGTCCCCCAAGTGACACACCTGGAAATTTAACGCAATCGTCACACAGTCGCTAAGTTTTGGCTGTTCATAAAATACTTTCCTATGGGTTAGCGGCAAGATGCCCTCCATAATTATTTCGGATCTTCAATATTGTTTTATTTTATATATTATTTTACAAAGCATCCATGACTTAAACGTGTCACACCCTCCAACTTTAATAAATTCATTATCAGCAATACTGACCTCCCAATGTAACTTTATTATTACTATTATCGAATAAATGCTTTGACTACATTTTCATTTTGTTGCTTAATAATCTTTTGTCCGTGCTATTCTTGACGTCAATGATGAACTTTGTAATTAAAGTAGAACACGGTAATTAAAATAGGAAAATGCATGCTTGCGGGTTTGAAAAGTAAGTATAGATTTATATACGCAATCATGTATTAAGGGACACATTTAATCATTGACCTCACACATACTCTCATAGTAGTTTAAAATCAATAACATGTAGATTTTAAACTATGTGATTATATTATATATTAAAGAAAAGAATTGCCCTCGAACAAGTGATTTGCAAGATAATAAAATTGGAAATTAATTAGAAATTTAAAATCTGCCTTCATAGCGACATCTTATTTTCAACAAAAGGAATAATTCACTCAGTCAAAGATGATTCTGACACATTATCATAATAAAATAACAGAAAGCTTAATCAATTGAAAATATTAACCCAAGGATAGAGAGCAAAATGTTGAGTATATTTAAACACATTAAAGAAATACATAATGAAGTTATGTGAAATATAAGAAAAACAATTTAAATAGCTATAGCATGTTAGTTATCAGAAGAGCTCTTGGGTTAATTTAAGGGTTACCTCTGGAGAAGCATTTTGGGTAGATTGATGGTCGGCAGGTTTTTATATAATTTAACAGCAAAATCTGGAAATGTTCATAATTTTGACAGCAGCAGCAGTTTTGAGGTTCCTTGTGTGATAACTTCCAATGGTCTACGGCAGCATATGACCATTCCAGAGAGAAATAGCCTTCTTGCGATCTATTCTGTCATGTCAAGATTTACAAATTACTAGAATAGAACTCAGAATGATTTCTCTTAGAAACATTAGAATGGAGAACAAAAGAAAACCCTCCTTTTTATAATAGAAATTAACAATAGAACTGCCCTGGGGCATTACAAAAATATATCAGACTTATCATCTGTAATTAAATCTATCCAATTGTCTAAAGGAATTCAACATTAATTAATTTCTTTTGTTAATTTTCCTGTCGACATTCGAATTACAAACTAGATTTAATTAAAATTACTTTTATTAATTAAAGAAAACCTTAAGTGGACATCTGCTGTTTTTAGATAAACTTATATAACATTAACTAATTTAACTATTGTCCCTGATTTATTTAACAGAAATATTTGGAATGACTTTTATTAAATTAAACGAAAATTATTTTACTTTTAAATTGCAATATTTGAATCTATTTACTAAACGAATATTTACTAAATGAATTTTATTTAAATCAAAATATATTATGATGGTAATATATATTTGTAAATAGATTCAAACAAAATAACTTTAACAATTTATAATTTTGATATGCTTTAACATGCATATCATAGTGTGTGCACAATTACGACTTATATAACCTACTTTTTAATAAATCAAAATTCTGTGAACATATACATAATCCATAATATTTTATTTTATTTGGGAATGAGTTATATATATATATATATTATGAGCATTGTACTCATGGTTTAAAATTAGGTGGGATTTTCGGTATATAAGCGTATTGCAGACACACTACGATAGATTGGGGTTCAAACTAAGGTATGAGGGTAGGAAGTAGGTGAGAAAAGGTGAAACAAAGATCTGCAAAGCAGACCTTACTGTTTCAATATCTATATGCCATATGTTTAGCTTAGATATATTCAAAATAGAAATAAAACAAACTCCTTCTTTTCAAAACTTGTTTTTTATATGACTATTATATGGCAAAAAAATATCCATCATTTTGACTATTTTATATATTCTTTTTCAAGGCACACTAAAATAAAATAATATATATATAACAAATAACACATATTTCATAAAAATAAATAAATAAATAAACAAAAAATTACAAAATATATTCATAAGCAAAAATATATCTTATCTCACTCCCCTTTCCTATTACCAACAAACACAACTCAAAGAGAAACAATTTCCTTTTATTAAAAAAAAAATCTATATATATCCTTTAAAAACATTTAATTAAAAACCTATTTTTTTTTTTTCTGTTTATCTATTAACATCCTATTTAATTCTGCTGTTTACATTCACATGAATAAATTTAAGCATGGGGATTTTGATATAAAGCCTTTGGAATGTATTAAGTCATTTAATGAAAAGATGATAAAAGAAAGTGTATACATTAATGAAATGAAACCAGATTTAAATAGGATGTTAATAGATAAACAGAAAAGAAAATAATAGGTTTTTAATTAAATGTTTTTAAAGGATATATATAGATTTCTTTTTTTTAATGAAAGGAAATTGTTTCTCTTTGAGTTGTGTTTGTTGGTAATAGGAAAGGGGAGTGAAATAAGGTATATTTTTGCTTATGAATATATTTTGTAATATTTTGTTTATTTATTTATTTATTTTTATGGAATATGTGTTATTTGTTATATATATATTATTTTAATTTAGTGTGCCTTGAAAAAGACTATATAAAATATTCGAAATGTTGGATTTTTTTTTCCATGTAATAGTCATATAAAAAACAAGTTTTAAAAAGGAGTTAGTTTGTTTTATTTCTATTTTGGATATTATGAACTATTTTGAAAAGAAGAACTATGTGCTTGATATATTAAATTACTTAGATATATAGATATATTGATGCTATATTTGATCTGTAGGTGTAAGACAATGATGAATTCTCACTGCATATTAATACCTTGAAAATGTTAAAGTATATATTGAAGGTTATAATAAGATTATATTATTAAACCAAATAAAAAAAATTAACCCATATTGAAATATAAACAATAAAGCATATTAAAATAATACATTTTGGATTTCAATACAGTTGATTCTTTCTGCACAGAAGGATATTAAACAATTGGGTCAAAATATTATAATATTGGCTTTCAATGAAACTATGGTCCTGAAATCATTTCAGTATAAATTCGTTATTTTATTTATATTTAATGTTATGTGATCTTTTTTAGATTATATATATACAGTGTGAATATGTTTTGCATTCTCTATTGAATATATATATCCCAAAAATATATAATAATTCTAATATTATTTATTTATATCTTCTAAATAAAAATTTCCAATGTTTTAAGTGGCAGTGTTTCCTCAAAAAATCATCAGAGTTTTTGTTAATACATGTTTTTGTGGGTCAAATGTGATGTCATCACTAGCCCAGGAAATAAATTGAGACTGTAGCCATGACAACCACCCAAACTCTATTCAATAAGCACACAAAGTTCAACATGACCTTAAAGCTTGAACTTAATTTCTAGCAGATTATAGTTAATACCTTAATGGTAATAAAGAAGGTTAAAACATAAACCACACTAGTTTATCAAAATTAGTTAAAATAACTTTGGTTTAAATACTCTACCTTAAGCCGATATAAAAAAGGCTTTAACCAATATAAACACTAAGTTTATATTCAATGTTTAAAATTATAAAGTCTCTGAATATATTTAATAATTTATTTGTTGGAGTCTCAGCTGATTTTCCATGTCATTGATGATGTCAGTTTAGCAAGAAGCTGATTAATTTTTTCATCAAATGTTGCTGCTTGAAACAACAAAAAAATTTCTGTAGAATGTGAGGGTAAATAATGTTAGTTATTATATATACATATAACCTGAATTTGTGCAAGTAATATGCCAATTTAAAAATGAGACTATAATAAGTTTCAAACACGTATTTATGCACAGTCATTTGCTGTAGCTATAAACGAACCACCTATGGTTTAAAAATAATTATTGATGGGAGTGTGTGTCAATTTTAGCACGTGTGTGAAGAGTAGATGCTTTCATAATATTATAAATATATAAATCGCTATATTATTTATTAATACATCTACACACATATATATATATATAATAAAAAGTTAGATGTCACACAACTTATATATAGCTTGCATTTACCAATATGTAAACTTAAGAGCATGCTAAAGCTCTAAACAACCTTTTTTATTATTATGATGAATGCTACTACAAGAGAAGGCATTCAAATCATCTATATCTTAGATTGTCCCCATCCCCAGACCGGTTTTGACCTATAGGTCTCTTCAGTGAGGAGTTGGGACACTAGATTCAAAAACCCAACTTTTTATTATTACTATTATTTTGCTGTTGAGGCTTTGACTAAATTAAATGGCTAAGCCTATTAATATATGGAGTATCTGAATTAAGTTCAGGCCCATATAATTTTTTCAGTTGGAGAGCTGACTTTAAAGACATGCAGATGTCTAAAGGTTTAGATCTTCTTCTTGAGAATTACTTTTTAGATAAATGCTTAGCTTGTGTTCGTTTTTTGAATCTAATGTCTCAACTCCTCACTGAAGAGACCCATAGGTCGAAACCAGTCTGGGGATGGGGACAAGCTAAGATAAAAATGATTTGAATGCCTTCTCTTGTAGTAGCATTTATCATAATAAAAAAAACTTGTTTAGAGCTTTAGCATGCTCTTAAGTTTTATATATATATATATATATATATATATATATATATATATATATATATATATATATATATATATAAAAAAAAAAGCTTTCTCATCCATAATATAACAGCCAACATCAAAAAATATATTAATTATTTTACACTATGCATGTACTTTTTCTCAACAGTTTGGTTAAATATATACATATATATTATAAAAGACTAGAACTCGAACTTTCAAGTTTCCTACATCTATTAAATCTATCTTATACAACTGATACTAACCACATACCTGCAAAAAAGATAAATGATCTACATACATATGTGTACCAGCACTCATCAGTTGGTCCAGATCACCATCACCCACACATGCATATATACAATCATTTGCTCAGTTTATATTAAGATAGCAAATCTTCAAACTTTAATAGACAAGCTTGAATCTTCTACATTCTACAAATGCTTAGCTATCCATTTCACATTCAAATTCGAGATGGAATACTCAAAGTCACTTGTTGATGCCAATATTATTGTCATACCCATGTTGACCTTAACTCAATGTGACCCCTCACACATAGGACCTTAATATGTCCATTTAAATACACAGAAGAGACATGAGCAGAATACAGGCTGAATATGTACTATTTAAATATACCTGGGTATCATTTTATGCAAATTATTTTAATGCAATTTTGAAGTTATGCAATATATGTTTCTTCTTAATATCTTTTATATTTCACTATATTTATTAGATGTCAAGACATTTAAAATATTAGTAACTTATTTTGACTGAAATACTTTTTTTTCAAAAATATAACATTATATTATGAGCTAATGTGAATATGGCCTTAAGATGTATTTAGAATCTTAGCTTCTATGTAAATAACCTACTTATACTAATGAGTAAACAATAATAATAGATTTATACTTATGTATAAAAATATCACAGTAAATATTCAAAAATTTTAAACTTTTAAAATGTATTTTGTTAGATATAACAGAAATAAATAATTTTTTAGATTGTTAAAATAAATAATAAAGATTTTATTGATTTTGTAAATTAAAACTAATCTTTCTAATGATAATGTATAATCTTTTTGTTTTGATTGCGATCTCATTTTTTTATATAGAAACAGAAAACCATTAACACAGCTCGAGACTGAAAGTGGCACTAGTTGTATATCACATCATGAATATGATTTCTTACCAATTCACAAATGAACGCATATTGTCAAATAGTGATAATGATTAAAATATATATGAAAAAATGTAAAATTAAATATTGTAGTTAATAAAAATAGTTTGTCTTGTATTAATTTTTTTCAAATATTTTAAATTTTTTATTAGTCATACTTTATTTCCTTATTTTTAATAGTATATATGAGTGCTTTAATACGCTGAGTGAAGAAGCTATTAGTGGTAACAAAAACAATTAAAGTAAATTAATCAGGCCTAGTACTTTCGAGGTTTTTCCCCCTCATATTCATGGCCAAAATAGATTTTCAACTCATAAAGTAATCTTTTTTTTTACATGATTTCTGAAAATTACAGAACCTATCCCCCATTTTTTGAGGTAAGTAAAGTCTATTTTTGTGCACATTTTTGAGGAACCTATCTACCACATAAAATGAGACCCAGGTGTATATGTATTGTAACAGTCAAAATCGTCTATCTCGCTAACACACTGCAGAATTCAAACCCCAGACATGAAACTGAACATTCTAGGAGTGGTTGCCTTCTAGATATACTAAGTTCGAATCTAAAGTCCAAATTTCACAGCGCCATCTATGTGATAACGCATCTGATGCCACTACTAGTATAATCTTTGACCGGTGCCTGGTGGACAGGGAGAAACAAAAGACTCTATACTAAAAGAAGCTTGGGTGGCTAATTAACGTCTATGGATTTACAAAAGAAATGCAGAAAATATATATATATAGACTGAGACAGTGATAGGAATCAAATAAAATAAGAGATCAAATTTAGTTTTAAATAATTTCACAAAATTTATTTATATAAATTATTTATATAATGCCACTGTCTGCTTATATGAGACAGGGACGCATATTAAATAATTGTTGGCATTATATTCCAATAAATGACAAATGGTTTTAAAGCAAAGTGATATATTCTATTCCTCGGGCTAATAGCATTACGATAATGTGCTTGATGAGATAGGAACATGTGCGAGGTGCTTTGAGCAATTATACAAGTCTAAGAAAATATTTGAAATTAAGTGTTCTAAAATATTTATTGATTTCGAGAATAGCATGGACAAAAGCTTACTAAGCAACAAAATGGGAATGTAATCAAAGCATTTATTCGATAATAGTAATAATAAAGTTACATTGGGAGGTCAGTATTGCTGATAATGAATTTATTAAAGTTGGAGGGTGTGACACATTTAAGTCACGGATGCTTTGTAAAATAATATATAAAATAAAACAATATTGAAGATCTGGAATAATTACGGAGGGCATCTCACCACTAACCTGTAGGAAAGTATTTATGAACAGCTGAAACTTAGTGACTGTGTGACGATTGTGTTTAATTCCCAGGTGTGTCATTATGGACACACTCTGCCTGGAAACTGCAATCGAAGAGAATGGACTTGGCCATATAAAGAATCTTTGGAAAAGTAAAACAAAGCGGTCTCAACAACCAATTCATGTACCAGCAAAATGAAACTAGTATATATAAAACATCTAAATGGGTTTTACTTGGATTAAGAGAAATGCCCAATCAAATTCCCAGAAATTCATTTAAAAGGGTCCGCACATTCTCAACGTCAATGATGAACTTTGTAATTAAAGTAGAACATGGTAATTAAAATAGGAAAATGCATGCTTGCGGGTTTGAAAAGTAAGTATAGATTTATATACACAATCATGCATTAGGGAACACATTTAATCATTGACCTCACACATACTCTCATATTAGATTAAAATCAATAACATGTAGATTTTAAACTATGTGATTATATTATATATTAAAGAAAAGAATCGCCCTCGAATGAATGATTTGCAAGATAATAAAAATTGGAAATTATTTAGAAATTTAAAATATGCCTTTATAGCGGCATCTTAGTTTCAACAAAAAGAATAATTCACTCTGTCAAAGACGATTCTGACACATTATTGTAATAAAACAACAGAAAGCTTAATCAATTGAAAATATTAACCCAAGGATAGAGAGAAAAATGTTGAGTATATTTAAACACATTAAAGAAATACATAATGAAGTTATGTGAAATATCAGAAAACAATTTAAAATAGCTATAGCATGTTAGTTATCACAAGAGCTCTTGGGTTAATTTAGGGTTACCTCTGGAGAAGCATTTTTAGGTAGATTGATGGTCAGCAGGTTTTTATATAATTTAACAGCAAAATCTGGAAATGTTCATATTTTTGACAGCAGCAGCAGTTCCGGGGTTCCTTGTCTGATAACTTCCGATGGTCTACAGCAGCATATGACCATTTCGGAGAGAAATAGCCTTCTTGCACTCTACTCCATCATGTCAAGATTTACAAATTACTACAATAATTTTGGTTAGAAACATTAGACCTCAGAATGATTTCTCTTAGAAACATTCGGAAAAAAGAACAAAAGAAAATCCTTCTTTTTATAGTAGACTTTAACAATGGAACTGCCCTGGGGCATTACAAAAATATATCAGATTTATCAGCTGTAATTAAATCTATCCAATTGTCTAAAGGAATTCAACATTAATTAATTTCTTTTGTTAATTTCCCTGTCGACATTCAAATTACAAACTAGATTTAATTAAAATTACTTTTACTAATTAAAGAAAACCTTAAGTGGACATCTGCTGTTTTTAGATAAACTTATATAACATTAACTAATTAAACTATTGTTCCTCATTTATTTTAACAGAAATATTTGGAATGACTTTTATTAAATTAAACGAAAATTACTTTACTTTTAAATTGCAATATTTGAATCTATTTACTAAACGAATATTTACTAAATGAATTTTATTTTAAATCAAAAATATATTACGACGACGGTAATATATCTTTGTAAATAGATTCAAACAAAATAACTTTAACAATTTATAATTTTGATATGTTTTAAAATGCATATCATAGTGTGTGCGCAATTACGACTTATATAACCTACTTTTTAATAAAACAAAATTATGTGAACATATACATAATCTATAATCTTTTATTTTATTTGGAAATGAGTGATATATATAATACGAGCATTGTGCTCATGGTTTAAAATTATGCGGGATTTTTGGTATATAAGCGTATTGCAGACCACTACGATAGATTGGGGTTCAAACTAAGGTATGGGGGTAGGAAATAGGTGAGAAAAGGTGAAACGAAGATCTGCAAAGCAGACCTTACTGTTTCAGTATATTGTCTATATATAATGTAAACTGAGCAAATGATTGTATATATGTGTGTGGGCTATGGTGATCTAAACCAACTGATGAGTGCTGATTCAGCATGAAATACATCATGAAATACGAATATTGGGGATCATTTATCTTTTTCACATGCATGCAGTCATATGCATCAGTTGTACAAGATAAATTGGATAGGTGTAGGGAGCTTGAAAGTTCCAGTTCAAGTCTCTTATAATTACATTGTTTAGTATAGATTATTATATATATAGGCATTTCTACATAAAATTTTTAACTTTATGTAACGTACAAAAATAGTATATTAATTGATATACTGTATAAAAATAAATTTAACTTCTAAAATTAAAAATAGCTCATTTTACAATCTACATTAGAAATGTTTGCTTTTCATTGTCAATACTTAAATTATTGGATAATAGATTTTTTAAAAAAATAATTATTATAATTAAAAAATTAAAATTAAAAAATTAACTTAGAAGATTGCTTCATTTGCTCTTCAGTAATTAAAATTTTATTTTAAATTTTTTAAGAAATAGTATGTTTTGGAAAAAAATAAAAAACCGAACTAGTTTTTTTTTTTTAAAAAAAAAGACAATATTTTAAAAAATCACATTAATTTCCAATTTAGTTATGTTGCTAAGTGATTTTCTTACCCTTGTATATATAAATATTAAATCAATGATTTTCAGGATGGATGGGAGTAAACTTGTTTTCGAGTTACTGTATGTGTGTGTAGATCCTTATTAATGGTATACTATTACTTCAGTTGAATCATTTAAATAACAAAGGTGGTAATGCAATCGTTACTGAAGATAAATAGATATGTAATGGATATACAAAAGATGTTGGATGTAAAAGAGCGAGTGATAGAAAACATGAAAGCATTTAGTAATGTGAATATTAGGTTTACAAAAAATGAACTGAACGAGGCAGAGAAGAAATTGAAAAGTGAAAAGGCAAGAGGTTTAGATGAATGGACAGCTGAGATGGTAATGAATTTAGGGCATAGGGCAAAAGTAAATTGATCATTCTGCTTCAATAAAATGGCACATAAGAGAGATTTTCCAGGTAGTTGGAGTAATACAAGAGTAAGATTATTATTTTAAAAAAAAGGTAAGGATCATAGAAAGTTAAACAATTATAGACTGATAATAATAATATTGTTTTTATATAAAGTTTTCTCATATATGGTGGCTGGAAGAGTTGCAAAATGGTTGGAAAAAAATAATGTAATGGGAGAAATGCAAGGAGGCTTTAGATCAGATGAGGTGTATAGGAGTTTATTTGTAGTTGCACAACTTATGAATATGAGCAGGAATTTAGTAGATAGTTATATATGAGTTTTATAGATATAGAGAAGGCATGTGATAGAGTAAATAGAAATAGATTATAAGTAAGTTTTGAAAATTTGGGAATGGATGAAGCTTTAGTGGATATTATTAAGAAATTATATGAAAATAATTACTATACATATCAATTAGGGGATATAGAATCAGTTAAAGTTAAAAATGGGATGGGACTAAGACAAGGATGCCTATGTCACCTATTTTGTTTTTGTTGTATTTGAGTGAAATAGAGAGAGCAAAAGAAAGATGAAAAAGAGGGATAGAGATACCGTTAATAGGTGGCAAGGGAGTATATACTTTGTTGGGTCTTTTTTGTGAATATCTTTTCATGTGCAGAAAGAAAAGAAAATATGGAAGTTATGCTGAGGATATGGGTAAGGGTGGGTATAGAGATAGGGATTAAATTTAGTGAAGAAAAATCAAACAATGATGGTTAATACTGAGGAAAGAGAAGATGTAAAATTTTTATTGGGGGATATAGAGTTAAGTGCAGAGAATAGATATAGTTATTTAGAAATCATCTTAAGTAATCAGAAAACTCGTTTGAATGAATGAGAGAAAAAATTGATAAATGAAGCAAAGAAAAGAGGTTGATAAAGAAATTAACAGTGTTTTCATATAATATGATGTAGCTAGAATTGTATGGAAAGGAGTTGCAGTATCAGGGTTAACATATATGATAATGATGCATTAAAGGTGTATTAGATTATATATATTACTTATAATACTTCATTCATATACACTTTAATGCAAGTAATTTTCTTAAACTTCTTTATTTTCTTGCAGTTTTGACTGTCCAGCAGTCTTCATCAGAGCTCTATCTTCCTTACAGTTTTAACTTTAATTAAAATAACCCTGTCTTTCTTCTTTTCTCTAATCCTTTGTGTGATTTTTTTCTTATCAGAAGTATTATCTTTTATTCTTCTCCTTCACTTTCTTTGCATATCTTCATATAATCATATATATTACTTGTAATACTTCATTCATATACACTTTAATGCAAGTAATTTTCTTAAACTTCTTTATTTTCTTACATTTTCTTACAGTTTCGACTGTCCAGCAGTCTTCATCAGAGCTCTATCTTCCTTACAGTTTTAACTTTAATTAAACTGTAAGGAAGATAGAGCTCTGATGAAGACTACTGGACAGTCAAAACTGTAAGAAAATAAAGAAGTTTAAGAAAATTACTTGCATTAAAGTGTATATGGATGAAGTATTATAAGTAATATATACGATTTTATGAAGATATGCAAATAAAGTGAAGGAGAAGAATAAGAGAGTGCATTAGATTACTTAGAAAAAGTACAAAGGGAAGTAGGAAGATATGCATTAGATGCAGATGTATGGACAGCAAAGGAAGCAACTCAAGGAGAAATGAAATGGTCAAGTTTTTATATGAGAGATGCAAAAAGTAAAATGAAAATGTTTGGTAGGTTGCAGTTTATGGATAATAAAAGAATTGCCATAATAGTATTTAATTGCATTACATGTAAAGGGTAGGCAAGAAGATGGGTGAGAAAGGTAATGCAGTATGCAAAAGATTTGATTAAAGAATTTATATCAGTATACTTGTACAAAAGATAGGATGATTGTGTTAGGATTGTTGAGTGTTATAGTAATAAAGAATGGGATAAAAGAATAGAAGCATTAATAAAGAATCAGGAGTTGGAGAGATGGAGAACTAGTATGGAGAGTAAAAAGAGTTTAAATATATACAGAAGTAAATGGAATATTGGGTGCAAGTTAATTTATGATAAAAGTAAGCAAAGTAATTGATTGTTTAAGACTCAAATGGGATCTTTAGCAACAAGAAAATATAATGTAAATGAAAAATATGATTTAGTCTGCAAATTGTGTAAGGAAGACATAGATAATATTAGGCATCTGTTAATTGAATGTAAATGCTTGAAAGAAGAAATGTTACAAATAATGAAGTTATGGAAGAATAAATATGAACAAAGTGATTAGACAAAAAGTGGATTCTTGTCTTTTATGCTGGATTTGGGAAAAAATATGGGAGATTTGAATATAAAGGCCATGGAATTGACAAAGATTATGTTGTGAAAATGGTATAAAACAGGATAGAGAAGAATATGGAAAAAACTTAGGGCAGGGAATGGAAAGATAAGGCAAACCGACTAACAGGTTTCTCTGGGCATTGTGGTGGAAAGATTCCCAACCCGTATAAGGAGAAGTCACAGTGCATCACATCGCATGATAATAGAACAAAAATTAGGCAGCATATTATCAGCTACCATTTCTTATTTTATCCATTATAAAATTTACTACTTAATAGAACAAGCCATAATATATAATTAATTTGACAATTTTTATTTCTGATAAAAGTGTTTTATAAAATTTTTACCCCTGGATAGAAAATTTAATAATTAATAATAGTGAATAATATATTCAAAGCTTTTTAGAAATTACAATATTTTTCCTAATTTTATTCTCTGGTAGCAAGATATTATTTTGGAGATTTGATCATAATACTAATTTTCCAATAGTAAATAATGTCTTAGGGTTTAAAACTGTAAAGAGACCTAATTATAATAATAATCTTTTAAGATTAGGAAAATTATTCATATGGAGCCAAGATAAGCTCTTTTAATTAAGGACTATATCCTTAATCTTATTTTTTATAATAGAATTTAAACTTGATTCATTCCAAGTAATCATCGTTAACATATCAAATTTTTTTTGTAAAAGGTTATTGGATATTACCTAATAAATGATTTTTATATTACTTTAAGGTTATTTATTTAGTTATTTGATAATTAATGTACTTTTTCGCAGTACATAATTTTGAATGTTATGTATAATATTTATTGTTCCCAAAATTATATATATATATTTTTAAATGAAGCTCTATCATATTACTACTTGTTAAATATATCTATTTTATATTTTTGAAAGAAGAGGCTCCGCTGCTTGATTTTAGCGATTATTGGTTTATTATATAGTAGTATGATGTCCCATTGATTTAAATTTACTTCTGTTATTATTATCACCTCTCTGCTGGATAAAAGTCTTAATCCAGTTAATCCAATCTATTACTTCTTCACGTCACATCAGCAAACTTTTTTATTTCATCAATCCAACTCTTATATGGTTATTTTCTAGGTCTTCTACAAACTTTTTGGATCCCCTCTAAAATTTTAATTGCCTCAATATTATTTTTTTCTTGTAGTAAAATGTCCAGCCTAACCTCATTTCAATGTTTTAATTCTTTCAATAATGTCAGTAATACATATTTGTTCTTTCACCCCATTATTTTCCTTTCAGACTCATTTTTTACTTTCAACATACATCCTTGTACACTCTGTTGAATACTCTAAAATCTTCATGCTGCTCTTCTGTTGAATGTTTCTTTCAAGATAATTTTATTTGACCTAAGAGCAAATACAGAGAATACAATGAGAAGCCGCAAGTTATAGGTTACAGAGTGATATATACAAAGATAATATGATCTGAAAAATCAACAAATTGCAAAACAAGTGCTATCATATAGTTCTATATCATTTTGCTACAAGTTAGTGTTAAAAAACCTTGCTTTGGTGAGTTATGGGTGAAAAAATTATTAGCACTTAACTGTTGTTTTTTATTAGACTATTTAAGGGGTGCTTATTCAGGTGCTGTTTAAGCCAGTTGTGGGTTCCCAGGTTAGTATGGTCAGGTATGGGTCTGCCTCTCTCTTGTTTGTTACTTGAATGTTTTTAATTGTTGAAAAAGCAGTTATTAAGTTCATTGGATGATAGCATCTGAAAAATTGCTTTGCATCTGGTTAACCAGATGGCAAATTTTATGAATATAGCAAGTCTAATTTCTGAGAAAATGCATCTTCTTAAAACCTCTTGAAGTGACGTTAAATCCGGACCATTATTTTTAATGTGTTTGTGAAAGTTGTGTTTTAGATGTTGCCAGACTGGGCAAAAGTTAAGGATATGGTCTGTATCTTCTGGGCTGGAAAGATAGAGGCAGCAAATAGGATCTATGTTAAAGCTTCTTTTGGAAAGAAATGTAGCAGTGCAGAGGCTTCCTAGGTTAGTTTTCAGAAGGAAATCTGTGTGTTTAGGTACCAGTTTCAATCTATGGGCCAGTTTATGCAATTTATTTATGTCTATAGGAAGGTTGGTGTATCCCTTCTGAGTGTTTGGGTTAGATAGATTGAAGACTTTTCACTAAGTTATTTTTGTACTGAACATAGTCGTGGAAGGTATGATGTTAGCAAAAAGGTCAGAGATCTGTGTTTGAATCCAAACTGTAAGGAGCAGACAATAAAACACATCTATAAAAAACTTTTATTTTTAAAGAACCATCTGTATTCTCTCTTAATATTTAGCTAATTCTGATTAATTTTATCAATTATGCTTCCATTTATAGTAATAATTTAACCCAAGTATTTGCAATTGTTAATTTATTCTAATTCTTGATTAAATTGTTTTTTATTTTCTTTATCTGAAGAAAGCTTTGGCATATTATTTCCGTCTTGTATAACACTTATCTTTAGTCTTACTTTGTTACTTTAATCTGATAAATCTTATAACATTTCCTGTAGCATTATTTACAAAAATATTCATATTATTGAAAATAGCAAATTGTTAGTGCAGTTTGTATTGAAAAGGGAAGTCATTCATTCTTTCTCTAGTTATTATATAGAGATAAAGCATTAGACTAAATATATGCATGTATAAGGAAACAAAGTCTTCTATTTTCTTATTGCAAAATAGATTCATCCACCAGTAAATTGAGTATTATAATTTAATAATTTAAATAATTAATAAATTACATTCATTAAAAACTATGAAATTATATATATAATATTATAAATCGATGTCTGTATTTCTTCAAAATAATATACGCAAATTTATAAATAAATATTTAAAAATACAGTATTTAAAAGCTTATAAAAAATATATGTATAACCATCACTTAGGGGCGCTTTCAACCAACTTGTGGCTTTGTCAACTATCACGTTTAAAATATCAGCTTTCCCATAATTCTATAATGTCAACTTTCCCATAATTCTGTGATCTTAATGTTTGCTGCTTGCCTATTAACCAAATGTTGCTTGTATTTACATATCAACATCGCCTCTTTAATTTTTCTTTTATTATTATTTCTTTCAATTTCCAATATTTTTACATTGTTATAATTAAAATCGAAACCATATATACATGATTTATTATGGTCATAAAAGACAGAATCTGATAAATTATCATTATTTTTAAAATTTTGTTTTGTTTTTGAACCCTTTTAAATAACAATAAGTGTTCTTTTGTTCTTTTTTCCAACGTGCACCTCGATTCACCTATATATCCATGGCCACACACACATGTCCATTTGTAAATTATACAATTTTTATTTGTAAATAAAGTTTTATCCTTTGAATTGTTTATTAATTTATTTAATGTAGGTGGCGCATAAAATGCAATATCACATATTCCTTTATAAATTTTCTTAATGAAACTTGCCTGTTGATTTGAAATATATGGTATTGATATCCACAATTTTTTATCAGAAAAATTAACATTTATTATTTTTATATTTATAAGTAAAAATTTTAATAGTATAATAAACAGAATCATTTGTATCCAACTTTTAACAATTCTAATAAAATATGTAAAAGACCCAGAAAGAGACCACATGTCAGATAGATGGATGAAATAAGAAAGTTGCAGGGGTGATGTGGAGAAAAGAAGCTAGAAATCAGAAAAGATGGATTGAACTTGGGGAGACCTTCATTCTGCTGTGGATTGATAAAGGTTGTTGATGATGATGATGACGTACTTGTGATTGATTGATGTCTGTTGTATATAAAACTGAATATATGTAAATTCTTTTTGCATGTATAAGTAAATATATCTAAACAGTAAGAATTTACATTAACATGATAACTATGCATCATCATCCATGCAAGTTTATAATTATATTGTCACCTTTTTTACACAGTTCTCTCTAGTTTTTCCTCTATATTAAGTTGCAATATATTTTAATATTTTTCAAATAAGAAATTTAACTTAAATGATTACAAATAAAGTTAGACAAAAAAAATTAAAAATATCAAAAGAAATAGCAAAAGTAATTGCACTGTAATAATAGAAAGTCAGATGTCATATATATATATATAATTACTAATGATTTTAATGACATATAACTTGCTGGGGATTTCAGTTCTTCTGCATTAATTTCATCTATATTCAAGCTGTCAAAAGTGATTAATTTGATATTTAGAAGTTGTTAAATCTGAGGCTTAGATTTTCCTTCTGAATACATATAGTGATTTCTGAATAGCTTATAGTTGTCCTGAAATTACATTAGTTTATATACATCATTCACTACATGTTAGTAGGTTAGTAAATGGTATATTTATACATGATCAAAGCTAAAATATAAGTGAGCCCATTCTATACTTAAGTTTACTGATAATTAATTCCTATGTAGCTCACTAGGGGTTTTCAATACCTCCAAATTAATTAGAACAAGTAATTAGGCTTTTAACTTATTAAACATGTAATGCTAAAAATATAAATCTATTTAAGGAACAAATAGGACCAAGTATGTTATTAAGACAATTTCACAATAAAGATTTCCAATGAATCATTTAAATAAACTTGCAAATAATGCTGACAAAATAGGTTAGCAAATACTTGTCACCTGTGTGGTCACTTGCTCAATGAAGATGTGCATCTTGGACTTGTAACCAGAGACTTTTCATGGCCTGAACAACTCACCCTTACCATTTCCCATTCCCTTTTCATATGTATCATTCCCTTTTCACCGTGTTACTCCTGAATTTTCATTTTACCATGTAATCACTCCTTTGCAAACCTTTTTCTAACTGTATTTGTATCTGTTTTTTGATGAATAAATTTTCATCACTGAGAAAAAAAAAGTTGATCATTATTTATGCTTGATTTTCCCTCTCACATAAATAGTACCCTATAATTTTCAAGACAATATTTTATGCTCAAGCATTGTTTTTAATCACAATTTGCATTAATATACATTTAAGATACTTGACCCACAACACAAATTTATATAAAATAATGCATTTATTTATTTTGAAACCATGATTCTTTTAATTAGTGGTTAATCCAAAAGTTTTTGATGTCAGTGATAGAAGAAATACCTTTTGAAACATTTGTTTGAAGAGTTATTGAGGATATCATCCAATTTACATACATTGGTAGAGTTTAAAATACATAGTTGGACCTAAATGTTGAGGTGCATCATGGATTCAAACATGATGCTACTTTTTAAAATTATTTAAAGATGGACATTATAATAAAATAACAACTGTGAATTAATTATCCACTCACAGAAAATTTTTTTTATGTAATTTATGTTGTATAATATTAATTTTCCTTTTGATTTTATATGTAATTCTTTTGCATACACATGTACATATTCATGAATAATGCATAAATAAATAGTTTCTTTCTTACCTTTATATCATAAAGGTATGTGCACTTTCAATGATGATCACCAAAATTGTAGCTCATGATATCTGTTGTTACTGGTTTATATATACTTTGCTATGCAAATACATATTATGTAAATTAACTTATTTAAATATCCATTTACGTGATGACTAGACACTGTTTACTCTTTTGTTTATCACATCTTATGCAAATGAAATTTGGATATCCTATGGATGTAATCTACAGGCATTAAGCAAATTTTCTTTAATGAAGCTCCAAAAATTAAAAAAGTATAATAGCAGGATCATAAAATTAATCAATATGTTCTTTAACATTTTGGATATATGATAGATTTCATATATATATATATATATATATATATATATATATATATATATATATATATATATATATATATATATATATATATATATATATATAGAGAGAGAGAGAGAGAGAGAGAGAGAGAGAGAGAGAGAGAGAAAGAGAGATAAATTAATAGTTTTTGGGATGAATCATGTGTTATTTTTCATTATATACTGATATTTTGACAAACTAGCATCCACCAGTATCAAGGTTAACTTTTGAATGAAAAATCATTATATCTCAAACAATAACATGACTCAGTGCAAGATGAGAAATGAGATTCAACTTGAAGTAGTTCAGCATTCACAATATGAGACTTATCAAAATGTTTATCTCCCTCAGTTTTTTCACCTATTAATTTTAAATTAATATTAGATAAAATGAGAGATTTCCACATAACTGAAATACATTGTGCTTCATCAGCCCTATTTAAACCAGTAGGTCTCTTTAATATTTCAATTGACTCTCTCATAGTTCTTAAATCATATCTTTCCAAATTAGAAAGTATTTTTGTATTGTAAAAATCAGGTTTGTGAGCAATTTCTAAAAAATGCGAAGTACAAACTGATGTGCTAATTTTTTAATTAAAAAAATTTCTATGTTCCTTAATTCTGACATTTATTTATCTATTAGATTGACCCACATAGATTTTTGAGCACTGCAAACATGGAATTTCATAAACTCCTTGGTGTTCCAAAAATATTTTGTCTTTAGGTTTATATAAAAAATCATCAATTTTTTTTGTCAGTAGAAAAAGTAGTCTTTATATTAAAACAAGATAGTCTTCCACTGATTTTATCAGTAACCCCTTTAATACAAGGTAAAATTACTCTATTAAAAGAGGAATTGTCAATTCTATCCTTTTTTTTAGTATTAATGTTATTTAAAGCCTGCATATGATGTTTTTATTATAATTATAAGGAAGTAGAATATTTTTTGTAAGTTTTATTTCTTGAGTAAGATGTTCTTTATCAGATAAATTATAAGCTCTAGTCAAAAGATTTTTTGCTACAGAAAAAAATTGTGCAGGATAATGATGAGAATTAAAATCAAGATATCTGTTTGTATGGGTGGATGTTCTGTAAACTGATATTGATAATGTTTTATCACATTTGCTTGCAATTAAAACATATAGTAAAGAAAGCAATCTGTTATTTTTGACTTCCATAGTAAATTTGGTATTTGGATGCCAATTATTTATAAAAAAAAGAAAAAAAAATTAGAGTTTCAATGCCATAAGGCCATATGACAAATATATTATTCCATGTTTAAAGCGCTCAAAAATCTATGTGGGTCACTATAATAGATGAATAAATGTCAGAATTAAGGAACATAGAAATGCTCTTAATCAAAAAATTAGCACATCAGTTTTTGCTTCCAATTTTTTGGAAATTGGTCACAAACCTGATTTTGACAATACAAAAATACTTGCTAATTTGGAAAGATATGATTTACAAACCATGAGAGAGTCAATTGAAATATTAAAGAGACTTACTGGTTTAAATAGGCTGATGAAGCACAACGTATTCCAGCTATGTGGAAACCTCTCATTTTATCTAATATTAACTTAAAATTAATAGATGAAAAAACTGAGGGAAATAAACATTTTGATAAGGCTCATATTGTGAATGCTGAACTACTTCAAGTTGAATCTCATTTCTCATCTTGCACTGAGTCATGTTATTGTTTGAGATCTAATGATTTTTCTTTCAAAAGTAAATCTTGATAATGGTGGATGCTAGTCTGTTGAAATATCGGTATGTAATGAAAAATAACACACGGTTCATCCCAAAAATTATTGAACATTAGTTAGTCATTTTAACATTTATCTTTAGTCCTACTTTCATCTGATAACTCCTGCAACATTTCCAGCAGCTCTAAAGCATTATTTGCAAAAACAACTACATCATCTGCAAAATCTAAATGATTTAAATAATCTCCATTTACTTTCACTTCTTTAGCTTTCCATTTTAATCCACAATATATATATATATCTTGTCGTTGTATATACATATATATTTATTTGGATTGAATATTTGAAATAAATGAACATTAGAAAATTCCCTCAAAAAAGAGTATGTTATGGTGAATATGAGTTTTGTGGGAAAAGCAAATCACATTTATGTTATAAAGATTAAAGATTATCTCACACAGATTTTAAAGAAGTGCAATATTGGTTATTTTAATTGGATAATGGGTAAGAGAATAGCATACATTAGAAAGATGCAATTGCAAATGATGTTGAAGTAATTTAGAAAAAAAAACTTTTTTGTAGTAATAAAAACGTATACAATATAAACAGGCTATTAGGATAGTATAATCTACATGCTAATACATTTTTATAAAATAAACTTTATAAATAGAAAGTTATATAGAAATATTAATACACATATAAAAAGATAAATTTAAGTTACTTAATATATAAAATAGAACATATGAAAACAAAGACAATGCTTTGTGCTTCAAACAGATGAAGAATGATTCAAATTTGAAGAGAGTAACACTTAAGTGAATATGTAATTTATTTACAATTTATACACTATAAATATAACTGCATTAAACCATACGTTTGTTTTGGATATTACTAGCATTATAAATTAATACTGAAATAGTGTGCAACTCAAAAAAATATTAATTGCCAAATTTTGTTTATAGTATTCCTAGATAATAATTAGAGAACATTTAATTATGTAATAAACTATTTTTTATTATTTTTTTTAAGGGCAGTGTATTTCTTTCTTATCAAAAAAAATAGAACAGAAAGGAAGCTATCTGATTATAAAAGTATAAATAATTACAGTAGCATTAGTTAAAGAATTTAAAACTTTTTAAGCAATTGCTTGAGATTACTTCTATGTATATACTTGTGAAATATAGAAAGGTGTAAGAGTGAGAAGTATGGACAGGTTTAAACGATGTGTAACATATCTTCTGAATAATTACCCATGAGCTAAGTGGGATTACGATTTAATTTACATCTGTTTATGTGGAAAATGTGATAGAAATTGTAACTAATAATATATTAAATAAAAGTATTCTCTATGATTAAGGAACACACATGTTTTGCATGTGATTAAAGAACACACATGTTTTGGATGTGATTAAAGCTTTGGCAATTGGCATAGTTGACCTAAATATCTATTAGGATTCATATTTTTTTAAATCTCTAAATGTTGATATAACTTGTATTGTTATTGCAAAACTCATCTCCAGTATATTATTTTTTTTTTTATCTTTTTATCTTTTCCTTCTTTTGAACTTGAAATGAATTATATTCATTTGGAAATATTGGCTGCAAAAATATAAAAACAATTGATAAATCTTTTCATTTATTTTGTTATTTATGTAAAAAAAAAAACATTTTTATTTTATTATTTGTTTTCTTTGTTCATTCATTTGTAAATGTATTTAGTAAATTAAATTTTTTTTTTTAATTTCAACAATCAATTTTTGACATACATTTCTATAGTAGAAACTGATTATATTGATGTTTACATGAAATTTTATTCTTCAGTAATATTATTTTAAACCCAGCTTTGAAAAACATCAATAAGGTTTTTAAATGTTTTGAGTTTTACAGATATCTGATATGTTATTTTACTGTGTGTTCTGCATAAAATTAAATTATGATTTCAAATATTAAACAGCTTTTAAAATTATGAATCCATTTCAAACTTCTAATTTCATTTCATTTATCCATAAAATGTTTAACTAGATGCTGAAGTCCAACATTGATATTTAATACTAACATGATAAATATTTTAAAATTTTTATTTTAATATGTCAAGATGATTACAAGTAGAAGCTGCAGCTAATAATTTAGGCTGACGACTTCTCATTTTGTTTATTGGTTTTCAAAACATTCTATTATAATTTAATCATAAAATGTCATTATCTACTTAACAAAGTCTAAATTTACTTATTATTATATACATATAGATAAATTATGGGATGGAGATTTTCCTTATAGATCTATATAATTTATTAACTTCTAATGTAATCATAGATCTTCAGTACTTTTAACAAAGTCAAATGATCATGAACCTGGGTGTTTATCAATATTTTCTTATCAATCTCCATGTTATGTTGGTATGCTCATGATGTGGCTCTGGTATAACTGATATGCCACTTAAATGGTCTGAATAATCATAGTTGTGGCTAAATTCTTTAAAATGGATAACAAATATTGCATATTTTAGTTTTTATTTCTATCACTAGATGTCAACAGTTACTAATAAATAAAGATTTTTACTTTAAAGATCAAATTGCAGAACTCAAATTACACAAAATGGCAGCACTTGTTTGCATTTATTTATTAGACAGAAACAATTTCTTTTTTTAATGTTTTAAGATAGTTTATAATAATTTGATCAATGTTTTAATAGATATAAAATACATTTCTTTTTATAATTATATAATTCTTTTTAAAATGTATCTGAACAAGAAGCCAATCAATTATTTATTTAAAATCAATTTTTCTTTTTGAAAACATGTTTCTTGATGATTCTATTAATTTTTAAATTGCAAATTTTTTTATATAAGTGAATGTTTTGAACAAAAATTTAAAAATGCAGGCTTTATCACTTGGAAGATCATGTGAACTTCAAGCACTAGAAAAGCCAAACCTGGAATCAATCTAAGAATCTTACACCCCACAGTCTGATGGACTATGAATATTGTGACTTAGCACTCAATTTTATGCTTATATTTAATATGTATTACATTGGCTCAGAAAAGAAGAAAATTGGTAATAAATGAATTAATAATTAATAGCACTGTTTTAACAGAAATTTTCACAACAGGTCATCCATTAAAATTATTTAATATCAACTGATACACAAATGGTATTACTTGATTATTGCAGCACACTACAAGGTTATGAACAAGAGCAGTTCTATATTCCAGCACCATCTATAGTAGGCTTGTGTAATCAGTGATATCAAAGAATATTTTAATTTAATCCTTCTTACTGGATCAGTTAAAAGGAAAAACCTAAAATCAGTCAATGGAGGGAAATAAATTCCATTTCCACCAAGTAAATATATTGATTACTCAAACTTACAATATATGATGTTAGAGTAAACAAAATAAACATTATAATTTTAAAAGCAAATACATTTCATATGTAATAAAAATACATTGAAATTCACTTTAAAAAATACAATATACCAAGATTAAAAATATCAACAAATGTTAGCTGTAGTGATTTTTTTATTCAACATATTTGTAAATTCAGGAAAAATTCTATTTTAAATATATGAATATTTTGTGACTCTGATGAAGGCTACTGGACAGTTGAAACTAAACAAATAAAACAATAAGATATTGCATTGAATAAGTGCATAAAAAGGGGATATAAATGCTTATACTTAAAATTCTATTTTATAAATAAAATCTAAATTTATAGTTAATTTACAAAACATTGTTTTTAAATTGGGTTTTGGCCCACCATTTCTATTTTGAGTGTTTTATGATGACCAGCAGTTTATTCATCAAATTATCTGAAATATTTACAAAATATGTATCTTAGATTTTTTTTCTCAAAATGCCATTTTTACTACATTAATGATGCAAAATTTATTATACATCATTAAATCACTAGTTTCTTGATGGAATTCATTTATTATTTTTGTATCATAAAAATTAATATATACACTCTTCAAATTTTCATTACTTTCGATCATATTCTTATACTCTTTATAAAGAATCATTCCACATTAGAAATACAGTATAATAAATAACATTACTATATAACAATAAATTATATGCATTATTATATGCACATCAATATCTACATCTTTTTTAAAATTATAACTATTTTAAAAACTATAATATTATATTTAATTCAAAAATTGCAAAAAAATTGCAACGTCTGTGTAACGAAAAGGTTTTTATTTTATTCCTTTACATATCATTTATGGTATCGAATCAGCTGGATGCATTTTCTGTAATGTTCACCAAAATCATGGCTCCTATGTTTAAATGTGTGTTACTCGATTTATACAGTCAGATGATAATGTATGCATTTTATTTAAATTAGTAATTTAAATATTCCATTTAGTAGTTAACTGGGCTGATTTCTTTCTTGTTTAAATGAATTATCTTTACATATCATTTTATTTTCATTTCTTAAGTAGTGTGTAACCTATCATAATTAAATTAATTATCTTACTATACCAAAAAACCTCTAATTAATATTATTTTTAATTATTGAAAATTTCCACTTAAATATATAATTAATTACCCTATTTATTAATACCAATTTTATTCAATCTTTGTCTAGATGGTTAGAACATTACCACAAATTAACAATTCATGACTCTAAAGTTCCAGTCCTGATTTCTAAACTAATATTGTTACTGGCTAAGCCAGTAGCATCTGGTGGTCGAGAGGTCAGCGATGGCTGCTTTGCAACTAGTCATCCTGGGTTAGCAGGTTCACTTCCCAGCTGATGCTATGACACATGGGAAAAAAAGAATACCCCTTGAAACCTTATACTACGTTCTCAACTGTGTCCTCTTTACTAATAAATGAATGTATTTTAAAAATTTAAATAAAGACTGAATTTTTTTCTAAAGATATTAAAAACATAATTCTAAATGATGGAAACAATTTAACTAAAACATAAAAATTTAGTAGTATTTATTTATATAAAAAACAGCAACACAGTTTTCAATTAAATATTAAAATTAAAAGTCATAGAAAAAAAAAGAATAAAATAAAATCTATAAATAAAGGAATAAGACAAAGATTGAAGAGAATTGCGGATATTATAAAGTTTAATTATATATTTAATAGAAAATTTAAATAATAAAAACATCTAAAAAAGTTAATTTTAATGAAATAAGTAGATCTAAATATTATGAAGCATGAAATTAATTGAATATAATACATTTTTAAAGAAAGACATACTTTTTTAGAAAAATAAGACATCAGTATATATATAATTTATTGTTATATACTGTTATTTACCATACTGTTTTTTCCCCATGAATTAAAATTATGAAAGATTGTTAAAATGTAAGAAAAAATTGAAGCTATATATATATATTATTTTCTCACTGAATTGATTACGTAAATATAATCAACTCCTTAGATAACTACATATTTTAATCACATATTTATTTTTCATTTAATCGACTTTCTTTCAAAATTGAACCTTGTCAAGATGTTATTTTAATTCAATATGTCAAGTGATTTACATATTGAATTAACATAACATCTCGACAAAGTTCAATTTTGAATGAAAGTTGATTAGCTAAAAATAAATATATGATTAAAATATATAGTTGTCTATGAAGCTGATTATGTTTACATATTCAATTCAGTGAGAAAGTACATAAGAAAGACAACATAATGGTTTAAAAAAATAGCCATTAGTTGATGTATCAATTTTTATGACACAAACATAATACGTTTAATCAAGAAAATAGTAGTTTAACCTATATTTGAATTTTTTTTCTGAAGTCGATTTTAAATGCATAACGTATACTGATTGTCAAAACAAAAATTCCTTCTGCAACTACCTTCTTATTCTACAAAAACTGACTGGTTGTGTTACCTGTGTCCAGTAATTTTCTAGACTATATTTTATGTAATTTTTTAAATTAACTTTTTGCTTTTTAAATTCCTTCACATCCACATTTATGAAAATTACCTATTACATTAATAATTAATCTATCAGTTTATACTGGATATGTCTCAGGGAAAAGTTCATCTATGTTTCTTGTAATGTCATTGTTGAATCAACAGGAGTGTATACATGGGTGCTAGCATGTCAGGATCATGAAATACAACATTAGATGTGACAATATATTGTATACTTTCATGGTTCATCATCAATGCTCTTTCTTCCTATTAAAGAATTTTGCAAACCATTTGAAAACATTTTTGTGATTTATAGCTTTGTTATCAAATACAATTTTACTTATTTCAACTGTTTTAATAGAGATTTTTCCCAATTTAGAACAAGATAATATCAGTTAATTGTTTCATCAGGGTTTAAGGTGTATGAGTATACAATTGTCACATGATTCATACATAATAACACCATAATGGTTTTGTAGTGAATAGGTAATCCACATTATTACATAACACAAACATTAATTTATAAATAGTGTGTCACATAGTCTGAAGAGAACCAGTCACCTTTTCTCAGAGATATACTATTTGCGTATATTATAGTTTTGATAAAGACTGAAACTGCCACCTAGTAACAAACTGTGGTACAATAAAGTATTGCATTGTGTAATGTGCATGAAATGTTGTTATTGTTTATATTAAGAATAATCAACTAATATTTAATTCTGCACTAAATGATATATTAACATTTGTGGAAACAAGTGACTTAATTATTCTAACCACTTTTTATTATATATATATCCGAAGCAACAAGTCTTATTTGCCCTCTCGTTATTTATTTTTCCCCAACTATATTTAAAATTATTTAATATATTATAAATGTCTAGTCTTTTACATATAATAGTTAATAGTTTTTTAGCATACATTTCTTTTAGGCATGCCTTATTTGGAAAAAAAAATCAATTTGAAAAATAGCTAAAAAGTTTAATTAAAGATTCAAGCATAAATAATTAAGAATCAAAAAAGCATTACTGTCCTAATCCTATAAAAATAGATTTTGGATAAAAATTATAATCAGTAGATTCACTAAGAGAAAAATTAATAATAAATGATAAAATGCAATACAATAAAAAACAATCAGCTGTTCTAATTGCTGTAACAAGCTTTATTGATAAATGCCAGCAAGAGAAAGCATTTTAAAATATCTATCTAGAAACCACATCCTAGTCTCAGACCAACGGTTTCATGCTTTGACACTCCTCAGTGAGGCGCTAGGATAGTTTTAGATACTAGATCTAAAAATATCAACCCACATCCAGCATTTATCTAAAAGTTATCTATTGAATGGAAAATCTGAAATTTTCAGGCACCTACATGTCTCCAAACCCAGCTATCCAACTCAAATAGCTATATGGAGCTAAGAGATCTTTAGCCAAACCATATATTAATAGCCTTAGCAATATAAAATTACATGACCTAATTTTTTTAAGCTTATAAATAAAAAGCAATGAGCTGTGGTAATAGCTCTAACAAGCTTTAGTGACAGATGGCAGCAAGAGAAAGCATTTTAAAATCTTTATCTAGAAACCACACTCTAGCCTCAGACCAATGGTTTCATGCTTTGGCATTCCTCAATGAGGTGCTAGGAACTCCTCAGTGAGGTGCTAGGCATCTCTAGCGCCTCATTGAGGAGTGCCAAAGCATGAAACCATTGGCCTGAGGCTAGGATGTAGTTTCTAGAAAGAGATTTTAAAATGCTTTCTCTTGCTGGCATTTATTACTAAATCTCGTTAGAGCAATTAGCACAGCTGATTGTTTTTTTATTTACAAGTTTAAAAAGATTAGGTCATGTGAAATATAACTTTAATTTTTATTGACTATTTATGCAATACAATACTTTCTCCAGAAGTAAACACACACTAATTAAATAGGCTAATATAAAAATAAAACTTTTAGAGAACTTTGATTCGGGACCATATGCTATAGAAGAGGAAGAATATACAGTCAGGATGGCATCTAGCCTCAAAAATAAATTGGTAGATGTAAGGACGTTTTGCATGTCATATTCATCTTTATTATAACTTTGTGTGCAACTTTTTATATCCTATATATATATTTTATTGTTTGAAAATATATTTATACGAATATTTATTTGTTAAATGTTGATTAATAATTAAAGTACTAAACATCACATGATCACCATCTCTATAATAGCACATAATTGCATTAGATCCTAAGATCTAGGTGCAGTGCTCTCAGATCCAAAAGCTCCTCACTGATGATGGTCACAAGCCAGAAACTAGTCTGGGGATAAATTCATCAATACTCCTTCAACACTTTAAGCAAATAACTTTATTTATATATTTTACAGTTTCGACTGTACTAGCAGTCTTCATCAGAACTACAACATATGTGAAATATAAAATAATAGTCTGGGGATATTGGATGAGTAGGCACTAGATAGGGATTTTATGCACAAGCCTTTTGGCATCCATTGATTACTCTGTTTGGCACAGGGTGGCACTACTTTATGGAGAGTTTTGCCTTTGTTTACAATAATTAAAGTAGTAAAATTAATAGATTAATTACTGAGACTAATAGTACCATAATTTAGATCTATGAGTTATCATATGGAATTAAAATTTCTAAATGAGAACAACTGATTTCAATTTGTTTAATACATGACCTTTTGAGGCGATACAAAAGAGGTAATTGATTATTACATAATATTAATTTGCACAAAAATGTTCTACAACCAACTAATTTAGAGAGACAAAACTTTTTGAAAAGCAATCAACGTAACTTTTAATTGTTTGATATTTTATCAATCTATGTTTCCATGGACGGTTTAAACAGTATTTGGTACGATAATAAAAAATAATAAAATTAAGTAGATGTTTATAAAATTGTTAACAGGTAGAGACTTTATGGATTACCTTTTATGTTCGTAGATGGATTTAAAACTTTTTTTTTTAAGTTTTTATCTAACATAAACATATATGCTTAAAATGATTACGTTTTAGATGTAAAATCAAAACATGGTTAATATGTTAAATAATTTTAAACTTAATTGAGGTAAAAAAGAAATGAAGGAAAATAACGGGGTTAGATATCTAATATAAAAAGAGGGTGTGTGCACTTATAATATTAGTCGTTTTCACGCATTTTAACAGGGTAGATTAATTATTAATGGGAAAACTAATATTACTTTTTTTAAATAATGTAATACACGTCAGGAAATATATATATGAATTTAAAAAAATACTTGAGCGTAAATATTACATGCAAAATAATAACTTTTAAAGAAAAAAAACCATTGTGTTTTTTGGAAAGCATACAGCATATTAAAATAGTTTTTGTTTTGTTAAGATAATTTGAAAAGTCAAAAAATCAAACACATATTTTATAAGTAAATCGTATAATTTGCTAACTAATCAGCTTAATTGTGCATAAATTGTGTAAGCATGAACATGGTGAAAGGATAATGTGTTGTAATCTAGTTGTGAATCTGAATTTAATTTCTGCTTGCAAATTAAAATGCTATTCAAGATAACATATCTCAAGCTATTATTATTATTATATATATACATATATTAGAAGGGATATATACATATATTAGAAGGGATTTGAACTCAGGGCTTTCAAGCTCCCAAAACTATACACTTCATCTTATACAACTGATTTACATAACCAATCTGTAGGCCAGGTCCGAGTTCAAATCCCTTTTAATTACACTAAGTTTAATATAGATAACATGCTTGTATTTAAATACGTATATATTAATATAACAAATTTTATAAATTTGAACCCAATTTTTTATTCTGATTATATTTAAATACATTGTGCTACTACATTTTGGCACTGCACACAATTTTCAAAGATTATATGAAATTTATATCAGTATATTTGTACAAAAGATGGGATGATTGTGTTAGGAGGATTGTTGAGTGTTATAGTGGTAAGGAATGGAATAAAAGAATAGATTTATTAATAAAAATAGGGAGTTAGAGAGATGGAGAACTAGTATGGAGAGTAAAAAGAGTTTAAATATATATAGAAATAAACTGAATATGAATATTAGGTGCAAGTTAATATATGATAATAGTAAGGAAAGTAGTCTATTGTTTAAGGCTTGAACAGGATCTTTAGCAACAAGAAAATATACATGTAAATGAAAAAATATGGATGATTTAGTCTGTAAATTAAGTAACGAAGGAATAGAAAATATTAGGCATCTCTTAATTGAATGTAAATGCTTGAAAACAGAAAGGGTACATATAATGAAGTAATGGAAGAATAAATATGAAAAAAGTGATTATACAGAAAGTGGATTATTAGTTTTCTTGCTGGGTTTGAGAAAAGATAAGGGAGATTTAGATATAAAGGTCATAGAGTTGACAAAGATTATGTTGTGGAAATGGGATGGAGCAGAGTTTGGGAAAACTTAGATTGGAGAATAGAAAATAAAGTGGCTAACAGGTTTCTCTGGGCATAATTGCTGAGAGATTCTTGACTTCATTTAAGGAGAAGCTACAGTGCATCACATCACATCACCAGATCACAAAGAGTGTTCAACAATCATAGTGATCATTTATTTATGTACAGCCATCACCAAATATATTTTAAGATATAATCTTTCTTGGACTTTATTTGAACCAATAGGATACTAAATTAATAAACTAAATTAAAACAAAGATATTCCAGTATGGTTATAAACTTTTATTAGAAATACAATTTATCCAAACCACTTTGAACACTTTTTAGAAAAACTCTTTATTTGTACATATATACATACACTTACATTTTGACTGTCCTTCAGTCTTCTTCGAAACTACAAACTCACTTTTTTTACATAAAAAAAGAGTAAAATGTGAAATGTAAATAAATAAAAGAAATGTAACAAAGTGAGTTTGTAGCTCTGAAGAAGATTTCAGGACAGTCAAAACACAGGTGTATGTATATATGTACAAATAAAGAGTTTTGCTAAAAAGTGTTTGAAGTGGTTTGAATAAATTGTATTTATAGGATATTACAGCAAAATATAGAAAAGTGTGATTTCGGTAATATTTCTGAAACTTTTATTATATTAATTTTTCACCTGAAATACTTATTCCTTTTTTTATACATTCTATTCCAATTCTTTATCATTTTAAATTCTATTCATTATTAATGTTTTATAGCTTTCCTGATGTAACATGCAATGCAGAACTTCTATGAATGACAGAACCCAAGTTTATTCTGGAGACCTGCCAAAATAGATGTACCTTAATCAACTTGCAGTTAATAATGGACCTTTATTAAGCTCCAATTTAAACCCTCAACTCTCTGCATTACATAATTAAATACTAAGCTTAAGTCATGGCATAAGTGTCCATTGTTTGCTTACAGCCATCGGCGCATCCCTTTTACATACACCAGGTTTCAACATAAGATCCCTATGTTTGCTTATCATCGGAACATTTAACAGAACTAATCCCCCCCCCCATAACCCCCCATTTGTCTTTTAAGATCTAGCAGAACATTTTTAGGAAAATAATCTATATACTTTCATTTTAATATAACAAAAAAAATGCATAAAAATATACACAAATATTAATAAATACATCTTAAAAAATCGATACCAGCCCTCTTCCTTCCATTTTAATTAAGTTAAAATAAATAAAAATTCCCATTAATAGTCCCACACATTATTGTTGATACATTTTAACAGTTAAAGGAGTCTAGATCTATTATGTCAACATTTAAAGAAAAGTTCTTTAAGAAAAGTTTATAATTATCCTCATCAATTAGTGGTACAACTTTCTCCAGATGGTTAAAGCTCTCATATGAGTTTTTTGAGATGACTGGCATGAATTCTCCATTGTTCCACTGTTTTTCTTTTGATTTCCTTAGCTAGCTCTGCGCATCCTTATTTCCCTTGATTAATGTTCACACAGATAGCTTCAGGTAGTGATAAAAGATATAATTCGTTGAGGGAAAAGTTCTGGGGTCCCTTAGCCGAAAAACATTTTTTCAGTGCTGTTACTTTATATTTTAACTTCTCTTCACTGTGCTTTATAGATATATAAGTCCATGTCAAAATGCCAAGACTTCTGCCAAGTTAAATGCAAAGACTTCTGTCAAGTCAAATGCCAAGTAAGTTAAACAAAAGGAAACTCCATCATTTATATGTTATGCTTTCTTTCATGAATTGGGTTCACTCCTGTTATTTTGGTCATCTTTTTTAAATTAGTTAAAAATTCTAGATCAATTAGGGTAATAGATTACCAAATACTTCCAATATCTGAAGTTTCAACAGTAGAATTAATTGTAGATATAATGAACACCTCCATACTTCCCCATTCTTTTTAAATTCACTTAAATAAAGATATAATAAAAGACAAATGACTCCCAAGATGCATTTCCTTTCCCCTAACCCTTATTTTTCCAAGAATTACAAATAAATAAAAAAAAAAAACTTTTTAGTAAAAAAAAAAAACTCTCAAGATCTTATTTTTATCTTGATTCAGTTTATTTCAATAAATAATTAAGCTCAATGAATATAGCAGATTCCTTCGCGATAAATAAGAAAACTTAAAAATAAAATGTTAAAAATTGTTATTTTAATCTACTATAACAGATATACAATTTTAATAAAATAAAAACATATGTGTGTATATATCTGTGAGCTGGTAGAAATACCAGCTCAACATATTTATATAATGATGGTATTATCTTCAAGTAGTTAATATATATATATATATATTATATTATGATACATATGTATATATGTGTAGAGTGATTTAAAAATAAGTTAGAAAGAGTAAAACAAAATAATATATACATATTTTAAAAATATAAATAAAAAAGGGAGACAGTTAATTTATTAAATAAAAATAAAAATATGTTTTTTCTTGAAATAAAGTTAAAAGGTGGGAGGGGGAGGGCTATTGATCTGGTAACTAAATTTATATAACTATGAAAGTGAGCTGGCTTGTGTTTAAAACTGTTTTTGAACTTTAGCCTGTTAGATTAAATAGTATAAAGAAATAAATGGCAGCTTCTAGATACAAAATTTAATTGATTATAACTTTGAATCCTATTACTGAGAAATACAAAGCCAGAAACAAATATGGTAATGAGAATACCATATCACTGCATCACTTGGAGTTCATTAATTGCTCTATCTTACAATATATTGTTCTATTATAGGGTAAAAAAACAATTCTTTACATGATTTTAACTAATATCACTATTTCTACAACATACACTGTACTTTGGCGTCAGACCAATCAAAATAATAAACTATATCAAAATTGATTATAATGCTGTAAATAATATCTAAATTATTAAAAGAAATTGCATGAAAGCCAATGTTCATGAGTTGACTTTAGACTTTAGAATTATAGATTATAAAAAGGCATTGTTTGGGAATGCATAAATTTTAACACATTATGATATTTAATCATATCATTATAGGGCAATAGCAATAATTACACTACAAAGCATTAAGAAGATTAACATAGATTAGGACATAAGAACCGAGAGATTTCATTTTTCCAAAAAATTTTACAGAAGGTTTCCAACAAATATTTCACAGATTAAATTGATAAATTAAACGAGACAAATAAATCACAGCTATTATAAATCATCTTGATTTATCAGGTGATGTGTTTTTGCAAATGATGCTTTAAAGCAGGAGTGTCCAACCTGAGTCATGGGGGACACATGCTGCTTAGAAAGACTACAAATGTTGCTCAATACAAAATTTTAAACTTATTTAAAACATTATGAGATTGTTTTATGATTACATATAGTAATGTCATCAATATAAATGTACATATGTATTTAAATATCATGGCAAATATACAACTATATTTGTTTTTCTCTGTCACATTTATACAAATACAACTTGCCCATCTTCAAGCATTTTTTAGCAAAAATTTTTATTGTATATATACACACACAAACTGATATTTCAACTGTCCTGAAGTCTTCCTCACAGCTATAATATAATGACAAATGAAATAAAATAAATAACTATATAAATAATACAAAAAAAAAATGTAAATAATGAAATTTAAAAAATAAAAGAAAATAAACTGTAACAAAACATGATAAAATTAAAGTAAGTTAAATGTAATAAAATGAAATTAAAAGCAAATTAAATAAAATAATCCAGATAATATAAAATAAAATATACAATATTAAATTGAAATATAAAATAAATATAGCTTATATATTCATGAACAACTATTAATTTAAATATTTATTCTTTTTTACTATATTTTTAATGATCCATTAATTATTACCATTTCTTATAAATTAAAACCACAATTTTATTATTCTCAAATTAATAAATATTTATTATTTTTATATATTTCTTTGTTCAACATTAATTCATTCACTAAAAATGTTCTTTTTAATTTTTAAATCATATATAATGTCTATATTTTCTTATCTATTTTTCTGCTATTAATATTTTATATTTATCTTTTTATTTTGTAGCTAAAAATCGTAAATATTGTAACCCTGTTTTAACTTATATACTTCTATTTCAATTTATTACAAATTTCTAAAAAAGTACATTTTTTAGAAAAATAATTATCTTATATCCTAACTCTCTCTATTACATATTATTTACACTAAATATCTCTATAATCATTACACCCTTTTCATTTTATTTATACATTAAATATATATTTATATACATTTTAAATTAAACTATCTCAATGTATATATGTAAACAAAGTAAGAGTAAATCATTCTCCCAAGGCTATCATTTAAAGCACTCTAAATGTTGGACAAAGAATCAAGAATAGAATGAATCCACCTATTTTTGGTAGCTCTGATATTTATATGCATATCTTTATTAACATTTTCTGAATTATTAACAATATTGACAAAGATATGCTTATAAACATAAGAGATCCCACAAATAGGTTGATTCATTCTATTCTTGATTCTTTGTTTGACATTTAGAGTACTTTTACATCATAGCCTGGGGGATAGAGATTTACTCCCTTTATTCACATATACATTGAGCTATCTTTAATTTAAAATTTACATATTAAAACTTGTTTAATTATTATAATCAGTGTGTTAAAATTTTGAGATGATGTCTCCAGCCTTATATAATTAATTATAAGTTTAATAACTCTTAAGTGGTATAATACATCTGGTTGATAAATTAATTTCATTCTGAATTACCAACAGTGTTGACAAAGATATGTTTATAAATATCAGAGCTTCCAAAAATAGGTGGATTTATTCTATTCTTGATTCTTTGTTCAATAATTAGAGAGCTTTTAACCCTTTCAATGATTATTATTTAATTGGCTGAATGAGTTAAAAATCAAAACTTTTAATTGGCCAACTCACAACTTTAACAAAATCTATTGTTAAAATAGATTCACTTTTAATAATATAAATACGTTAGTTTCATTTGTAAAAAGTATATTACTAAATTGTCAGATGACGAAAGTAAACGAAAGTCTTTTCAAAAATAAAATTTGATTTATAATTTAAAAAATATTCAATTGCGATGAAATAAAAGTAACCGCTATTCAACCAACCAAAAAAGATTGCATCAGCAATCTTTTTTTTTTCACTTTAACGTTATGATAAATATGTACAATAAATAAATAATTCTTGGTAATATCTTAACTATTTTTCTAAAATAATTTGATTTTTAGTATTATTTTATCAATAATAATTTGTATTTCAATTCAAATATTGTTTAAAATGTTGTAAACATTCGTTTATCATTTTCGTAATAAAAATCAAAATGAACGTAACTTTTTACTTTTTGGCAGCCATTTCTCTTTTTGACAGAAGTTGTATAGCCAATAAGATTCAAGAAAAGGTGGTGAGGAGGTGGTGCTTTGGTTTTGTTTGACATGTATGGTCATTTTTATTGATATTTTACTTGTAAAATAATTCTGAAGAGGGCACCATCTTACAGAACTTTTGATTTTCTTTCGAATGACGTAATATATATACGTGGGATAAAAAGTAGCCGATTTAGAGTGATGACAAATCTTCTCATTTTTTGACGAGTCAAGCAGTTTAAAGATTAAGTCATAGCCTGGGTAAATGATTTACTCCTTTTTTTACATATATATGTACTTTAACTTACTAATCCATATCATTATAGTATTTTATACTTGAAAGTTATACTAAGTTTCTTATCTCATAAATATATATCATCTCTAAATATATTCACATTTATATTCCTATAGAAACAAATTACAAATTCATGTTTATTAATCAGCAATTTTTTCTTTATATATATATATTATAATAATGTCATCCTAATCCCAGAATCTCTATTAAATTGTTTTTTTTTATTAGTATTGTGTTTTTTATTTTACTTTCTTCAATATTATCTGTATGTAATATTGACCTTTTTCTAAATTTGTGTTCTGTTTCCTTCATATCTATATATATGTTGGTGATTTATTTTCTAACATATGTTGTTATAATCTTGCTTTATACAATTTTTAGTTTCTTCCATATATATGTTTTCTTCTATCATACTGTTTAAACATTGTTTGCATTGCTTGCATTTTATTATAATTATATTTAATGAAATGCAAACAATGTTTAGGAAGTGGGGTTGAAAACAAATTTGTGGGAGAAACTAAAAATTCAATAAGACAAGGTTAAAGAAATGTGTTAGATAATAAATCACCAATATATATATAAATATATATATAACATGAAGAAAACAGAACACAAATTTACAGAATGTTCAATAAAAATGAGGTTACCTTCCAATGATATTAAAAAATAATAATAAAAGAAGTATTACTAATAAAAAAGGTAAAGCCAAAATTGAATAGAAATTCTGGGATTAGAATGATATTATTGGAAATATATTTATTAAAAAGGATATATAAAGGAAAATATATAAGAGAAAATTACTTATAAATAAATATGGCTTTGTAATTTTTTTTACATAGGAATATAAATATGAATGTTTTTACAGGTGATACATATTTTTAAAATAAAAAGCCTAGCATAACTTTCAGATATAAAATAGTGTAATATGAAATACAAATTTATAAAGAAAAATTATATAATAATATATATTAATAGTAATAAAAAGATTATAAATGATATGGATTAGTAAATTAAATTATATATAAATGAAAAATGTATAAAATATACATTAAATATATAAATAAAAAAAAGTTGTAATGATTACAGGCATAGTTAGTTTAAATAATATATAATAAAGGAAAGTAGAATATAAGAAAATTATTTTTTAAAAAATGTGTTTTTTTAAAAAACATTTAAGAAATTGAAATAGAAATAAGTCTAAAAAGTATTACAATATTTATGACTTTTAGCTATAAAATAAAAAGATAAATATAAAATATTATTAATAATAGGAAAATGAATAATAAAATAATAGATATTATATATGATCTAAGAATAAAAAAATATTTTAAAAAATATATATAAATATTGAATAGAGGAATATATAGAAATAAAATAATAAGTATTTTATTAATTTAGAGATAATAAAATTAGTTTTAATTTATAAAGAATAGTAAATAATTAAAGCATTATTTAAAAATGTAGTAAAATAAGTAATATATTTAAATTAAAAGTTGTTTGTGAATATATGTATATATTTATATTTATACAAATAGGAATAGACTTTTAGGATCTATATTTATTTTATATTTCAATTCAATGTTGTATATTTTATTTAATATTATCTGGATTATTTGAATTGAATTGAATTTAATGCTATTTTATCACATTTAATTTATTTTACTTTTATTATGTTTAGTTATATTTTATTTTATATCATTTTTCTTTATTTTTTTAAATTTTATTGCTTATATTTTTTGTTGTACTATTTTTATAGCTGTTTATTTTATTTTTTTATTATGTCATAGCTCTGAGGAAGACTGCAGATGAGTTAGAACATCAGATTGTGTCTGTGTGTGTATATATATATATTGTAACAGTATGTATATACATGCATTGCACAGGTGTGTGTGTATGTATGAGTTACATAGTTCACTTGTTTTTATTTATTAAAAAATATATAAAATTTAAAAATATATATATCAGAATCAATAGCTTGAAAATATAGAAATTAAAATACAGAGAAATTTAGAGATAAGTTAGAAACTAATAATTGTAACTCGTCTTTCTTTTATACAATATTATCTGATAAAAATATTCTTTAAGAAAAAAAAGTGTTTTTAATTAAAATAAAAATAAAAAGTTTATGATTAATGAAAATAGTTTGTACAAAAAATAATCAGGCTGGAGATTAAAATTCCAGACGGATTAGTTGAACAATTTCTAATCTCTGTAATTAAAATTCAAAAACAGAAAATAAAGAAATGTAAATTATAATTAAATTTTTTAGAGATAAAATGTGTTGAAGCTGGAGCAAAGGTGGGGTCAAAGTAATATAATGGGCACATAGGCTCTATTGTCTTCAGTTTTTGAGTTCAGCCAGAGTTGTTAAGTTAAGTTTGAATTAAGTTCATTTCAAGCCAGATTAAAAATAATGATTGGCTAGAACTGAATGTTGTGTTCGGTTATTTTCTCCACTTTTCTCCCATGTGCCAATTAGAAAAATGTCATAATAAATTAACCTGACTCACCTTCTGTCAAAGTTTCAACCTGCCCTACTAAATTAGGTGAAAATTATGTAAATCAGGCGACCAAGAACTAGAAACCAAGAAGCTATCTTTCAGTTAAAAATACAAATGCCAGGACCAAGAAACTAACCAGATCCAAGGACAAAGGGTTGATCACCCATCTACAACCCAACTACAACTACAAAAAAATCCAGGAACTATGATACCTACCATGGAAATTAAAGACTAATAGAACCACTACAAAGACAATGTTAAAATGATAAATAAGGTCCAAAAGTAGTGCTATAAATCCTAGGTAAATATTTATTAATATCAGGATAAAAACTTTTAAATCTTGCTCGTTAAAATAAGCATGCAAAATTTGTTAAATGTATAATATTTCTTATGTGTTTTACATTTTAATTATAACTTATTATTATTACATTTATAATTATTATCATTGTTTTTTTTAATAAATTTTGTTTAAAATTATTAATGTCGTTTTTTCTGTCTCTCTCTCCATTGATAATCAAATGTGTAGCCAATCTCATGTGAAGAACTAGCCATGGGTCAAGCGCTTGAAACATGTTAGTGACATTTCATAGATTACAATCTAAGTATTGGATGGTGCTCTGGGTTTAAACCCATTATAAATTTCCCTATGGGATGTTTTATGTTTCATGCAGCTGGGGAGTTACTTCAGTCTAGAAAGGTGACTGTCGGTTTAATATTTTATTAAATCACAGTCTGACTGGGGTATGATTGATATATAAGTATTAATCATATTTACTCTCCTGCTTGAGTAACGGGTTTTTAAAAAGGTCTTTTTTGCAAAATAATATACTTTTATAAAATTAGAATAAATAATTAGAAAGTTTTAAAATTAAAAAGTTCGAGTTGTAAAAATTTTAAAAAGTCTAAAAGTCCAATTAAGCAGCTCTTCATTACAATATATATATATATATATATATATATATATATATATATATATATATATATATATATATATATATATATATATATAGTAGCCTTTTGGTTTATTCCATCTATAAACCAAATACAATAAAATCAAGTAATTGTGGAAAAAAATTTTTTTTTTGATGTAAGAAAAGTTAAGAGTTTTATTTGAAAAAGTAATGGCTATACAGCTCAAAAGTAACATATATAGAGACAGTTTGTGTTTGTATAAAATATCTGTTACTAAAGAGTTGATGAGAATTAAGATTGAATTGATTGTCAGTAGCTTTAGTTAACAGTTTCTTTCTAGAGAATAAGTTTAGAGTTATAGGAGATTATAGTGAATATTTATGTTTATGATTATCACAAATTATAATTGATTTTATGCTTGTAATTATAAGAAATTATGATGGATATTTCTGTTCATATAATCTGAATAATCAGTCTTCTGTTTCATGTTCTGTACAGGTATGTGTGTGTGATACAGATATATGGGTTTGATTTTTTTTCTTTCCTTTATAGAAACTGACATAATTTTTTATATTATTAAAAATGTAAATTTAAATAAGAAATTATTTAGATCAAATGAATGTAACCTTTGTTTGACCAAAAAGTGTTAGTAAGCTTATGTTTTTAATTAGATCTTCTTTAACTAATTTTCCATAAAGTAATCACCAATGTGTTAATTAAAGAGATTTGGTTTCAGATTAGACAAAGTTGTTAAAAAAGTAACACTTAAGGAAGAGTCATTGTTTATTCTGAGTGGGAATTTTTTAATTAGACTTGAAGAGGAACCACTGGGGGGGGGGGTAACATGTATTTCCTTTTCTCTCTTTTACCCTATAAAAACTGAGAAAAGTGAATAGGAGAAGAACTTTTTGCTGATTGAGAACAGGGGCTAACTAACTAAAAATTAATATCTCTAAAGGTTTTTTTTTTCCAAGTTTTTAAAATTTTCTTTCTCAGAATTTAATAATGCATTTAAGTTTTATAATAGACCAAAATATGAATTTCTAATTCGTCCATAAGTGGTGCATACTCTTTTTCCTCAAATCAATTATGAAGAAGTCAACTTTTGATAAGATATTTTATGCTGAATATCACAATTTATCCATTCTGCTTATTAAAAATTCATTGAAGGAGAGAACTGTCAAAATTTTGTATGAGATTGAAGCTCCAATTCAAATTATAATAATTATTTGGCTGTTTAAAATTCATTTAAAGAGACTGCAGCAAACTTCTGAAAATGTTTAAAAAGTTAATTCATGTTTGGTAATCAGAAACTGCTTGTTGTATATGATTTGAACCTTCAAATGGAAAAGAAGAAGAAAAGAAACCAAGGAATTCAAATCCAGGAAGAAAGTCATAAAATGGAAGGCAATCAACAGAACTCTTTTAAAATTTATTAATTCTCCTGTAGCTACACTTTTGATTTAAAATAACTATCTACATTTTTTTTGTCTATCTTGATTCAAATGATTGTCTGTGCGTTCTATACACATTTAATTAAAACGACTGTCTGACATGCAATTATATAGCTATCTCAAGGAAAATAAATGGAATACATTAATTGATTGATGGACAGTGGAAGGAAAAGACATTTAAAGAGACTATCTGCAATGTTGATATTTATTCTTTATTTTATTTCGTTTATATATGTCATTTGTTTTTTTTTATATTTCATTTTGTTTATATACTATGTCACACTCCAATCACTAGATTATTTAATTTAATATTTTGTTCATGTTTAAAATGTTTGAAGGAAAGAGAAAAAAAATGATTTTGATACCATTTAAGTATAGATGCTCATGTAAATTTAAATTTAAAAGCAAAGAGAGAAATGATATAAATATTTTTATTATTCTTAACAAAATTTTAATTTGTGCTTAATAGTAAATATGAAGAGTGAGGGGATGGTTGTAAAACCCATAATTATGCTAAAGTATTGTTGATCTGTTATTAATATAAATGTTAGGTATGTTGTTGGCTTGACTGTTTAAAATTGAAATAATTCATATACGCTTTGATTCGGGATTTGGTTAGTCTTTGTCATTTATCTAGGCTATAATCGATGTAGATATGGGCATATAAAGCCATAAATGCTTGTCATTACTAACATAAAGTTATTCTACCACCCAATAGATGGGAAGTGGCCGTCTCATGATTTATATACCATGGCAGGCGGAGATGACTAAGTTTCACTCCATTTATTTGTTAAGATAGGGAATAAGTTTAACATTTTAGATTTTTATATTAATCTTTAATTTTACATTTAAATAGCTTGCCATAATGAATTTAATATTTATTTAGTGAGTCGAGTATGAATAGACTATACAGATTGTATTTGAAAAGAAAAATGTTCTATCCCTTATTTAAGCTTAGGCCAAAAAGTTCACAGTCAAACTGGCACCAACCCATCTGATACATTTATGTATTCGATGAAGCATGAAAATACGACAACACAAAATACTATACTGTCAGGAATGTACATCTGAACAGTAAGTAGAGTTAGAGAAGACATTGTCTCTACCAACAGGAATGCTACATCTGTTGGCGAGTAAAACAATAAACAAAAAAACTCCATAGAATGGACTGCAGTCCTTTGCCGACTTACAAACACATCCATAGGCAAACAGAAGGTGTGTGGTGTATATGTGCAATCCTGCCTGTAGTGGATCTCATACTACATCTACTAATTACACAAATATATCCAATCCATTGAGCTAATTCAACTACAAAATGAATAACCTAAGATTACCCTCCCTTAAACTATATATAACTTTACAAATCTATACAGCCATTCACGCCCAACTTAAATTGAACATTTATTATGTTTGCACAGATGAATTTTATAAAATTTGTTTTAAGATTCCATGGTTAAAAACATTCCAAAACAAACATAACCGATCAAAATACAAAGTCATCGATAATGTCAATTGCATAGGGAATACAAAAAAACCCAATGGTGTTCATCATAAGACACCACAGTGACATGATGACTTATATATTCCAATCGACTATGAAACACCAACATAATTAACCGCTAACGAATTTATGCAACATCTATACCCAACTTTAAATTTCATGCATTTAAATAATTTATACGATAAGTATTAATACAAATAAAAAAATAATAAAATGAAAATGATTTTTTTTCAAAGCAAAACATATAAAATTTTAAACATTATCAATTGATTTTAAACTTAAAAGTCAGATAGAAGTTTATAAGCTTGAATGAAAGTTCTTAATTAGTTTTAAATTTTAGAGTTCATGTCAATAGCTTACAGTAGAAGAATCACTGCTCTTGATGTAAATTCCCACGGAGTCTTTATTTGAAAACCTGGTCAGATGTTCCGGAGGTAGCATTAGCTGGTTCATTTCTGTATCACAGTCAGTTCATTTTTAAAATAGAGAGAGAGTGTGTGATATGTACATCCTATCACGACCCTCAAAAACAAGCTGGAAAACTGCCTGGAACTCAATATTTTTCTTTTTATAGTCCTCGTATGGATTCCATGAACAAAAATGTCACTGTTCCATTTTTTTTTTGTTATGGTCTGGGCCTTTATTTGCTTCCATTGGTCAAGCTGAAATCTCTTTCTTCTCTTATCTATTTTTCATCTGACTTTTTAATTACACAGCTTTTGGATAATTAATAAATAATCATTTCCATTTACAGATTACAGGAATTAATTAATACCTGTTTTTATTTTTACTTACGTTATTTCTTTTTTAAACTATTTTTATATTTAAATCTTTTTTTATAAAAAAAAGTACATTCAAATACCTTTTTTTATTTATAAAAAAAAATATTTTTAAAGTTTAGTATCTGTGCGAATATATACATTTAACGAACATTTTAATTTTAGCGTTTAGTTTTTTTTTTTTTTAATACATTTATTTTTATTTGCAAACTTTAAGATTAATGTAACGGCATATTTATATATCGTTACAATATTAAAAAAAAATAATAATAAAATTTTTATTTAAATTAATATATATAATGCACAGAAAGCTAAAAATCTAAAAACAGGATTGTTTTCAATATAGAATAATAATAAAAAAACTGTTAATTAGTTACCTTTAATCTTAGAATGGAAATGATTTTATAAATAGCAAACAGGCCCTTGGGCATTTAACCGATTGTAAGTCAGATAAAAGATCGATTAAAAAAACAATAGTGATAACATTTTGAGTTCCCACTCTAAAGCAAGCTGATCAATATTGATGCAAATGAACACATGCTCCACAGAGAAAAAATGAACATCACCAATAAGAACAGCACCAAACCAGGCAAGATTGATCCTGGAATTTGATGATAAGAATTCAAAATGATATAAAATGAAAACTTCTAAGTGGAGTTTTAGATTTGGATTGCTCTTGCTGATTGCATGTTATTGAAACATATTTTATAATGTTTTGCAGATCTCCAAAATGTTGAGGTCACACAATAAGTTACATTTCCCATATTTACACCAGCTGAGACAATATCCAGTGTCAAACGATGGACTTGTCTTCCCAAGAACAATATCATTTGAGATTGAAGGACCTTCGAATGAAGTTGTGTGATGTATTAAGGACTGCAAAAATGGACTTCAATAAACCTACAGCATTGGAAAGTATGAATTTTTGCTTTAAGTGAATATGAATTTTAATTATATATTACGAATTTTTTCAAGTAGTAATTTTAAACATCACTTAATTTTTAAAAGAAATCTCTTATCTAAGTAAAATTTCAAATTATTTATTATATATATATATGTGTGTGTGTTTCCTATCATTTCCATTCATGTTAATTTCATTTAAATTAATAACCAAAATTACACTTTTCCTTATGTTTGCCGTGAATATGAATTTTAATTATATAATACGAATTTTTTCAAGTAGTAATTTTAAACATCACTTAATTTTTAAAAGAAATCTCTTATCTAAGTAAAATTTCAAATTATTTATTATATATATATATATATATGTGTGTGTGTGTTTCCTATCATTTCCATTCATGTTAATTTCATTTAAATTAATAACCAAAATTACACTTTTCCTTATGTTTGCCGTGAATATGAATTTTAATTATATAATACAAATTTTTTCAAGTAGTAATTTTAAACATCACTTAATTTTTAAAAGAAATCTCTTATCTAAGTAAAATTTCAAATTATTTATTATATATATATGTGTGTGTGTGTTTCCTATCATTTCCATTCATGTTAATTTCATTTAAATTAATAACCAAAATTACACTTTTCCTTATGTTTGCCGTGATATCATATAAATAGAATTTATCCAAACTTCAAACACTTTTTAGCAAAACTTTATTTTTACATACACCTACATTTCGACTGACCTGCAGTCTTCTTCAGAGCTATGATATAATGAACAAAAAACATAACTATATAATAACACCATAAAAAATTTTAAACAATAAAAAACTAAAAACAACATAATATATATATTGTGCCCTTATCTATAGGTCATAATAAGGTAGAATGGTCAATTGCTAAAAAATTTTAAATTTTAAAATACGTTTGTGTAATATATTGATAATTGTATGATTGATTAGATTTTATAGTACAATTTAAGGCTGAAAATACCTGGTAAATCAAAGTGTAATGAATTATTTTAAAGAAACAGTTAAATAAAGCTTAATTATATCCTTGCATATGGTTGTAAAAGCTGGCCATATAAAATAACACAGCTATAAATAGTTAAAAATATATATATAATTCGAGTATGATATTTTAAAACTAATAAATTAAATAAATGCTATATGTAGTGTTATAATCATATTTAATAGTCAAAATTAATAGAGTATATTTTGAGATAAACTTTATGATGGTGAGAATTATATTTAGTTCTACATTTTAAAATTATTTTCCAAATTTTTATAAAATATATCAGTTTTGGTAATTTAGACCGAGACGTAAATTAAAATCATCTGATAAAGTTAGTAATCATGTGACTGTATATTATATACCTTCACACACACGCTTGTTAGAATATAATAATAAAGTTTGTGAATTATGGAACTAAATGTAATTGCTGTCTATCGCTGAAATGAATGTTGAAATATTAAATAGTTGTTTTGAATGTTTAAATGATGTAATATTTAAGTAGTGTTTAAAAGTTGAATACAGTTAATAAAAAAAAAATTAAATATTTTATTTAAATAAAAACAAGATAAATTAATTATTAATATTAAAATAGGTATTAAATATTGTTTTAATAATTGTTTTAAAGTTTAAATAATTTTGATAAAACTGTAATTGAGTTTAAAAATACTATTCTAAATAATATTTAAGACATGACGTCAGAAATTCTTTATTTTAAAAAGGTTTAATCTATTATAAAACTAAAATGTGTAAATTTGTTCGCGCTAAAAAGTAATTAACCAATCAACAGAGGTATTTTAGCAGATGGAAAATAGGAATTAGACGAAGCGGGAGAAAGTAATGTGTAAGTGAAGGAGGGAGTAACATATTTTTTAGCTGTATAATATCGTAAGCTAGAAAAGTAATATAATTTTAAAATTTTGTATTTGTTTTAAAAGTTTTTTTTAAATATAATATTTTGAACTACCTTTACATGGAGGGCTAAGTTTTAAAAGTTTTCTTACCAGAATATTTTATTCAAGTTTGGCCAAAACCTTACAGTAAAATGGAAATACTACAGAAAACAGTATATAGAAGTTATGAGAAAGGAAAAATATTTGTAAAGTGCCTTGATACAGCTTTATTTACACTCAACCAGAAACTTATAATTGTAACTCAGAGGAATATAATTTGGACGCTATACGGAAAACTTAAAAGAGAAGTTATTTGCCGTCAGGAAAAATTATGACGCACAAATTTATAAGGCTACTCTGAAGTTATTTTATTCTTCTCTATGGAAAAATTAAGATACGTATATCATAAAGAAAAAATTATGTAAAAGCTATAACAGAGAAAGAATGTTTGTCCTTTTTAAAGGAAACATTACAAAGTATATAGTTACCAGAACTTTAAAAGAAAGGAAAAATTACCGAATAATGATAGGAAAGAGTCATTATTTTTTTTAAAAAAGGAAAGAAAAAACTTTATCTAAGAAGAATTAAAATATTATAAAGTGTTCATTATAAAAACGCTTAATAAAGATAGAGATTAGGAAAATGGAAATTTAAATTACTTAATGAAAATGGATCCATGGAGATAGAAAAATTTACTGAATATTTAAATCAAAGTACCTAGAAGATGCACCATAAAAGTCGCGCGGGGGAAAATATTAGCAGAAAATATTAGAAGAGAATATGTAGACGTTTTCTTTACGGGATTAATTGATATCATAATTAATAATTGTATTAAATATTATAAAAACCAAGGATTATCATTCATGAATATTTATTGAACGAAGTAATATTTGTTGTGCCTTAGAATTTAACAAGCAGGGAGAAGAACATTAAGTGACTGAAGAAGAAATAATAAACATTTTTTTAGCTTTAATATGAACGGTTTTCAAGGAAATTTGATAAAGAAGTACAGTAAATATAGTTTAAATATTTTTTACTAATTTATTTTAGAATATAAAATGTTATGTGAGATTAGGGAAAACATATAAACATAAATTTAGTAATATTAAAATTTAAATATAATAGCTTGATAAAATTATAAAAATATTGTTTAAAAATAAAGTGTATGGATGTGAATCTTATATCTACAAGGATAAAATGGATGGTGAAGCCTACGGAACGCGATCGAGAAGATAAAGGTCGTTTTGGTAATTTTAATAGTTGTTTATAATGCATAATGTATTTTTTTTAGATCATCTATTGACCTAAGAATGAAGTGTGAAAGTTTAAATTATATGTACACATTTTATACAACATTTTTAACATATAATGAGATAGGAGTAATTCGGAATATGCATGCAATAATTTATTTAAAGTATATTAATAATATAATTTAACAGAACAATTGTGTGATTCTTTTGAACTTTCATGTAATAAAGTATTCAGATATTTAAGTAGTTTGTATGACTAAATATACGGAGGAAAGTAGTAAGCAAGCTGTCTATAGAACAGTGGAATAGTTTTAAAATAAATGAATTTTATTATTGTTAGTAATGCAGATATGTATTTGTCGATGTACAGTATAGAAAAAATCTTGAGAAATAAGATCGGATAGTGACTTGGAAGTACTAGTGGAAAGGAAACCAAGATGATGTTTTTTTTTTTTAAGAAATAGGAAAAATAAAGGATTTGGATCATATTTAGTTTTGTGTGATTTCAGTATAGTTAACTAGGCCCTATGACTGAACACATATAATTTGGACAGTATTTTTGCATATCTTTAAACTTTTGATGTTATAATAAAGCTGAAGAAATAGCTTTAGCATCGTTACTATGATAGAGGTTGGTAGACAGGTAAAGGTCACTCCTCTATAGTGTCTTTTAACTCACTGTGCCATGATTGTCAAGATATATGATGAGGAATATTCTAGTTGTATTTTGATCCTATGCATCTATCTTTGCTATCCTTATTTCGTGAATCTGCATCGGTCAGAAAGATATTTTCAAAGAAATAATGAATAAAATAGAACTGAGGATATGTTATCGTTTGTGTAAGAATAGTTTATTTGCTAGAATGTGTAGAATTGTGTAACTTTAAAATTGAAAGTCCAAAATATCATAAAGAGAGAAAGAATCATATAATACATTGTAAAGTTAATTCAGAAATGAATATAAGATTTTGAAAAGAAATCTAAACCAAGTATTTTAAAAGTGATAATAAAATTTGAATGAATTTTTTTTAATAATATTTAGAAAATAAGTATTGCATATTTATTGAGAAAATAGTTCAATAATGTATAATAAACATATACTTGTGTATGGTATATTAATAGTTGTAATTATATCATCCGAAGTAAGGCTTGAATGAGAATATTAGGATTAATAAACAACGGATAATGAACAATAAAAACCTAATACCGAATGTAGAACAATGTTTTGACTTTGTAAAATTCCATACAACCAATATAAAACTAAAATTTTATTGTTTTGTAGAATTTCACTACGAATGTAAATTTTGTAAAAATATATATATATAATTTTAATAATATTAGGGATGCAAAGTGTTTGTGATAATCATATAAGAAATGCATTTTGTAATAAGCTAACCATAATAATAAATCAAATAATAATACTGTATTTTCTTAAGTGTTAAAAAAAATAAGATTTAACTAGGAAAAGTAAATAATATTTTGATTTCATTTTATAAATTAATAAACTAAGTTGAGATATGAAAGTAAGGGATATCCAATGTATATAGTGTAAAATATTGTTAATTTATTTATGTTGTTAATAAACTTTGTTTTAAATTTGTTCTAAAGTTTTTGTGTCCGAGTTGTTATTTCTCCACATGGATGCATGAAATCACGATACCTTTATAATTGAAACAAACATATAGATTTTGCACAAAAGGTAAACATAAAAGTGTTATAATAATTTTAAGAATTTATTGGTATGTTAAAATTAAAAGATCATAATTTTATATTATTTATTGGTCATAAGTCGGTTGCCACAATATTATATTAGATTATATGCTAATGTTGCGACATGTATTCTGTTGTCAGATTATTAAAATACTACCACGTACGTATTTATTTATTTCATTTTAGGAAGAAATAAGATTATATTATATTATTATTGTTATTATTATTTTATTATTATTAGTTGCTGTGTAGTAGATTATGACATAAAATTCCCTTTTCATATTTTACTACCGTAATTTTAAATCAGTTAGAATACAATTTATGAACCTGAGATTTTATTTTATTTTACTTCATTTTATTTAATTGAGCTAGATTCTTGTTATAAAGAAGATTAAGATATGATTATTATTTTAATCATAGTGAATAGAGCCCAGAAAGTCGTAAGAATACTATGAGTTAGTTACTTAATATAGTAAAAAGGGGGAATAGTGTTCTTATGCCATTGAGGTAGTATTGTGTGGATAATGTCTCAATGTAGTCTATCTCGTTCCTCGTATTGTCACTCCATGTCTCATGAAAATAGTAAATATTTGTTAATTCATTTTAAAATTGAATCGAATTTGTATTTTAAAATTAGAGCTAGTAATCATTTTAATTAATGCTGAATATTTCATTTATTTATTTAACTGAGCTAGAACCCGTAATATTCGTAATAAACAGTATATTTTGGGGTGAGGACACGCGGGGGGAGGTCAGAATATATTAAAAACTGAAATAAATAATCAAACCCAAATAAAACAATTAATATAAAGTAAAATGTACTACATAAATAAAAAATAAATATAAATTATACATGTGTATTCTTAACTTTATACATATATACATTCAAGAACAACTATTAATCTAAATATTATCTATTTTATTATTATTAACAATCTACTAATTATCTGTATTCTTCATAAACTTAAACTTTATGATTAGTAACTAAAATTCTTTTAATTTTAAATCATATAATATTTATTATTTTCTTACTCATTTTTTTTAAATTAATATTTTATATTTATTATTATTGCTGAATATTTAAAACCTATAAACTTTATAATCTTTACAATTACCAAGGTTATTTTGATCTTCTAAATAAAAAAATGAAAAATCATTTTTTTCAATGTGATGTGATGTGATGTATTTGGCTTCTCCTTAAATGAAGTCAAGAATATCTCAGCAACTACGCCCAGATAAACCTGTTAGCCACTTTATTTTCCATTCCCAACTCTAAGTCTTCCCATATTCTGACCCATCCCATTTCCACAACATAATCTTTGTCAACTCTATGGCCTTTAAATCTAAATCCCCCTTATCTTTTCACAAACCCAGCATAAAAACTAATAACTCACTTTCTGTATAGTCACTTTGTTCATACCTATTCTCCCATAACTTCATTATCTGTACCCTTTCTGCTTTCCAGCATTTACATTCAATCAACAGATGCCTAATATTTTTTTATATCTTCCTTACACAATTTGCACACTAAATCACCCATAGTTTTTCATTTACATGTATATTCTTTTGTTGTTAAAGATCCCATTTGATCCTTAAACAATAAACTACTTTCCTTACTTATATCATAAATTAACTCACTTCCAATATTCCATTTACTTCTATATATATATTTAAATTCTTCTTACCCTCCATACTACTTCTCCATCTCTCCAACTCCCTATTTTTATTAATCCTTCTATTCTTTTATCCCATTCCTTACCACTATAACACTCAACAATCCTCCTAACACAATCATCCCACCTTTTATACAAGTATATCGATATAAATTCTTTATCTAAATCTTTTGCATACCGCATTACCTTTCTCACCCATCCTGTTACCTGCTCTTTACTCATAACCCAATTAAACACTATTTTGGCTATTCTTTTACTATCCATAAACTGTAATCTATCAAACATTTTCCATTTTACTTTTTGCATCTCTCATATAGAAACTTGACCATCCCATTTCTCCTTGAATTGCCTCCTCTGCTGTCCACATCTCTGCATCTAATGCATGTCTTCCTACTATCCTTTGTACTTTCCCTAAATAATCTAAAATCCTTTTACTAACACATAATGCATCATTACCATATGTTAACCCTGCTACTGCAACTCCCTTCCATACAATTCTAGCTACATAATATTTATTATATGAAAATACTGTTAAGTTTCTTTACCAAACCCTTTCTTTTCTTTGCTTCATTTACCAATTTTTTCTCCCATTCATCCAAGCAATTTTCCTGATTACATAAGATTATTCCCAAATACCTATATCTATCCACCACACTTAACTTTATATCCCCCTATAAAAAAACTACATCCTCTCTTTCCACAGTATTCACCATCATTATATTTGATTTTTCTTCACTAAATTTAATCCCAATCTCTTTACCCACCCTTGCACATGTCCTCAACATAATATCCATATCTTCTCTTCTTTCTGCACATAAAAAGATATCATCCGCAAAAAAAAGACCCGACAAAGTATATATTCCTTTGCCACCTATTAACGGTATCTCTACCTCTCTTCCTAGTCTTTCTATTGCTTTCTCCATTTCACTCAAAAACAACAAAAACAAAATAGGTGACATAGGGCATCCTTGCCTTAATCCCACCCCATTTTTAACTTTAACTGATTCTATATTCCTAATTGGTAAGTATAATAATTATTTTCATATAATTTCTTAATAATATTTACTAAAGCTTCATCCACCCCCAAATTGGCTAATCTTACCCATAATCTATTTCTATTTACTCTATCATATGCTTTCTCTATATCTATAAAACTCATATATAACAATCTACCTGAATTCCTACTCATCTCCATAAGTTGTGTAACTACAAACAAAGTATCTCCTATACCCCTATCTGACCTAAAATCTCCTTGCATTTCCTTCACTACATTATTCTCTTCCATCCATTTTACAACTCTTCCAGCTACCATATATATGAAAACTTTATATAAAACTGATGTTACCGCTATCGGTCTATAATTATTTAAATTTCTATGATCCTTACCCTTTCCTTTAAATAATAATCTTATTCTTGTATTACTCCAACTACCCGGAAAAATTGTCTTCTGTCCCATCTTATTAAAACATGATAATAACTTTGCTTTTGCTCTATGCCCTAAATTCATTACCATCTCTGCTTCCCATCTATCTAAACCTCTTGCCTTTCCACTTTTCAATCTCTTTCCTGCCTCATTCAGTTCATTTTTTGTGAACCTAATACTCCCATTACTAACTGCTTTCATGTTTTCTATCACTAATTCCTTCACATCTAACATCTTTTCTATATCCATTACATATCTATTTAAGATTTCCTCTAGCTCATCTCTACAGCTACATTCTATTCCCTCATTATCTATTAATACTATCTCTCTTTCTCCTACATTTCTCCTTTTAATGTAATTCCAAAATTTTTTACTTCCATCTCTTCCACTTTTATTAATATCCTCCAATAATTTACTATTTAACTTCATCCTCTCTCTATAATTATCCATTTTAGCTAGCTCTTCTTTTCTAAGTACTTTCCCCATTTAGCATTAATATCATTTTCACTTTCTTTATTCTTAATAGCACACTTATACTCTCTGCATGCTTTTCCCTCTCTTTTACACTTTTACTACTCTCATTTTTTTATTACTTTTATTCTTCTGCATATTCTCGACTAAAACCCTATTTGCCACTTTTTCTATTTCATCACACCAGTCCTTATATTCATCCATATTCAAAAAAATTATCTTATACCCTAGCTCCCTTTATTACAGATTATTTAAACTAAATATATATCTCCTACAACTCTTTATTTATATATTTTTTTATTTTATTTTTTACACTTTAACTTTTTTTATTATTATTATTATTATTATTATTATTATTATTATTATTATTATTATTATTATTATTATTATTATATTATTATATAATACTCATAAATTTATATTATACTTCTTTATATGTTTGTATATATATATATTCCCTACAACTTTATTTACATATATATTTTTTATTTTATATACTTTAACTTTTATCATTATTTTTATATAATTCTTATAAATTTTTAATATACTAAGATTAAAACAACATATGGCAGATAATAAATCATCAATATGTATATACATACAAAAGAAATAGGACACAAATTTACACAAAGTTCAATAAAAATGAAGTTATATACGAAAAGTATTAAAGAAAGGAAAATAAAAGAAGCTATATTAATAAGAAATATAAAACCAGAATTTAATAGAGATTCTGGGATTAGTATGAGATTGGTATAGTTATAGTTATTAAATAATATATATAGAGGTAAATATGTAAAGAGATATTTGTTTATAAATAAGTTGGGGATAATAAAAATGGTTAGATTAAATAGGATTATAAATTTGGGTATATTTATAGATATTAAATAATAAAAAAATAATAAATAAATAAATTAATAAACTTAGCATAATATTTACATATAAAACAGTATAATAAAAATTTATAAGAATTATATAAAAATAATGATAAAAGTTAAAGTATATAAAATAAAAAATATATATATGTAAATAAAGTTGTAGGGAATATATATATATAAACATATAAAGAAGTATAATATAAATTTATGAGTATTATATAATAATAATAAAAGTTAAAGTGTAAAAAATAAAATAAAAGAATATATAAATAAAGAGTTGCAGGGGATATATATTTAGTTTAAATAATATGTAATAGAGGGAGCTAGAGTATAAGATAAAAAAAATTGAAAAAAAAACAACGATTTTTCATTTTTTTTATTTAGAAGATCAAAATAACCTTGGTTGGTGTAAAGATTATAAAGTTTATATGTTTTAAATATTCAGCAATAATAATAAATATAAAATATTAATTTTAAAAGAAGAATGAGTAAGAAAATAATAAATATTATATGATTTAAAATTAAAAAAATTTTAGTTACTAATCATAAAATTTAAGTTTATGAAGAATACAGATAATTAGTAGATTGTTAATAATAATATAGATAACATTTAGATTAATAGTTGTCCTTGAATGTATATATGTATAAAGTTAAGAATACACATGTATAATTTATATTTATTTTTTATTTATGTAGTACATTTTATTTTATATTAATTGTTTTATTTGGCTTTGATTATTTATTTCAGTTTTTTAATATATATATTTTATGTTGTTTTTAGTCATTGTTTAAAATTTTTATGGTATTATTATATAGTTATGTTTTTTTATTTTGTTCATTATATCATAACTCTGAAGAAGACTGCAGGTCAGTCGAAACGTAGGTGTATGTAAAAATAAAGTTTTGCTAAAAAGTGTTTGAAGTTTGGATAAATTGTATTTAAATTAAATATGCATAAAAACTGCATACATTCATAAGATTATGTTAGTTTAGGTTTATTAATTTTGGGCTATTTTTTTGTAGTTGAATCAGTGCTGGTGGATTGATATATGGGTGTTTTGTGTCTATGTAATCTGGGGAGATGCATTGGATTCTCATTCCCTTGTGCCACATTAGAATACATGGCATAGTACCCAACTGAATGCATAGTGCAATATATAGCCATTGCTTTTCCAATGGTTGTTGGTGTATTTCCTATGCCATTGATATTCTTAGTCTCTGGTTGGAACAGTCAGTCAGAAAAGACCACTATTCCCGATTTATAGAACATTTATTTTATATATATCCAAATGATTACCTTTCCTGACTGATGCACATTCCTGTACTGGATGAGGGTCATTATTTCTTTAATAATATGCTACAGATGCATATTCCATTCAGCATAAGTTTTTATGCTAACATCTTCATTTTGCATTGGTCACATTGGTATATCAGTAACCTAACATTGGTTTAAATGCAAAATTTTGGCCTAAGGTTAAAAAGAATTAGGTTAGTTTTATACATATTCTATGTAGCATATTTACGCTTAGCAAAATATTAAAATTGTACTAAATCTATTGAATGTATCCATCTGTGCATATAATTTAAATCAAATATACTTAATAGTTAATTTAATTTTCAGATGTTTGTATTAAGGTGCATGTGTGTAATAATAAAATTTTTGTTTAATTAAACTTTATTAGTAACTTATATACTCTTATTAATGTTTTAAAAATCAAGAATTAGAAATTTTGTACTTAGGTGTTAAAGCTGCAACATAGTGGAGATAGAAGGCCTTTTCACACACACAATAAATGTGTAATGTCATGATGATGTCAAATTGAAATAAAATAATCCCTGTGAGTATTAGTGAAAACATATTTTTATTTATCAACAAGATTTTTTTTCAGTGCGATCTTTTTTTATTATAATACTTCAACATTTTAAGTTGTTTTTCATATTTTTCATTGCGTATTCGGAAATTACAAAGTATTGAAATTGATGCACTGCTCTATTTTCAACAATAAGCATCCTGCTGTCAGTGAAAATCTGTTTGAATGGACATAACATGAGCTTCTACATGCATACCTCAGACAAGCAATGGCATTGTAATGTCTGCGGTTGCAACACTAAAATTGGTATTTGCAAGGGGACATGGATGTTTGGTGGCTTATGTAGGGAAACAGATGAATGTTTTATTATAAAAATTGAAGACAGGACACGTGGAGAAATAAGTATCAATGAGGGACATCAAGATAGCATTTGGGCTCCTACTTAGTGGATTTCATGAGAAGAATACACAAAAATGATGATGTCTTCATAGCAATGTTTAATGACATGAAAGAAATGTTTCTGCCAGAATAAATACAAATTTAATAAAAGTGTAATAATTAATATGCATTTTAAACACATCAGTGTTTATTAGCAGTTTTATGAAAATCGCAGCAGACTTTGCAATCACATGGTTTCATTTTCAGAACAAATTTTTTTACTGCAGATCTCCATTGTCTGTAGTAATAGTATATATTAAACGTTTTGTTTTTAACATATAAATTCCTGTTATATATTACATTGTGTCATAGGAATATAGTTAACATATTTTTTATCCAAATTACTTAAAAATCAAAATCATTTACTGTTTGTTTGGTGTATATTTAAACTATTTTTTTGATTAATGGTGTCATTATTATAATATCATAAATCACATTTATTTTTTTATTTTAAATGTCATTCTTAGAAGGTGTTAGTTTTTTAAAGTCGCATTTTTTTTTTTCAAATGACATTTTTTTGTTAATGTTGAAAGTCATACATATTTGTGAAAGACACATTTATTTTAAATGTTGTTCTTAAGAGTTTTTTTGTTAACGTTGTAAGTTTTACTATTTTTTTACTTTTACTTGTTTCTGGTCCTGCAACACAGTACATGTATTATACCTATTGTGCCTGTTGACATTAGTATCAATCTTCCAATAACTTTGTAATTCTTCCCAAAATACCATGTACAAGATCTGTGTACATGTTCTTTTTTTTTGCCAAAAAAGTCATGTACAAGATCCATGTACACATTATTTTGATCAGATCACAAGATTGCAAAGTTATCAGCAGATTAATATAAATGTGAACAGGTGCAGTAGGTCTAATACATGGTCTGTGTTGCAGCTTTAATACCAAAGTACTGAAATTTTAAATATACAGTATGATATTTAAGCTCAGCTTCTCCATGAACTAGTGACTGGTGTTTTGATAGATAAAAGTTGAACCTCGCCCATATGTATCTGCTGCCTTTATAAATTTCCTAGGTTTAAATAATCCAGTGGTACCCTGGCATGGCAGATAGTTTTGGGAGGTTCTGATATATATATATACAATAATTTTTTTTGGGTAGAAAGTGTTTGAATTTTGGGAGGTTCTGATATATATATATACAATAATTTTTTTTGGGTAGAAAGTGTTTGAAGTAGGATGGATAAATTGCTTTTCTATAAAATATGGCAACAAAATAAAGGAAATAGTAGATTTAGTTCTTTTACTGTTATAATAAAAATTTATGAAAAACATCAATTGTTTTATTACTAAGTATATTTTCTGCATTAGTAATCACAAACTTGCAACCTACTCAATGTTTTTAAAAGATTCTCCAAATAAGTCACTGCATGATTAGAATTATGATTTGAGGACTTTTATGCTTATTTGAAGTAGTGAATATCACAAAAATTATGCACAAACATTTTTTTATCAACTTTTGATAATGGTTGTATATTCAATGTGGGGCCCAAGATATTTCTTCCATTTCAAATGTAGCTCAGAGATGCTAAATGTCTGGACATCCCTGCTCTAGAGTAACAAGAAATATTACAAGAGCTGTCAGAAGAAAGAAAAAAAAATAGAAATAAAAATAAATGCTAAAAAAGATGAAAATTATAATGAATGATTTTTCAAACTTAGAAGAATCAAGCAACTAGAAACGTATTAGTCAGATTATAGATAGAAAAAACACAACATATGAAATTAAATTTCAAAAAAGCTGAAAATAGTCGTTCATAATAATGTCTCACAAAAAACGAGTAACTAGAAAAGTATTAATTACATTATAGTTGCGGAAAAACACAACATATTAAATGAAATTATACAATTAAATTTGAATGAAGCGCTTTTAGTAGTAATAATTTATTAAAAAAAACAAACATTTGTAAAACATCTGTATATGTTGTGAATTTGAGATGTGGATGCTTACTAGAGAAATAATAGAAAGATTTCAGACCCCGCAATAAACCGTAGAAATATTAGGAATAAAAACGAAAATTCAAAATAAAAGATTCAGGTGAAAACATATATAGGTATCAATCCCATTAGTAAAAAAAATACGAAAGTGAAATTAGATTGATACAAATATATTTAAAACAGGAAAAACTCACTATATATATATATTGCCACACACAGCAAGCTAGAGTAATCACTGAATGCCAGAAGGCTTGTGCATAAAATCCCCATCTAGTGCATACTCATCCAATATTCCCAGACTAGTTTCTAGCTTATGGCCTTTGTCAGTGAAGAGCCTTGGATCTGAGAACACTGCATCTAGATCTTAGGATCTAATGCAACCCTCCAGCAAACACCTTTTATCTCCATTTAACTACAAAACTATGAGTCTTAAACTGAAAACACCTTAATGTTTTCAATCCAAGCCTATTAGCTTATATAGTCATATGGGTCTGAACCCAGTTCAGTACCCATACATTTTGGTGTCTTTGGTCCCTTAATAACTATAGCCACCACTATCCTATTAGGCAGGATTGGTTTTAAGCCAATAAATATCACATGATCACCTCCTCTTATGCTTGTGTATAACTGTTGTTAAAACAGGTGAAACTTACTATATATATTGCCACACCCAGCAAGATAGAGTAATCAATGGATGCCAAAAGGCTTGTGGATAAAATCCTCATCTAGTGCCTACTAATCCAATATCCCCAGACTAGTTTCTGGCTTATGGCCTTTGTCAGTGAAGAGCTTGGATCTGGGAGCACTGCATCTAGATCTTAGGATCTAATGCAACCCTCCAGTAACAACCTTTTATCTCTATTCAACTACAAAAGTATGAGTCTTAAACTGAAAACATCTTAATGCTTTTAATCCAAGCCCATTTAGCTTATATAGTCATATGGGTGTGAACCCAATTCAGGACCCATACATTTTGGTGTCTTTGGTTCTTTAATAACCATATCCACCACTATCCTATTAGGCAGGATTGGTTTTAAGCCAATAAACATCACATGACCACATCCTCTTATGCTTGCCTAATAGGATAGTGGTGGCTATGGTTATTAAAGAACCAAAGACACCAAAATGTATGGGTAATGAACTGGATTCAAACCCTTATGACTATATAAACTAATAGCTTGGATTGAAACATTAAGGTGTTTTCAGTTTAAGACTCATAGTTTTGTGGTTAAATGGAGATAAAAGGTGGTTGCTGGAGCATTGCATTAGATCCTAAGATCTAGATAGAGTGCTCTTAGATTGAAAGCTTCTCACTGATGAAGACCATAAGACAGAAACTAGTCTGGGGATATTGTATGAGTGGCACTAGATGGGGATTTTATGCACAAGCCTTCTGGCATCAATTGATTACTCTAGCTTGCTGTATGTGGCAATATATATAGTGAGTTTTGCCTGCTATAACAACAGTTATACACAAGCAAAAGAGGAGGTGGTCAAGTGATGTTTACAGATATATTTCTAGGAGACATGACTATAGATGAATAACTAAATTTTTAAGTTGGATTCCAGAAAATAGTAAATCAGAGACAACAGAATATAAAAAAAATGAAAAAGTTCAGTGAAGTGATATAAAAGAGGAAACCAAAATTAGAAAACTTGATTATATTTGATGTTGATTGAAAATGAGTTGTTAATGATAATAATTGTCCTTGTCCTGCATATGTTTATTGAAAGTAATAGATTGGGTGACTTTGTGTCTTTTACATCCGGTACTTACATTTCTTAAAATTTCCAATCAATAAATTATTTAATTATTTTTTAAATAATATTTTTAAGTACTAGAGATGACACACTAAATGTGTGGGGAAAATTGGCATTTAAAAAATAGGCTACCAAAATTTATTGAGAAATTATTAGATATTTAAAATAATTATGTAATAAATTACAAGATGAAGTTAAATAGAAAAAACAAAATATTAATGGAAGTTATAGAATAATATTAAAAACTTATTTTAGTGAGGATGGAAAAAGCAACAGTGGATTGAAAAAAAGAATAATATTGTGAGAAAAAGCATTTACCAAAAAGAAATAAATATTCTTCAGACCTTTGACAAACGAGTTAAGTAAGACATTGATCAAGAGATATATATGGAGTATAATATTATATTGTTGTGAAATGTAAACACTAAATAAAAAATTAAGGATAAATTGGAGACCTTTAAGACATAGATAAACGTAAATGGATGAATAATAAATAAAAAAAGTTTGATGAGAATGGACAAAAAGAGAAAATTTATAGAAGAGATTAAGGGAAAACAATGCATTGGTTGGAAAGAATTGCTTTGGTTGGAAAGAATTGCTTAATGAAAGATAATTCAGAGGAAATGGTTAATGACAAATGAAGAAGGGAATAAATGATAATGATCTTATTGAATGATGTAAAGGTTGAAATGAATTTTGTGAAGATGAATCCAAAGAATAGATAATGAACAAAGCAAAATGAAGAAACAATTGAATTGTTTATAAATATATGTTAGATCATTTTCATCATCAAATATTGCTAAATGTGTTTACAAAAATTCAAACTTAATTTAAATATTTAAAATACAGACTCAGTGTTAGTCATACCACACAACATAGTATGTAATACAAACTTTCAAGTGGGAGTACTATTTTTTCTTCTTCAGATGTTGGGACAGTACTAATATAGAAATTGAACTTGAATATTTAGATGTATGAATATTTAAGCAACTAAATATTCTGTTGAAAACAAATAGTCAATAAAAAAATCATTCACTTATGGAGAGTTTTGCCTGTGTAAAAAAATCATATAATTACCTATAAGGTTACTCTTGATTTCTCCACTTTTTTTAAGGTTAAGTTTAATGTGTGGCTTCCAAATATTATAACACACTTTAAATGTTGTGTAATTACTAACCTGTGTTGTCTACTTGTGTCTTATTACTAACAAAGTTGTTTTTATTTGAAAAGTTTAAGTAAAGTTTAACATTTTCTGTACATTCAACATTCACTCATAGATGATGGAAATAGTCCAACATTTCACATCTAATTATAAATATCACATGACTTATGGGATTATTTGCCATTATCATGTGGGTGACTTCTTTAAATTTTTTTTTTTTTTTTTGTATTTTTCCCTTTCTGTCCAATACTTTTGTCATTTCCCAATTGAACTTATGTTTATTGGTCTACTATTTTAGATACATCTGCTTTTTTATAATCATCAGTTTGTGATCTCATAATGACTTTTGAATGGGTGATTGGCTTAGGTCTGATTCACATGCTGTATTATCACATGTCAGGCCAGAAACATTTGAAAAAGTGAGGAGAATAATACTATTCAAAATATTGTGTTATATGCTAACCTGTGACCTTTTACTAACAGGTGACTACATTGAAAAAGTTTAAAAGGAAATATGCATATGTGTTTGAAAAGGAAAAATTTAATAAATGTGTTTTAACAGTTCTTACTTATGGATCTGAAACTTGGACACTTAATAGAAGAGCAATACAGAGACTTCAGACCACTCAAAGAAGTATGGAGAGATGCATGTTAGGAGTAACAAAAAGAGATTGAAGCACAATATATGGGTAAGAGAACAAACAGGTGTTATTGAGCTCATTGAAAAAATTAAAAGACTGAAGTGAAATTGGGCCAGACATATTGCTAGAAGAGATGATAATAGATAGACAATTGAAATCTTAAACTGGATTCCAAGAGATTGTAAAAGACCCAGAAAGAGACCACATGTGAGTTGGATGAATGAAATAAGAAAGTGTGTAAGGTGGTGTGGAGAAGAGAAGCTGGAGATCAGAGAAGATGGTTTGAACTTGGAGAGACCTTCATCCTCCAGAGTATTGATAATGGTTGACAATGATATGATGATTCGATGACTGAAATAGTGCAGTATATAATTATTATTAAAATATCATTATCACAAACTTTGAGACAAACACAACTAAATTGGTTATATGATTGTCTCCTGGATCTGCTTGTAAGACAGAGCAGTCTCACAATAATAACAATAGCAACAACAAAAAAAGACCTTGTAGAATGTGGACAGTTGGTGGAAAAGAAAAAGTTACTTTGGAATCTCTTAGCTTTGTTCTAAAAGATATGCAAAGCTGAGAAAAGCAATAAATACGTATGCATAATAAGCCAATGTTTTTATGATGATAATGATGTGCCAATATCACTGAATCTCATCATAGCTTACGATTACTTTAAGATGCCTAAGGCAAATATTGTGGATTGCTGCATATATACAGTATGTGTGCCATAAATGTAATTTTGTTTATTGCTATAACTAAGTGACAACTTTATTTTAAAAAATAAACTATAGTTTCCGCAACCAGAAGTGATATGGAAAAGGAAATTGAGATAAAATAAATACTTGGGATTCAAAATTTCTCAATACAAATATTGCGTGATTTAGAAAATCTCTTCATATTGTTTAGCTTAATTAGTGTGATTTATAAAAGTCTATTTTGTATTGTATATATGCAACTTTTGTGTTTTTAAAGTAATACTAATTGATTTATTTATTAATAACAACGTGCCATAAAACATGTCAAAAAGTCATGTGATGTGATGTGATGTACTGTGGCTTCTCCTTAAACGAAGTCAAGAATATTTCAGTAATTATGCCCAGATAAATCTGTTAGCCACTTTATTTTCCATTCCCCACTCTAAATTTTCCCATATTCTGCTCCATTCTATTTCCACAACATAATCTTTGTCAACTATATAGCCTTTATATCTATATCCCCCTTATCTTTGCCCAAACCCAGCATAAAAAACAGTAATTCACTTTTCGTATAATCACTTTTTTCACATTTATTCTTCCATAACTTCATTATATGGACCCTTTCTGCTTTCAAGAATTTACATTCAATTAACAAATGCCTAATATTTTCTATTCCTTACATAATTTATAAAATAAATCACCCATATTTTTCCATTCTCTTGTAGCTAAAGATCCCGTTGGAGCCTTAAACAATAAACTACTTTCCTTACTATTATCATATATTAACTCGCACCTAATATTCTGTTTATTTCTATATATATTTAAACTCTTTTTACTCTCCATACTATTTCTCCATATCTCTAACTCCCTATTCTTTATTAATAAATATATTCTTTTATCCCATTCCTTACTACTTACCCTTAACAATCCTCTTAACACAATCATCCCATCTTTTGCACAAATATACTGATATCAATTCTTTATCCAAATCTTTTGCATACTGCATTACCTTTCTCAACCATTTTGTTACCTGCCCTTTACTCATAACCCATTTAAATACTATTTTGGCTATTCTTTTATTATCCATAAACTGCAATCTACCAAACATTTTCATTTTACTTTTTGCATCTCTCATATGAAAACTTGACCATCCCATTTCTCCTTGAATTGCCTCCCTTGCTATCCATACATCTGCATCCAATGCATGACTTCCTACTTCCCTTTGAACTTTTTCTAAATAATCTAACACCCCTTTACTAACCCATAATGCATCATTAACATATGTTAACCCTGCTACTGCGACTACCTTCAATATAATTCTAGCTACATCATATTTATTATATGAAAACACTGTTAATTTCTTTATCAATCCATTTCTTTTCTTTGCTTCATTTATCAATTTTTTCTCTCATTCATCCAAATAATTTTTTGATTACTTAAAATAATTCCCAAATAACTATAACTATTCACCACACACAACTTAATATCTCCCAATAAAAATTCTACACCTTCTCTTTCTCCAGTATTAACCATTATTATATTTGATTCTTCTTCACTAAATTTAATCCCCATCTCTTTACCTACCCTTGCACATGTCATCAGCATATCATCCATATCTTCTCTTCTTTCTGCTCACAAAAAAATATCCGCAAAAAAAGACCCGACAAAATATATACTCCCTTACCACTTATTAATGGTATCTCTATCCCTCTTCCTAATCTTTCTATTGCACTTTCCATTTCACTTAAATATAACACAAACAAAATAGGTGACATAGGGCATCCTTGCCTAAGTCCCACCCCATTTTTAACTTTAACTGTTTCAATATTCTCTAATTGATATATATAATAATTATTTTCATATAATTTCTTAATAATATCCACTAAAGCTTCATCCATTCCCAAATTTGCTAAACTTATCCATAATTTATTCCTATTTACTCTATCATTTGCCTTCTCTATAACTGTTTACATGAATTTCTACTCATATACATAAGCTGTATAACTACAAATAAGCTATCTCCTATATGCCTATCTAATCTAAAACCTCCTTGCATTTTCCCACTACATTATTCCCTTCCATCCATTTTACAACTTTTCTAGCCACCATATATGAGAAAATTTTATATAAAACTGATGTTACCACTATCGGTCTATAATTATTTAACTTTCTATGATCCTTACCCTTTCCTTTAAATAATAATCTTATCTTGTATTACTCCAACTATTAGAAAAAACTCTATTCTGTGCCATCTTATTAAAACAGGATAATAACTTTACTTTTGCCCTACATCCTAGATTCATTACCATCTCTGCTGCCCATCCATCAAAACTTCTTGCCTTTCCACTTTTCATTTTCTTCTCTACCTCATTCAGTTCATTTTTTGTAAACCTAATATTTCCATTATTATATACTTTTATGTTTTATATCACTCTATCCTTCACAACTAACATCTTTTCTATATTCATTATATATTTATTTAAGACTACATTCTATTCCTTCATCATCTAGTAATATTATATCTCTCTCCCCTACATTTCTCCTTTTAATGTAATTTCAAAATTTCTTACTCCCATCTCTTCCATTTTTATTAATACCCTCCAACAATTTACTATTCAATTTCATTCTCTCTCTATAATTATCTATTTTAGCCAACTACTTCTTTTCTAAGTACTTTTACCATTTAGCATTAATATCTTTTTCACTTTCCTTGTTCTTAATAGCACAGATATTCTCTGCATGCTTCTTTCCTCTCTTTTTCACTTTTACTAATTCTTATTTTTTTATTTCTTTTATTGTTCTGAATATTCTCACCTAAAACTCTATTTGCCACTTTTTCTACTGCTTTACACCAGTCCTTATACTCATCCCCAACCAACTCTTCCATGATTTCTTCAATTTGTATTTTATACTCTTCCATCTTATTTTTATCATTCACTCTCCATCCATATCTTTCACTATTATTTCTACTTTTATTTCTAATCACATTACTAACCATTTCAATTAGCTCTCCACTCTAGCGCCACCTAGCGTAAGATTGAGTTTACAGTAATTACTAGATAGATCAATCCCTATCTTTAATATCCTATTTTCCTGTTCTAAGATTGGTGTTTGGGTTTTGCCTTCATCAGTAAAGTTTGAAACTCAAAGTTGGACGGAATACACTTAAGCATGTTGATTTGTGTTGAAAATTTAGGTTGATTTGAATTTCAAGTTTTTAATTTAACAATATAATGAAGTTTAAAATGTTTCTGGATGCATTCCTTCTAATTTTATGTCTCAATAGTTATTGATAATGCAAAATCTAGAAACTGGTTAGAAATTTGAATTTTATAAACATCAGATAATCACTGATTAGGCTAACGTACACTAGATGGCACTAAATTAGAAAACCGCTCTTGCTTTAATCTACTTATTCTTAATCTAAAACTTAATGAGTAAAATTAGAGTGATATATTAAAAAATAATAATTAATAATAATCAATACAATATATTATTTTTCAATAACGTTCACTTTAAAATATATATATATTAAAGCAATTTATACAGACACGTAGCTTTCAACAGACAAAAGTTTGAAAAAAGAACCAAAAACGCACAAGTACAAAAAATTAAAAACATTAAAAAAGAATAAATAAAGAAATAGATTTTGACAACCAGTAGCTTGATCTAAAAAGCAAATCTAGTCAAACTTTATTATTTTCTAGTAACGACTTTTATTGTTTGTTTAGATAGATATTTTTGTCAAAAACTTTTATATGTATTACTAACAATTGTCTATAACGCTTTTATATATAAAGCCATACTCTGATGTAATACATAAATATTCATTTCCAATATATATTTCATCAATATATACTAAGATTCTTTCTAAAAATTACACTTTCTTGACTTAGTAGGGGTTTTATCAAAGGGAACTGTAATCAAAAAATTTGATGAAATTAGTAATACCAACAACACCATCACTTTATATTTTATATCCTTACACATATGCTTCCAAGGACAGTCATCTTTAACCTAAACTAGAGTCATTTACTGTAAACTTGACTAATCAATAGAAACTAGCTGGCATAGTGCTATCATATCTCAGTCTTTAGACAAGTTGGATTCTGATATCTACCTTCATCTAGACTAGGATTCAAAGCTGGAATTAATCCTCTTATGCATATAGTAATCATCCTTTACTCCTTTATATTAACCACATTAAAATTTAACAAAATAACTAAGAATTCAGACTAATTCACATTCATTGATATATAGATCTAAAACCAGATTATAGTTTTTATATTTTTTTAGAAATTGATGTGATAGCATATCTATAGAGCTATGAAAGTGAATAAACCTGTGTTTGAAACCTTAGAATTAAATTTTTTTTTAAGATTTATTAACTTGAACAGTATAAAATATTAAAAGAAGGGTGTTAAATGCACAGTGCATTAATTCGAACTTTAATGCCCATTCTTCACTCTAGCACCCTCTAGCATAAATTTTAACAAGCAGTTATTTTAGGATGCATATTTTTTGTATTTAAATTCATACTCTCAAACCAATTTCCCTTTTGCTTTGATTAATGAGGTTTGGGACTCACAATTGGAAGGAATACTGACATGCATCTAAAAAAACACTTTAATTTTGCTTTACCTGTCAATCTAAAAATGGGAATTTTAAATTGGCTTAAAGTTTGCAAAGCAATTCAACCTCCTTAAACATTTACATAATCTGAATAAAGTTCACAAATTATATATGTTTAATGAAAGCCAGAAAATGCTGGACTGGATTCACATCTATATAAGAGTTCATGCAGATTGATTTGAGTCCAAGATCTTAGGCTAATTTAAATTTAATTTTTTTAACTTAAAAGCTAAAATGGAAGTTAAAGGTATTTGTTGGATGTGTGACTGCATTCCTACCAACATTCCATCCCAAGTCTCATTAATAAAGGCAAAATCTAGAAACTACTTTAAGAGAGTGAGAATTGCAATATTAAGGATAAGAAAATTGTGTATGCATCTGATAACTGAGATTACTCAAACTCACTCCAGATGGCACTAGAGTAAAGTCCCTTGGAGAGTAAAAAGATTTTAAATATATATAGAAGTAAATGGAATATTGGGTGCAATTTTATTTATGATAATAGCAAGGAAAGTAGTTTACTGATTAAGGCCCAATGGGATCTTTAGCAACTGGGGATTATATATGTAAATGGAAAAATGTGGGTGATTTAGTCCACAAGTTGTGTAAGGAAGGCATAGAAAATATTAGGCATCTGTTAATTGAATGTAAATGCCTTAAAGTAGAAAGGATACAAATAATAAAGTTGTGGAAGAATAAATATAAGGAAAATGATTACATAGAAATTGGGTTATTGATGTTTATGTCGGCTTTGGGAAAAGATAATGGGCATTTAGTTATAAAGGTCATGGAGTTGGCAAAGATTATGTTGTGGAAATGGGATGAAGCAGTATATGGAAAATCTTAGGGTGGGGAATAGAAAGGGAAGGTAAAGTGGCTAACAGGTTTCTCTGGCCATAGTTGCTGAGAGATTCCTGACTCTATATAAGGAGATGTCACGGTGCATTATTTCAACATCTTGCATTTTCATAAGTTTTGCCTGAGATCTATAGGGTTAAATTTAATCTAATGGTACCCTGTTTTAAAAACTATAATTAAAATACGATATTTTAATTATAAATTTCTTTTTAAACATTGTTTTCATAAAAAAAAAAAGTCATCAATAATGGAAAAAACAAAAATATAGAAGATTTAATAAATGATCCAATAACTTTTTTTTAATTAATTAATATATAAAAAATTGAAAAATAAAAAAATATTTAAAAAAAAAAAAAAAAACGATTTTCATTTAATTTTGCGAAATCCTATATCAAAATATTGTAATAAAACCTTCACATTATTTTAAATTGATAGCAAAATAAATTACATGCTTTTAAATAGAAGTATTTGAACTCAGGATTTTTCATGTTTTTTTCGCATGTGTGTGCTCGTGTGTGTCGGTTGTTTGAGGTAGAGTGGAGGATGAATAGATGGTAAAATCCTAACTTCAAATTTCTCTATTTACATATATAGAAAACATACATTTATAGGCAAATGACATATTGCCTTAGAATTATATATGCTTTTAAATATATATATTTTTAATTTGTTTTATGAAAAATTGTTGTTATTTATAGATGATGTTTAATAAAATTGTAAAAAAAAATATTTGCTTGCGAGTTAAATGTTGAGTATTTAATAAGAAAATTATTTAAAGCATAAGCTACTCAATGTTAAAACATATAGTATATAGTTTTTTTTTTTTTCATTTTTATTAACCAACTTTTAAATTTATTGAACATGATTTATTGGTATTTATTGATACTGCTGTAATTTTACGCTTTAATTATTTTAATTATATAGCAATTATTACAGTAATAATACCACTGTACAAAGTAGTTTTTTTCTTCCTATGAATCTTAGCCACTTACTCATTTATTAGCAAAATGTAATCTATAAATGTTAAATTTTCTGCATTCATATTTCTGATAACATCTTTGTTAGATAGATGCTTTATTGATAATTACAAATCATTGATTAGACAATGGTCGTCAATCTTTTTTTTTTTTTTTTACCGACCGCGCATCTTTGTACTCATGATAAGAGTATATTTTCCCTACCGAATCTCGATGTCCGAATAATTTAATTTAGTGCTTCATTTGATGTTTTGTGGCACAAAACAAACCTTTATACGATAACATTATGAAATGATTATATAACAAAAAAAAATCTGAAAAATATTATATACTTACAGTGGGTGGAAAATATTACCCCTGAAGCTTCATATAATTACGATTGCTTAAAGTCTAAGCTCTGGACTTCCATATAGATGCACGGGATCTAATTTTTTTAGACAGAAAAAATTACGTTAATTAAAGTTAATTATTTTTTGTGAAGTTGAAAAAATCAAAGAAAAAGAATTAAAAAACTGCTTGTACTAAAACGTTCATTAAAAAAAATGCAATTTTTAAGATACAGAAAAAAAAAATCCTTAGAACGGTACTCCTTACCAATCTCACATATCTTGATTTAAATTCAATGGTTGGTAAAAATTTGACTAATAAAGAAATTTGAACAGGAATGGCCCAAACTTGTTTAAGATCACACTCAACTAACCTCAAATACTCATGGACCACCATAGATAAGGAAAACCACCACATAGTTGTTATTAGTTATTTGATTATTTGTTACAAGTTATGTGTACCAAGCCACAGAGCTCATTGTTTGTTGTTTTCCTGTATTGCTGAACAAAAATAATTGCAAATTGTATATGAATGTCAATATCAAAATTGGAATCTTTATAGTGGGTACCAAATTAACATATTTCATGAGTGGCACAAGTAAATCTGCAAAAACATTTAAATGCCTGTTGTGTACCTATAGTAATCTATGATTTTTTTTCACATCTAGAAAATACTCACCACCCATCTGAAAGCTTTAAAAACCCACAAGTGGGTGGTGATACCAGATTGGTGATCCTGGCATTAGACTAAAAGTTATCTCATTTTAATCCAACTATACACTTTAAATGTTAATTAAAGATCAATATATCAATCATTATTGAATACAACCACATGGAATAATTAATCTGCCCTTATTCCTACAATCTTAAATATATTTCAAGACATATTCAAGCTTATAAATTTTAATCACATGAATAAATATATCTGAAAAAGATAAACGACTGCCAAAATGTATTTCAGATTGAACCAGAACTCATCAATTGGCCCAGGTCACAATTCACACATATCTTCATTATCTTTACACAATATTTATCAATATCAAATTATTACAATTTATTCCACAAGTATCTCATACCTATAGCAGTACTGTCTTATTTAATAATAAATGATATGTTGGTTTTCAATTAAAGTTTAATTCCTTCCACGGTAGTAGCTACAAAAACACTAATTTTGGGTTTTTTTCCATGGTCATTGGTTTGCATTTTCTTCACTTCATTATTTTATAGTTATCTGTAATATTAGTTTACCACTACATCTTTTTTTCTTGCATAAAAATCATTATTAAAACTAATATTTCTGCAGAGTAATATTTACGATATCATTCTTATGCAAGATAGGGAACTGATTTCTAACTGCATTTAACACCTTGTGGAGGAATATAATCATAAATATATGATCAAAGACATGAAAAAGATTATAACTCCAAGCTATACATTTTGTGCTGAATCAGCACTCATCAGTTGGCCCAGATCACAATCTCTTGCACATATCTTTATCATTGTTCAGTATATATAGATGGGAAATTACTACAATTTTAATTGTTAAGTGTCAAACTTACTGTCCTCACAACTTTGACACATACAACTTAATGGAAGTATATTAATAATGTTGGTTAGTCATAAATTAGACTAGAGATTATCCATTATAAATAATGTTTTGGTAGTGTAATTTTCATTACACCATTATCATACAATGTAGACATGGTTTCTATCCACTTTTAATACTTTATGGAGGATGGAATCATAAATATATGACAAAGGACATGTGAAAAAGATCTATGATCCCCAAGATGCACATTTCATGTTGAATCAGCACTTGTCAGTTGGCTAAGATTACAATTTTTGCACATATTTTTATCACTGTCAGTGTATGTATATATATATATATATATTGTAATGGGATGGTTATCACTGTCAGTGTATGTATATATATATATATATATTGTAATGGGATGGTGGTAGCTGGAATGGGGTGATATTTGTAATTGGGGTGATGGTTAACACCTGGTGTAATGGCAAATCATCATCACTTCCAGTCATAATTAAATTTAAAATTTGATATAAGAGTAAATAAGTATAAAAGACATATATAAGAAAGATATTAAATAATGATAAAGTGATGAAACAATTTAGATATTAAAGTAATATCTAAATATATATATATATATATAAAAGAAATTTTATATCTTAAAAGAGAGAGCATGAGAAATCATTGAGAGATCAGCCAGCTAACAGTTAACTCCTTAGAGCAACAATAAGTAACTATACAGCAAACAGCATTATCAAATAGTATAAGTACTAGTAATACTCAAAAATAACCATTCATCATCATAAATGATCAATCAAAACAAATCAATACACCAGAATAAAATTAACTATCAATCTAGTGACTGCATTTGATCAATAATATAAGTTAACAGCCAGTCTAGTGACTGGATTGACAATAGGTCTTCTGTAGACCAGCTAACTATTTAGCCCTTTCCAGCTCATGGCAGGTTATTGAAATCATTAATTTGAAAACATCACTTAAATTCTAATCCATCAGATTACACAACCATAAAAATACAATAATAGTGGTATATTAAAACATGCTGATCACCATCATTGCTCTGGCCACTTAGTACCATTAATGTACTGGCCAACTACAAACTTAATTTCTAATAGACTAAATTAAATAAAATGTAGTGCAGGGGCTTTAAAGAATGTACTCTTAGTGTCAACCAGGGAAATATCAATCATCATCATAATCATCATCATATGGATGCTCAAAACACTAATATACACCCCCAATCATATATTCAACCCATGCTTGAATCTAGCTCAGATAACATATGCACAAGTATTGTTATGGGGACCAAGAAATGATGCAATACAATTTTTAACAATTAAATTCAAGTTTATTAATAACAATAAAAAATTAATGAAATTAAAGTCTCTAGAAAAAAGCTATGCACATATCAAGTAGGCCTTCTGATTTTGATTAACATGTAATTAAAGAATCATATTGTGATTTACAATGATTACTATACAAAATTCAAATTATTACATTGAGATTTACATCTATGTTCCTATAGGTTTATTTAAAACCAGATCCCATACAGAAATGTGGCTTAATATAAAATTAAGATTTTTGAATTGACATTTAATACTAAAATGATTAAAATTTACATATAAGTGTCTATTTGACACACATTGATATTTGCAATACAACTCACATATATATGCACACATACATGTGTGTGTAATTTCTGAACATATTTAAATTGTACTACAATAATACATGATTAAACTTTTAACTTATATTTTTAATAATACAAATACCTATGGTTTCTCTTGTGCAAGCTGGTAGACTGTCTTGTCATCATTAGAATAAGCATAATCTAGGCAATTGGCATAATCAATAGAGAGTATAATTTAGGTGTGTTGGCATTCATGAGCTCCTTTCTGTCCAGGTTTGTTTCAGACAAGTATCTGTCTTGACTTCAGCTACATCTCATGGGAGCTCTGTCCAATTCTGCTAGCTAACTCTGCAGCTAACTATTTTGCTTCTCTAAAATATTATTAGCCAAGCCTTCTGGCCAACTCTTACAAAATATACTTAGTCATGATTTATAGATTGACAATTTGCCCAGCTAAATTTCTGCCAATTCTACCAACTGATTCTCAACAATATTATTACCAAAACTAAAAACCAGACTTTGCAACTGATATTTGGTCACAGCTTCTCAAAATATTACAACCAGACTTTTCTGGCCAGCTAACCAAACTGTTATTTTTTATCAGTCCTTTTTATAAGAGTCATTGAGGTTTTTAAAAACACTAATTTAAAAAAATGTTTTTTATTTTTCAAATCCTTTTGAAACCACTTTTAATTAAAATGTACTTTTGAAAACAAGTTTGAAGTTTTATCAATTTACAAATATTTTTTTTTTAAAATGGATAATAGAAATGTATGTAAGCATTAATTAAAAGATTTAAAAAATACCATTATTGTTTTTAATTTCAAAATCAGAATTGAAATAATATTTATTAGATCTTTTTTAACTGTTTATTTTATAATAAAATTCTATTTTAAATTCAGAACTATTTAATTCTTTTACAGTCATTATTATTTCAAGTGAAATATAGAAAATATCTACAAAAATTAATATCAGTGTTTTGTCTACTTTTCTTTTATTTTACACACACACACATATATATATGTGTGTGTGTGTGTGTGCACACACAATTGTGTTGCTGTGTGCCATGTAACCCAACCAGTTACCATAAATTACCATTTAAGGTTAATAAATATTTTAGCTAATTAAATATCTCTTACATTAGTAAATACCCTGGAATAATAAAGTAAAAAAAATATTTTCAATTAATGATTAAATAACTTAATGAATACTATCTGCCCACTTTATACTTTTTGAAACTCAAGATTTTACTATTGATGTGTTTACCAGTTTTTACTTATGGATTTGAAACATGAACATTTAACAGCAAATCAATATAGAGACTTCAAACCACTCAATGAATGGAGAAATTCATGTTAAGAATAAAAAAAAATTGAGAACAAAATACATGGATAAGAGAACAAACAGATGTCACTGACATCATTGAAAGAATTAACAGACTGAAGTGGAATTGGACTGAATACCTTGCTAGAAGAGATGATAACACATTGGACAATTAAAATCATAAACTGGATTCCAAGAGATTGTAAAAGACCTAGAAAATGACCATATGTGGGATGGATAGATAAAATAAGGAAGTGTGCTAGAATGATGAGAAGAGAGACTAGAGACTGGAGAAGATGGATTGAACTTGGAGAGACCTTCCTCCTACAGTGAATCTATAATTGTTGAAAATGATAATGATGAATACAGTCATTCAAAAATGCATAAGCAGTGGAAAAATAAGCATTACCAAATCATCATGGTGAATAAAAAACAAGTCACAGAAAAAAGTTACATATTTAAATATCATAACCAATCATTAAAACATATACTAATTAGCATTATATGACTTTAACAGGATTAACAGCAAGATTGTATCCTTGACAATATATATTTACATATGTGTGTTTATTCTCTAACATTTTTCTGAAACATTTTTTTCTTCATTTCTCCAGCCATTTTTCCTCCTGGATTTACCTAACATGATTATAAACATATTCTTATATATGAAATAAATACTCATTTGAAAAAGTAATTTGTTAATTTAAAAAAAAATCATTGGACAAAAGTATAAGTCAAGTACTTATTAAAAAAGTGTTTTAAGGTGAATTTGAGTATATGGTTTTTATGGAAGAGGAAGGCCTAATTTACATTTATGTTATAAAGATTTTCTGAAAGACATTTTAAAGAAGAGAAATGTAGATTATTTTCATTGGAAGAACAAGTCTGAAGATAGAATTACATTGGTAATCAGCAAATAGGCACAGTATTGAAGTATTTCAAATGAATAGTTTACCACTAAAGTTAAGAGATAGGATAATGAACTATCAAATAAACAGAAAAATGGACCAGATGTTATATACGTGGATGTAGTTGTACTTCACAAATTGATTTGTATAGTTATCGCAAAATGCATATTGTTTGTTTTGCATTTTCCCTTCCTTTTATTAAATAAACTTTATTAATAGCAAATTATTTACAAATATTAACATATATAGAGAAGAAAAAAAGAGTTTGCATGACATATGGCACATGGCTTATAAAAATACAATCATCACAACTAGTGTTTGAGGGCTGATGAAAATGATACAGTTTTATATGCTTCATATCATCCTAAAGTAATGTACAATTTAGAAAAATATTATGCCAAATTTTGCTCACAATATTACCTAGGCAAGTATCTTAGAGCATATAAATAGGTATTATACTACTCTTTATTTTTTTAAGAACATTATATTTGTTGTCAAAAATTACAGAACAGTGAACAAGCTATATGGTTATGAGAGTATGAATAATTATTGTGGTATTATAAGGATGAGAGATTTTAATATTTTTTCAAGCAATTACTTAAGATTAATTTATATGCTTGTGAAATTCAAATGTGTATCTTATCTTTTGAATGATTATTATACAAGACACATTTGATATCCAGATTCAGTTTAAATCAGTTAATGAGGAAGATTATGGTAGGAATTGTACCAAGATTATAATACGTTAAATATACCCATATTTTGGAATCAGGTTAAAGTCTTGACAATTGGTAGGGTTGACCATAAATATATATTACGATTGTTTTTTCCAAATGTGACACCAACTAATTATTGGATATTATAATTGTCCAACAGATATGCATACTCCTTAGCATAATCAGTACAAAAAACCAACCTGCATATGGAAGTGAAGCAACTAATAATAGTATAGGTGGAGGAATGGCTTTTAAGATTGGACTTTCTAAGACTGTGATATATATTTTAGCTCTCATATAAAAGACAAATAATTGAGGGTATATAGATTAAGACCATCTTTATTTAAGGTAATGATTTCCAGATGTATGATTTTTGTTTTAGACTTGAGATTTGTAACTAGTCCTGAAAAATAGCGTTAGCAATACGGATTATTATAGGACAAATCAATTTTAATCAGAAGGCTTTTATTTTTGTATTGAACTTGCTGACGACTAGATGATTTAGATGATGACTTTATTGTGTTTTAGATGAGTTGATTGGAATTCCAAGCCTTTTTTACCTTCAGTTGAAAAGTCTATACGCGTTTGTACGTCTCTGCTATTTGATAATATCAAAATATTTTATTGCTACCAGTAATAATTCACAAATTTTAAAGCATAAAATTTACTTGATTATCGTAAGGCAAACACATACATAGATATATAAAACAAAACTTTTTTGCTTAAAAAAAATACCACTCTTATTTTATGATTGTTGTAATCTTTGCAATAGAAATAAAACTAAAAAATTGACTATCAAAAGAATGAAAAATATTCTAATTCATAAATTCAATTCACCTTAAGATAAGACTACTTATTTAGAAGCTTTTTTTCTCCACTCTTTTCTGTTTTCATTTATAAAAGGAGAGCCAAAGATCAACTCTTTTCAATTGACTTCTTCTGAAAACGCAAAAGTGGAGCGGAAGTTATTAGCAAGAATAAAATTAGATAGCTCTGATCCTATCTATTGTTAATATAAATTGAAAACGCAATAGTCGGCTGTTTGCTCTCAAACCTCGGCGAAACTTTTGAATTATAGTAATGCTTGTTTTTATTTCGTTTTTATAAACTCTTATTAGAGACTCTTGGTTTATTTTTTAATAGGAAATTCACAGCTGAGATTGATCAAATTGCGAATACAAACGATTTAGTTTGTTTTCCCTAAAGAGATGATTATTCTAACAATTCTGACAAAACGCACATAAAATAAAGTACGCTGAGAAATGTTTCTGCTCTCAGTCTTATAAACCGAGACTTTAGGTAATTTAAACTTCCAAGGTCATGAATCATATCAAATTCATTTTAAAAGCGCAAAAGAAAGTTTAAAAATTCATGCTTAACAAAACGAGAGTAAAATGGATATATACATATAAGCTTTTGCATAATCAAATAAATATTTATCCCGTTTGTATTGAAATATTACTTTTGATATAAAACAATATAAACAGAATAAAGTTTACCTTATGAGAAATGAATGGTTTTTTTTTATCCCTGAAGTGTTACTAATTAAAAAAGTTATTCAAACATTTTAACTGTATTTTAATCCAGTTTACTTAATATATAATAATTTAAAATACTTTGAATCCTTTAAATTATCTGTAGCGTGTTTTTACATGTTTATATATTAACAAACGCTAACATCTGCTACATGCCATAAAAAATTATAATAATAAAGATCCACTTGCAAACGAGTACGACTATTCTAATTCAAAAAATAAAAATAAAAACAAAGAAAGGATAGAAGAGAAAGAGAGAAAAAAACTATTTTAGAAATGAATTTTGGGATAGCTATACAAACTAGTCTACGAATCGCAAGTATTCGCATATAGAAAACATTTTTATCTATTTTTCGGTTTACTTGCTATTCTGAGATATTGCTTTATAATTTCTTTCTGAAATATTTCATTACCATATCCAATTGTAGAGTTCTAATGCATTCTTTTCTCAGCATATATATTGGCTTTCTTGGGATGGTTTGAGATAAACCTTGTAACATGGACAGAGTCTACTTCTTACTCAAATACCATCTCAAGTTCACAATAAAACACGCTTTAAGGAAATCTTGCATAATCCTTTCGATTTACATATCCAATGATTTTACTTTAGTGGACTTTATAGTAACACATCCAGCAATTTGAAGACATATTATCAAATGATTTATTCTTTAGGAATTCATAAGAAGTTTAAATACAGGAATTTAAAAAAAGCAGACTGTAATTCATGCAGGGTGTATGCTAGTATCCTAAAAATTTTCTGGTGAATAACTATATTATATTGCTGTATAAGACATGCTGATTAGAGATGCCATTGGAGATAGCTTGAAGAGAAAAAAAAGTTACCTTTTCATAAAGCCCCTACATAACCTTCGCATCATTGTAGTTAATAAATAAATAAATAGTAAATTATTACCATTATTTCTTTTTACCTATTTTTTTTCTGGTTTTGAAATAGCCTTACTTTGTCGTTTATGAATGCCATTAAGCATCACATGATCACCATCTCTTATACTAGCACATAATTGTTTATAAACAATGCAAAACTCTCCATACAGTAGTGCCACTCTGTGCCAACCAGAGTAAGTCTGGGGATATCAGATGAGTAGGCATTAGATAGGGTTTTATTCACAAGCCTTCTGGCATCCATTGATTACTCTGATTGGCACAGGGTGGCACTAGCATGCAAAAAAGTTCATATAATGCTGACATCTTCAAATTTTTTAACCAACAATTTAAAGTTGCAGCAGCAGGAAAAAGGGATACTGCAAAGCATTGCAAAATATAGTGTAAGGTTACAGACAAGTTTACAGCAATATAGAGAAGATAATGATCATACTACCATCATAACACTAAAATGTCAAAATCTATATGAAGATGCAGGAGAGTTTGCACAGGACAATAAATGATAAAAATGCTGTTATTCTTATATGAGGAAAAGCATATATGATGAAAAAGTTATCAAAAGAATTTAAAAAAAATAGTTCAATAAATAGACTATCCATTTATTGTATTGTTGTTTTTTTTACCAATAAGTTAACTTTTAAAGAAATAATATTACCCTGATGGATAAAAGGTTGCAGAAAGGAGTTTGCTATTAACTGAAATGAGACCCTTTGATTCCCCTTGGAGGCCTTAAAGGAACTGAGCAGGGCAAATTCCTAATGTCCACTCCATACATTCTTGTCATTGCAGCTGTTATTATTATGTGATTATTCATATAGTATACGGGCATGGATGGGCTGCTCACCAACATGCATTAGCCAGCATGGTGAGTTTATTGGCTTTTTACCTCTAGGTTTAAGATCAAGAAACACCATGGTCTTTCTTCTCAGTGCCTGATAAGGCAGAATGAATGTTTGTGTAAATGATAAATATTTTTTCAACACATATATACAATTATGACAGACAAAAATAAAGCATGGTCCTTATTCCCAGGATGCTGTAAAGTCACCAACCAAGGCAGTGGTTGGTGGCTGAAGGCAGAGGGTGCTAAGAATCTCCTGATTGTGGACCCAGGCTGCCATTTGTTTGTGACTTTATTTAGGTACTTACAACTGCAGATCACTTTCAAGTGAAGGAAGATTACAAGAATTAGAAGAAGAACTGTCTTATATTAAATGGAACATTATTGGACTTTGTAAAGTTAGAAGAAAAGGTGAAGAGACAATTGATTTAAAAAGTGGTCATATACTCTATTATAAAGGCACAAATATTGGAAATACAAGTGAAGTAGATTCATTATAAATAAAAAGTGGAAGAACAATATTGTGGAGATTGATGGCGCATCGGACAGAGTAGCAATATTAGTTATACAACTTAATAGCAGATACCAAATGCAGATAATTCAGGTTTATGCCCCAACAAGTTCTTATAGTGATGAAATAGTAGAAGATTTTTATATGGATGTACAAAAGGCTTTTGATCAGAGTAAACAACATTTCAAAATTGTTATGGGAGACTTTAATGCTAGAATTGGTAAACAAATGAAAGATGATAAGTGCTGTAGGTAATTTTGGTTATGGTAATAAAAATGAGAGAGAACATAGACTTGTGGAGTTTGCAGAAAAAGAAAAACTTTATATTATGAATTCTTTTTTTTTTTTGAGAAAAATGTTAAAAGAAAATGGACATGAAAGCATTTAAATGAAGGTACAGCAATAATGGATTATATTTTGAATAACAGGAAATACATATTTCAAGATTGTAATGTTCTTAATAAATTTAACACAGGAAGTGATCATCGATTAGTAAGGTGTAAGATATGTGTTAATGTAAAACTAAAGAGACAAAAATTATTAAGGAAAACAATATTTACAGTTGATATTCCTAATCTTCAGAAACATTCTAATAAATTTAAATTAGAACTTACAAATAGGTTTCAAGTGTTAGGAGATTTTGAACATGATACAGATTTGAATGAAATTAATATGAAAATAACTGATACACTTTTAAAAACTGCAACAAACATAGCTGGTAGAAAAAAGCAGCAATTGCTAATAAAATTTCTACTGAGACTAGAGAATTTATGAAGAAAAGAAGGAATATGAAGATATACAAAAATGATGCATTAAAAAGAATTGAATATCTCGAATTTTGTAAAATTGTGTGTAAAAGAGTTGAAAATGATATAAGAAAGTATAACTGTGAACTAACAAGAAAAGCTGTGGAAGAGAATAAAAGTCTCAAGAATGTTAAACAACATTTTGGTATTGGTAGGAAATTTATATCTGCAATAAGAAAAAAACGATGGAATTATTACTAAAAAGAGAGATGACATCATGAAATGGGTAGAAGATTTTTATCAGGAATTATATTGTAATAAAGAACAAGTACCTCCTATATATATTACATCTTCCAAATTGCCCAGAATTTTATATGAAGAAGTGAGACATGCAATTAAATGTATAAAGAAAGAAAAGGCTCCAGGTAATGATAGAATTATGATTGATATATTAAAAGAAGCAGGTGAAGAAATAGAAATTTTTTTAGCAAAGTTATATATCAAATGTCTAAATGATAAAGATGTACCGGATGATTGGAAGAATGCAGTAATAATATTAATATTTTAAAAAGGTGATAAAGAAGATATTAGAAATTACAGACCTATCAGCCTTTTATCAGTTTTATATAAAGTTTTTACCAAGATAATTACAACTCATCTACAGAGAACTTTGGATTTCCACCAACCAAGAGAACAAGCTGGATTTAAAAGTGGTTTTCGTACAGTAGATCATATCCAGGTATTGAGAGAAGTTATAGAAAGGACAAATGAATACGAGTTGTCATTATGTTTTGGATTTGTAGATTATGAAAAGGCATTTGATTCTATAAACATTTCTTCAGTGATTAAAGCATTGGATCATCAAGGTATAGATCCAGGATATTGTTATATTTTAAAGAATATTTATAAAAATGCAACAGTAACAATTACATTACATAATGGGTTCTCATCTTATAGTTAAAGATGCCGCTCGATGGCGCCATTTTCCTGCTAAAATACATAAAAATGCCATTCCCGCAGCCGACACATTCGAACCTGCATTTTCTATAATACAACTTTTATTGTTGTGCTACAGATTGCAGGCTGCTATGTCGCATCACAGTACAGCATGTATATCACATCGCAACAAATAAATTTTCTGAATTCGCACAGTTTATAAAATTGTTACAGTTTGGTGAGAGGGTGTGTGTATTTGAATTGGATGGAAATGCTGTTTTCATTGGATTTTTTTTTATTTTAAAGTATTGAAATGTTCAGATTTTGTAAAGTAATAAATATCAGACTTTTTACACTGTATGGTATTGGAGTTTTAAGTGGGAAAATGTTGACAAGATATATGTGTAAAGTGAGTTGGAATTAGATAATGTGTCAAGTAATGTACTGTTTGTAATATTCAATGAGACAAACAAGATTCTACCGTGTGTATAATTTTGAAGTAAAAAGGAGCGGTAACACAAAAATATCCAGTAAGAAAAGTACAATTCTGCATGGTTTTTTTAAATTTCATAAAAAGCATATATTATAAACATGGTTAATAAGTAAAGAAGACATTTTATATATATATGTCTGAATGTTGTTTAAAAAATTATTTTATACTTACATACAAACATATATATAATATTATATATATATATATGTTTGTTGTTGTTTAAAAAAGTTTTACTTTCTTTTCTCTGACTACTGTTATACTATGTTGAATATAGTTTACGTTTATTGTTATCATTTATTTTATAGATGTTAATAAAAAATAATATTTAAAAAATACGATTTTGTTTTGTTTTTATTTTTGCATTACAAAGAACACATCAAAATGATTAAAATGAACAGCCCGGGAATAGTCATATTTTATAGTTTTAGCGTGAAAATGGCGCCATCGAACGGTGTCTTTATCTACAAGACAAGCATCACATAATGATACTGGGAAAGTCAACATTGAGAAAGGTGTAAGACAAGGTGACTCCATATCTTCAAAACGTTTTACAGCAGTGCTGCAAGAAGTATTTTGTGGATTAAAATGGGAAGCTAAAGGAGTGAAAGTAAATGGAGATTATTTAAGTCATTTAGATTTTGCAGATGATATAGTTGTTTTTGCAAATAATGCTTCAGATCTTCAGGAAATGTTGCAGGAGTTATCAGATGAAAGTAGGAAAGTAGGACTAAAGATAAATGTTAAAAAGACTAAAGTAATGTTTCATCAATTTGCTCAAAATATGAAAATAAAGATTGATTATGATGCATTAGAAGAAGTTTACAGTTACAAATACCTCAGGCAGATGATTAATACAGATGGAAACATAATGGAGGAAATTAATCATAGAATTAAACTTGGTTGGAGTGCTTTTGGTAGAAATAACTTGATACTAAAAGGAAATATGCCTATGTGTTTGAAAAGGAAGGTCTTTAACAAATGTGTTTTACCAGTTCTTACTTATGGATCCGAGACTTGGACACTTAATAGAAGAGCAATACGACAGAGACTTCAGACCACTCAAAGAAGTATGGAGAGATGTATGTTGGGAGTAACAAAAAGAAATCCAAAACACAATGTATGAGTAAGAGAACAAACAGATGTTACTGACCTCATTGAAAAAATTAAACGATTGAAGTGGAGTTGGACTGGACATATTGCTAGAAGAGATGATAATATGATAATAGATGGACAATTGAAATTTTAAACTGGATTCCAAGAGATTGTAAAAGACCCAGAAAGAGACCACATAAGAGATGGATTTATGAAATAAGAAAGTGTGCAGGGGTGATGTGGAGAAGAGACGCTAAAGATCGGAAAGATGGATTAAATTTGGAGATACCTTCATCCTGAAGTGGATTGATAATGGTTGATGATGATGATAATGATGATGATGATGAATAAAAGTGCACACTGAATACTTAAAAAGATAAGTTTTGCTATCAGTGAAGCTAACATTAATGAAGATAACTTTTTCAGGTAGGTTTAGTCAAAGAATTGTTAACAAATGAAAAATTAATTTGCACACTTTATTTTAAACATTTTATAGCAAAAATATTATATATATGTACACAATCTGATAATTTAACTATCCTGCAAATTACCTTCAGAGCTATGATATAATGATAAATAAAATAAATATATAAATAATAAAGAAATGCAATTTTTAAAAAACTAACACAAATTATAATAAAATAAAATATGATAAACTTATTATTTTTTAAATTATATTTATTTATTTTATTTTTATTATTATAATATATTTATGAGGAAGACTGCAGGACATTCAAAACTTTAGATGTATGTGCGCACACATACATATATATATATAATTTTTTTTTTCTATAAAGTGTTTGAAATAAGGTGTACAAATTGTATTTATATAAAATATTACAACAAAACAAAGAAAGGATTAGATTAGCGACATTTGTGAAGAATTTGATTAAATATTAGTTAAATGAAACCGACAAAAGTTTAAACTTTCAAAAGTATCTGCATAAACATTTTTTCAAAAATCACAAGAATAAAAGTATTCTAACCAAAACACTGACGTTTTAAAGGCTTACCATGCAATAGCTAAAAAAAATAAGTTTATAAGAAATTTGAGAATATAGAGTGAAATTGCCATTGCATGATCCATAGATCTTGAGTTCCAGAATAATTTGCTTTATTTCTGTACAAAATCATAATAGTAGTATGTAAATAGATTTTGAAAACACATTTATATCCCATCTTATATTTTTATATGGACTGATTTTTTAAGAGTATGGTTCTTATAAGCAATAAACATAATATGCATTTTCAGCACAACTACCATAATATTAAAAAACAACTTCAACATTGGTTGACCAAATAAACTTGTAAGAGCATCGTCTATCTTTAATTCACCCAAAGAGTGAGGAATATTTGTGCTGAAGGATGAAACATTCTCAAATTAAATATATTAATTATTTAAACAAATTACTCATCAAAACACAGATTGTATTTTTTGATTAGATGCCATTAAGTATGTAAATTTATAAAGTTTAAAAAGAATTTGCATATTCTTCAAAAATCTCATCTAAAAAAATCGATTTTATAAAGTTGTTTGAATTCAGCATAATACACTTTATGATAAAAATCAAATACTTTGATTTCTTAAATGAATTAAAGAAGTTTTTTTTTTTTTTATTTCCCAATGGAATCCGTTTTTTACTCTTTCTTGAGTAAATTTTAACTAAATTTTATGACAAATTTTATTTTTTTGTTTTTACACGTGTGATATTATTAAATTAATAAAATTGTATAATTTAAGTTAGAATAAATATATAATGTATGAGAATATACATCATTCAGCATTAAAATTATTCACGGAATAACAAATATGAATACATTACTAAGATAATTCACAAGCTAGATTCCCAATAATATATGTAAATGAGCTTGTAAATAACACCCATCTTATGTTATATCAGTGCGAATCTATTCCATCGGATAAAAAATAAACACTTTTATCTGCTTTTCGGATGGTTATATAATAATAAAGTTTCGGTGCTTGGTAAGGGCTGAAATGTTTACTTGCAGCTCTTATTCTTAATATTAATTAAGTCAGCTTACAGTTTCAAATATTAATTATAAAATAAAATTCTAATCAATACATAAATAAATTTTATGTCTTATCAAACATGCAATGCTGAGAATATAAATCTCTTCCCAATACAAACAAGTCCGAATATTTTATTAAGATAATTCACAAGCTAGATACCCGATGAATCATTTAAATGATTCAAATGATGGAATAAATTACCACTGATACAGGACAAGCTATAAATTATTTGCAAGTTTATTTAAATGATTTTTTTAGGAATATGGTCTGTCATTTACCTTAGTAACATATTTGCGGTTGTTAGTTTCAGGAATAGGTGTACATTCTCAGCGTTATATATTTGATAAACAGTAAAATTATTTATCTGTATATAAAAAATCATTAGAATTATCTTTTAATGACTATGCATTTCTATTTTTTTGGATAATTCTAAATGCAAATAGATAATAAATGTTTAGAAGTGGCCATTTTAGAAACATTCAATAAACTTGCAAATAACCCTATCTCTGACCAATGTTGTAGTCACATAAAATTGATTTCACATTTATTTGATTCCAGATTTTTGTGTATATTAAATCCATCATTTACATTACAGATAAATGAAATGTTATTTTAGTAGTGATATTAACAAGGCCTCAATTGAGATCAAAATTATACTAATAGTGGCCTTAGTGTAATTGCTACTAATGTAACGTTTCTTTCCTCTGAAATATCAATATTGATTCATTATCTATATAAAAGTATGGAATCATTAAAAAATGAATTATTTTTTCTTTCTCATTAAACTATCAAACATTACATGATCACAATTTTTTATGCTTACCCAAGCTGTTTTTCACAGAGACAAAGCTCTCCATACAGTAGCACCACTCAGTGCAAGCCAGAGTAATCAATGGATACAGAAAGATTGGCTGCAAAAAGGAGTTTGCTCATAACTGAAAGGAGACCCTTTGATTCCTGTTGGAGGCCTTAAAGGAACTGAGTAGGGAAAATTCCTAATGTTCACACCATACATTCCTGTTGTTGCAGCTGTTATTACTATGTTATTATTCATATAGTATATGAACATGGATGACTCCTCACCAACATGCATTAGCCAGCATGATGAGTTTATTGGCTTTTTACCTCTGAGTTTAAGATCAAAAAACACCATGGTCTTTCTTCTCAGTGCCTGATAAGGCAGAATGAATGTTTGTGTAAATGATAAATATTTTTCAACTAAATATATACAATTTTGACAAACAAAAATAAATCATGCCCTTATTCCCCGGAGACTATAAAGTCACCAACCAAGGCAGCGGTTGGTGGCCGAAGATGGAGGGTGCTAAGAATTCCTGATTGCAGACCAAGACTGCCATTAGATGACAACTTTTTATTTAGGTACTTACAACTGCAGATCACTTTCAAGTGAAGTAAGATTGCAAGAATTAGAAGAACTGTCTTATATTAAATGGGACATTATTGGACTTTGTGAAGTTAGAATAAAAGGTGAAGAAACAATTGATTTAAAAAATGGACATGTATTCTATTATAAAGGCACAAGTATTGGAAATACAAGTGGAGTAGGTTTACATTGATGTACAAAAGGCATTTGATCAGAGTAAACAACATTTTAAAATTGTTATGGAAGACTTTAATGCTAGAATTGGTAAACAAATGAAAGATGAAAGTGCTGTGGGTAATTTTGGTTATGGTAATAAAAATGGGTTAGGACATAGACTTGTGGAGTTTGCAGAAAAATAAAAACTTTATATTATGAATTCTTTTTTTGAGAAAAATGTTAAAAGGAAATGGACATGGAAGCATCTATATAAAGGTACAATAGAATTGGATTATATTTTGACTAAGAGAAAATACATATTTCAAGATTATAATTTTCTTAATAAATTTAATACAGGAAGTGATCATTAATTAGTAAGATGTAAGATACATGTTAATGCAAAACTGGAGAGATAAAAATTATTAAGAAAAACAATATTTGTTTTAAAATATATTTATTAAACATAGTAACATAGTAATATACAGTTAAACTTTATAAAAATTTACATAGCATTCAGAATGAAACTTGAAAAAGTCAATGTAGAGAAAAGTGTATCTTAATAAGATTAAGAGGAAAATAAAACTTTCACCCAAGTATCATCATGTAGACTCACAGGCGAAAGCAGAGAGTCTCGCTGCTTGACTTGATCAAGAAGCTTAATAAAGACACTTAGAGCCGAGTCCTGAGAATGACCAAAGATGAGTCTGCAATGTGTCAACCATAAAGAAAAAGTTATAAAGATAGATAATCTTATTGCTGCAAACGATCCCTTCTTAAGAGTGTTAGAAACAGAAAGAGCATCCCTAAGATCCAGAGAGATATTTGCAACAATAAAGTCCCTAATCGACTTAAGAGCAGGACAGATATAGAAAATATGGAGAATTGTCTCATCATATAATCTACACAATTGACACTGAGACGAAATCCTAATGAAGCCTCTGCTGGTCACTAAAAAATAACTTGTTGGGAGCACATTTAAATTTAATTTAAGTACAAAATCAACATGTCTTGCTTCAATGAAAAGAAGTTTCATTTTACGCAAGAGAACTTTATTTGAAACACCTAATGAAGTGAATTTAAATCAGAACTTACAAATCGGTTTCAAGTATTAGTAGATTTTGAACATGATTCAGATTTAAATGAACTTAATATGAAAATAACTGATAAATTTTTAAAAACTGCAACAAAAATAGTTGATTGAAAAAGGAAGCAATTGACCAATAAAAATTTTACTCAGAATAAAGAATTTATGAAGAAAAGAAGGAATATGAAGATATACAAAAATGATGCATTAAAAAGAATGGAATATTTTGAATTTTGTAAAATGGTGTAGAAAAGAGTTGAAAATGATTTACGAAAGTATAACTGTGGACTAGCAAAGAAAGCTGTTGAAGAGAATAAAAGACTCAAGAGTGTAAATCAACATTTTGATATTGGTAAAAAATTTATATCTGCAATTAAAAAAAGATGGAATTATAACTAAAAAGAGAAATGGTATCATGAAATGGGTAGAAGACTTTTATCAAGAATTATATATTAATAAAGAACATGTACCTTCTATATTAATTACATCTTCCAAATTGTTCAGAATTTTAAATGAAGAAGTGAGACATGCAATTGAATGTATACAGAAAGGAAAGGCTCCAGGTAATGATGTAATTATAATTGATATATTAAAAGAAGCAGATCAAGAAATAAAATTTTTTTTAGCAAAGTTATATATCAAATGTCTAAATGATAAAGATGTACCAGATGATTGGAAGAATGCAGTAATAATATTAATATTTTAAAAAGGTGATAAAGAAGATAATAGAAATTACAGACCTATCAGCCTTTTATCAGTTTTATTTAAAGTTTTTATCAAGATAATTACAACTCATCTACAGAGAACATTAGATTTCCACCAACCAAGAGAACAAGCAGGATTTAAAAGTGGTTTTAGTACAGTAGATCATATCCAGGTATTGAGAGAAGTTATAGAAAGGACAAATGATTATGAGGTGCCATTGTGTTTTGGATTTGTAGATTATGAAAAGGCATTAGATTCTATAAACACTTCTTCAGTGATTAAAGCATTGGATCATCAAGGTATAGATCCAGGATATTCTCATATTTTAAAGAATATTTATAAAAATGCAACAGCAACAAATATATTACATAATGATACTGAGAAAGTCAACATTGAGAAGGGTGTAAGACTGGGTGACTCCATATGTCCAAAACTTTTTACAGCAATGCTGCAAGAAGTATTTTGGGGATTAAAATGGGAAGCTAAAGGAGTGAAAATAAATGGAGATTATTTAAGTCATTTAGATTTTTTCCCCATATGTCATAGCATCGACCGGGAGGCGAACCCACAACTGTCTGCAATGAACTACTTGCTTGCAAAGCAGCTGTGATGACCTCTCGGCTAACAATGCTTGACAAGTCATTTAGATTTTGCAGGTGGTGTAGTTGTTTTTTGAAATAATGCTTTACAGCTGCAGAAAATGTTGCAGGAATTATCAGATGAAAGTAGGAAAGTAGAACTAAAGATAATTAAAAAGACTAAATTAATGTTTAATGGATTTTTTCAAAATATGAAAATAAATATTGATTATGATTAGTTAGATCCCTTGGTCAGATTATTAATTAATACAGATGGAAAAATAATGAATGAAATTAATCATAGGATTAAACTTGGTTGGAGTACTTTTGGTATAAATAACTTGTTACTAAAAGGAAATATGCCTATGTGTTTGAAATGGAAGGTTTTTATTAAATGTGTTTTACCAGTTCTTACTTATGGATCTGAGACTTGGACCCTTACTAGAAGAGCAGTACAGAAACTTCAGACTATTCAAAGAAGTATGGAGATCTGCATGTTGGGAGTAACAAGAAGAGATCGGAAATGCAATTTATGGGTAAGAGAACAAACAGGTGTTACTGACTTCTTTAAAAAAATTAAAAGGCTGGAGTTGGGATGGACATATTGCTAGAAGAGATGATAATAGATGGACAACTGAAATCTTAAACTGTATTCCAAGAGATTGTAAAAGATCCATAAAAAGACCACATATGAGATGGATGGATGAAATAAGAAAGAGTCAGGGATGATGTGGAGAAGCTAAAGATCAGAGAAGATGGATTGAACTTACAGAAACCTTCATCCTGCAGTAGGTTGATAATGGTTGATGGTGATGATGATAGGAAAGTTTGTGCATAAAATCTTTATCTAGTGCATAAAATGCCTATCTAGTGCCCATTTATACCAATCTTTCCCAGTAGTATTATGGTGACTGTACCCAAAAAACCAAAGACCCTAAACAGTATAGATGCTGAACTGGGTTGAGATCCATACAACTATACAAGCTAATGATATTAGTTTGAAAACATGTGTTTTCATTATAGACTCAAAAATTATAGTTAGCTAAAAAGTAAAAGGTGGCTGCTGGAGGATTGCATTAGATCCTAAAGATCTAGGTGTCATGCTCTCAGATCCAAGGCTCTTTACTGATGAAAGCCAAGAGCTAGAAATTAGTCCAGGAATATTGGATGAGTAGGAACTAGATAGGAATTTTATGCACAAACTTTATTCTGACTTTCACCGAGTGGCACTACCGTGTGGAGTGTTTTGTCTAACTTATTAATGAATAGATTAAAAAGGGTATCATTTACAAGTTTATTAAATGATCTTAAAAAGTTCATTCATAAATGTTTAATGGGATATATACATATATATATATATATATATATATATATATTTATCTAGCGGGGATGAGACCAAAGTTGTGATAGAATAATATGTATGAAAGATGGTAATCTGGGCCTAATAATGAGTGCTTTATTCAACACAAAATGCATCATAGGAGTCATTTATGTTTTATTGTATCTTTATTTATATGAGTTGAAAATAATGTGTTGGCGATGTGGAAGTTATTTATTACATTTATAAAATTTATTTTATTATATACTTATTCTGTCTACATTATAAGGATTATCCCAAATACATTTTAATTAAAGTGCAGTATTGTTTGCTTTCTTTGGAAAGATGAGGTTGGAATAAAATACATTGGAAAGCTACGATTAATTACGGCATTGAAATATTTTGGAAAGAAAAGTTTGCTGCTGAAGAAATTAAAAGACAGAACCACAAAATATTAAATCAACAATAGAATGGGTGAGGATTTTGTATATGTGGATAAATTTGTGTTTCACAGATTGGTTTGTACAGTCCTTGCAAAACTTATTCTGGAGCAGGTTTTTGCTTTTCCTGACTTGAAGAAGGACTGCCCAAAATCGTTTATGAGTGATTGCTATATGTATATATTTAATGACTAATGTTTATTTATACGGCTTCTAAATTTAATAGAATATATATATTGGAATGATATAATCTTACAGATCTATTCCTTTCAACTGTTCTATCCCATAACTATATTTTTGCTAATTTAAAACCCTCTTTGAGGTATACTTATATTTCTATAAACATCATTATATATGTATCACCACACACATATATATGCGACTCCATGCTGTTATGTATAATCGATTTAGATATATTACAGCATATTTATATTTAAAAGTTGTAGATCTTTTTAATTTTATAAATTTATGTATTATAATTTTACCTCATTAGTTTCATTGAGAATCACACACATATATATATATTCTAACCTCCCCCCGCGCGCGCGCGTCCTTCTCCACAACTATTAAAATTGTATTGGTTATAACGAATATTCCGGGTTCTAGCTCAGTTTAACAAAATAAATAAATGAAATATCCAGCATTAATTAAAATGATTACTAGCTCTAATTTCTCTTTAAAATTACAAATACGATTATATTTCCAAAAATAAATTAACAAATATTTATTATTTTCATGAGACATGGAGTGACGACACGGGGAACGAGATAGACTACATTGAGATATTATCCACATGATACTATCTCAATGGCATAAAAATACTATACCCCTCCTTTTACTATTCCAAATAACTAACTTATAGTATTCTTACGACTTTTAAAGCTCTTTTCACTACAATTAAAATAATAATGATGTCTTAATATTCTTTGTAATAAGAATCTAGCTCAATTAAATCAAATTAAGTAAATAAATAGAATAAATAAAATAAAATCAGATCTCAGGTTCATAAATTGTACTCTAACTGATTTAAAATTACGGTAGTAAACTATGAAAAGGGAATTTTATGTCATAAATTCACTACGCAGTTACTAACAATAATAAATAATAATAATAATAATAACAATAGTATAATATAATCTTATTACTTCCTGAATGAAATAAATAATTACGTATGTGGCAGTATTTTAATAATCTGACAACAGAATACGTGTGGCAACATTAGCATATATTTTAATGTAATAGGGTGGCAACCAACTTATGACCAATAAATGATATAATTATGATCCTTTAATTTTATCATATAAATAAATTTTCAAATTACTTATAACACTTTTATGTTTACCCTTTGTGCAAACAACTATATGTCTGTTGCAATTATAAGTGTATTGCTATATCATGCATCCCCGTGGAGAAATAACAACGAAGACACAAGCTTTAAAATAAATTTACAACAAAGTTTATTAATAACATAAACAAATAACAATATTTTACATTATGTACATGGATATCCTTACTCTCCTATCACAAAATTATTTTACTAGTTTATAAAATGAATTCAAACTTCTACTTATTTTTTCTAGTTAACTCTTATCTTTTAAATGCTTAAGAAAATACAGTATTATTATTATTGGATTTCTGATTATAATTTAGCTTGTTACAAAATGTATTTATCATATAATTATTATTAATACTTTATATCCCTACTATTATTATTAAATTTATATTTTTACAATTTTACATTCATAGTAAACATTCCACAAAAACAATAAAATTCTATTTTTTATGTTAGTTGCATGGAATCCCACTAATTCAAACATTCTTCTACATTCGGTATTCGGTTTGATTATTCATTATCCGATGTTTATTAATCTAATATATTCATTCAAGCCTTACTTCGGATGGTAATTACAATTATTAGCACACCATGCACAAATATATGTCTATTACACATTATTGAATTATTTCTTATTAAATATGCAATATTTATTTCTTTTAAAAAAAAATATTATTTAAAAACATTTCAAATTTTATTATCACTTAAAAACTTTATTTAGATTTCCTTTTTTTTTTTTTAAAAAATCTTATATTCACTTCCGAATTACTTTTAAACTGTATCATATGATTCTTTCTCTCTTTATGATATTTTGTACTTTCACTTTTAAAGTTACACAATTCTAACACATATAAATAAAATATTCTTACATAGACGATGGCCTATCTTCATTTCTATTTTATTCATTATTTCTGTGAAAATATCTTTCTGACGATGCAGATTCACGAAAACAAGGATAGCGAAAATAGATGCACAGGATCAAAATATAACTAGAATATTATCCGTCATAAACCTTGACAATAATGGCACAGTGAATTTTAAAACACTATAGAGGAGTGACCTTTATCTGTCTACCAACCTCTATTACAGGAGTGATGCTAAAGCTATTTCTTCAGCTTTATATGACATCAAAAAGTTTAAAAATACGCAAAAAAAACACTGTCCAAAATATATGTTCAGTGATAGGGCTTAGTTAGCTATACTGAAATCACACAAACTAACTATGATCCAAATACTTTATTTTTCTTATTTCTTAACAAAACATCATCTTGGTTTCCTCTACACTAGTACTACCAAGTCACTATCCGATCTTATTTCTCAAGATTTTTCTATACAGTACATCGACAAATTCCTATCTGCATTTCTAACAATAATAAAATTCATTTATTTCAAAACTATACCGCTGTTCTTTAAGAAAATCTCTTTACTACTTTTCTCGTATATTTATCATATACAAACTATTTTAAAATATTTGAATACTTTACAACATGAAAGTTCAAAAGAATCACACAATTGTTCTGTTATATTATATTATTAATTGTACCTTAAATAACTTATTGCTTGCATATTTAAAATTACTCCTATCTCATAACATGTTTTAATGTTGTATAAAATATGTACATAGAATTTAAACTTTCACACATCATTCTTAATCAATCAATGATCTAAAAAAAAAAATACATTATGCATTATAAATAAATATCCAAATTACCAAAATGATCTTTATCTTCTCGATTGTGTTCTGTAGGCTTCACCATCCCATTAATTCTTGTAGATATTAAACTTCCATACATACACTTTATTTTTTAAAACAATATTTCTATCATTCCATTAAGCTATTATATTTAAATCTCATTATTATTAAATTTATGTTTATATGTTTTCCCTAATCTCACATAGCATTTTATATTTTAAATATAATCAGTAAAAATATTTAAATCATATTTACGGTACTTCTTTATCGAACTTGCTTGAAAATTGTTCATATTAAAGCTAAAAAAAAATATATTTTATTTCTTCTTCAGTCACTTAATGTTCTATTTTAAAGTAAAACAATTACTACTCTGTTTAATAAATATTCGTATACGACAATCCTTGGATTTCATAACATTGAACACAATTATTAATTCTGATATTCTTTTCTAATATTGTCTGCTAGTCTTTTCCCGCGCGACTGTTCCCAATGCATCCTTTAGGTACTTTATGTAAATCTTCAATAATTTTCCTGTTTTCCTGGATCCATTTTCATTAAGTAATTTAATTTTATATTTTTCAGATCAAGCATTTCCTCCATTGAATACTTTATAATATTTTTTTTTTTTTAACTCTTCTTATTAGATAAAGTTTTTCGGTTCCTTTCCATAAAATACATAATAGCACTTTCATATTATTCCATAACTTTCTTTATTTCAAAATTCTTGTATTATAATTTTAATAATGTTTTCCTTTAAAAGATAAACATTCTTTCTTCATCATTATTTTCTTTATAATAAAACGCATATTAAATTTTTCCATAGAGAAGAATAAATAACTTTAAATTAGCCTTGTAAAATTGGTGCGTCAGAATTTTTTCCTGACGGCAAGTAACTTCTCTTTTAGATTTTCATATAGCGTCCCAATTATATTTCTCTGAGTTATAATACTAAGTTTCTGGTTGAGCATAAATAAAGCTGTATTAAGACAATTTCCAAATATTTTTCTTTCAGCAATACTTTTAGGTAATTTTCCTTGTACTTCCATCTCTACTGTAGGTTTTTTTGGTTAAACTTGAATAAATTCCCTGGTAAGATAACTTTTAAAATTAGCAATCCATGTCGATACAGTCAAAATATATTATATGTTATAGAAGAACTTTTAAAATAAATACCAAATTTTAAATTTATATCACTTTTCAGCTACGGTGTTATCAGCTACAAAAAAAATATGTTACTTTCTCTTTCACTTACACATTACTTCTCCCCCCGCTTCGTATAATTCTTATATTTTGTCTGCCAATTTACCTCCGTTGATTGGTTAATGACTTCTTTAGCGTGAACAAATTTACACATTTTGTTATATAACAGATTAGACTTTTAAAATAAAGAATTGATGACATCATGTCTCAAAATATTATTCAGACTAGTATTTTTAAATTCAATTATAGTTTTATAAAATTATTTAAACTTTTAAAACAATTATTAAAACAATATTTAATATTTTAACTTTTACTTTAATGATCGATGGCAATTATATTTAGTTTCAAATTCACAAACTTTATTATTATTTTAACAAGCGTGTGTGTGAAGGTATATAATATACAGTCACGTGTTTACTAACTTTATCAAATAATTTTTTATTTACGTCTCGGTCTAAATTACCAAAACTGATATTCTTTTATAAAAATTTGGAAAATAATTTTAAAATGTTGAACCAAATATAATTCTCACCATCCTAACGTTTATTAATAAAATATACTCTATTAATTTTGATTATTAAATACAATTATAACACTACATATAGCATTTATTTAATTTATTAGTTTTAAAATATTATATTTAAATTATTATTATTATACTTTTAAACTATTTATAGCTGTGTTATTTTATATGGCCAGCTTTTACAACCATAAGCAAGGATGTAATTAAGCTTTATTTAACTGTTTTCCTTTAAATTAATTTATTACATTTTTATATACCAAGTATTTTCAGCCTTAAATTGTACTATAAAATATAATTATCCTATTATTATTTATATATCATACAAGCATAACTTAAAATTTTAAATTTTTTTTAGTAATTGACCTTTCTACCTTACCATGACCTACAGACAAGGGCACAATATATATATAGAATTTAACATAGGACCAGGACACATATAAAACGAATTGTTTTTTAAAAGGTTTTCTAAAATGCTAAATTTGTAAATTTAAAATAAATATGTTGTGAATAAAAATCATGCCACATCCACTTCTTTTAAGATGTGTGAAAATTAAATCTGTAAATCCATATTTTGACAATAATAATTTTTAAAGTATAACTTGGGTCAAAAACAAAACTCTTTCAACCAGTACCATTTAGAAGCCATTGGGATTTAAGTTCACCAAACCAAGATAAAATTAGATGATTAAAAAAAATTAAGCAATAGTAAAGTCAATTATGTAAATTTAAGGGGTCAAACTTGTAAAAAAATGCTAAGTGATTTTCCTGCTGTGAATCCAGATTGTGGGAAAATATAATACAGGTGTAGAAAAATAGTATAAATATATTATATTTGGCACTGTAAAAATGCTATTCTATAATTTATAAGTGAGTTGCTACATAAACCTATGCCCATTGTAATTTTAAAAAGAGCAGGGAGAAAAGCTGTAGATTGCCATTTTATCCTATGAAGAATGTTTACCTTCAGCTCCGTCCTACATGCTGCCATGGCATGTGATCATCATCATCACTTGAATGGAGAGTTCCAGCCATAACCTGCTGCCAAAGAAGAACTTTACCATCAAACAACGTATCTAAAGAAGAGTGCCACAATGCCTATTCTCAAGTTGCAGATGACTAAGCTGCAAGAAGAGATTGGTAATATTCTTCAAACCGCAGAGCTCCTAATTGTTTTCTAAACTATAATTAAAATATCAAGCTAGCTACTGTAATCTATGAACATTTATTTATTTATAAATTTCTTATTAAATTAAGTCATTCTAAATTAATCTGTAAAACTATCCTGTATCTAAATTAATGTAATTCATTTCTTTTAACTTGTAATAACTGTAATCAGTGATTATTTTGATTTCTCAAAAACTGTGGTCATGCCTATAATTGCTAATTATTTTATTTGCATTTATTTATTTTATATGTTATGATATGCCAATATTTTAAGGCAGTGCATAATTAATTTAATAACTTTTGGGGAGAGACAATTAGAAGCTCTCCAGTTTAAGATTTGTCAATGCTCTTTAACATGTACGAATCACTGCTTTGAAAACTTATTCTAATAGATAATAACCAATTGCTACATGCTCATTATTATCAATATTTAGTCATTTTTATAATTGTATTAGGTTTAGTAATGTTTGCTTAATGAATTACTAGCTTATAAGTCATTTATTAGTTAGAAGTGAAATGATAGCTAAGACTGATATTAAAAGTATATTTTTAAATGTTGTTAAGAACATTAAATATACTTTCTCCTCCTTAACTTAAATCCTATATATGTGAATACAGATTCAGTATATTAACTGGAATAAACATTTAGTTAACTCTTTAATTAGCATGATTGCTATATGCTATCCAAGAGCAGAGTCAAGGTAGTTTTGGCAGACAAAAACTATCTATTTAGGTACCTTAATTCATTAATTTTTATTTATACATTTTAGTATTACAAGGCATTGTGAGAGTGTCTTTATTAAGCACCAAGTGCACACTAACGTCTTGCTACACCTTTTTTAAGATGGTTTACGATATCAAGCCATCCATTCTTCAGTTCAGATGGCTATATTTTAGAACTGGAACATAATGGTCCAGAACCTTAATCAGAGCCTATCCAACTTCTCAAACTGATATGTTTCTTATAATTAATAGTGGCAAGCCATTCAGTCCTAAGTCACTGAGTATTAGATACTAAAACTCAGGAAGAATTACACATTCACACTGTGACTTTTATTTAGTATCTTATAAGCACCAACCTAAAGGTAACTAGTTCTTTTCTCCTTTAACAATAACATTCAATATTACTCTGAACCAAAAATCTAGTTTATCATAATGAATCCATATTTAGAGCTTATTTAATTGTTCTGGTATAATATTTACATAATGAGTTTTATGTTAGATATAATAATTATCCTGGCTAGCATTTTAGCTCATAACATTGGAAAATCAAAGAATAAAGTTGGCATAGAAAAATATTTAGGCATGATTCATAAATCACAGTCAGTTATATAAAGTGAATTGTCATTAAAAATGAGACTGCTATATCTCTTTATCTTATCATTACTATAAAGCCTGCATACGTACTTATGCCTATCTTACAGTCAATAATTAATGTTCTTTGTTTTATTATTCTTGTCATTTATTTTATTAAACTTATTCAAAATTACAATGTTTCATGTCATTACATGGAATCCTTTCCAAATCAACCAAATTCTTTATTATTAATATATCATGAATTTTATTAATTAAGTCATAGCATGTTAAGTAGTTCATTTAATAGTTAATTATATATATAAACTAATAATTTTCCCCCAAGTCTCATGTTTCTCCCTCTGCTCAGCCAGCTTGGGAAATAAATTGATACCAAGTGTAACTACATAAATGCCATTCATAGGGTATTATATCTCAGAATGCTGGTAAATGGGTTGAAGTTTGGTCAGATTCAAGGTCTCATCACTTCATCTAGATCAGTTTCAGTGTCTTTTGCATGGGACTCTGGATTTTGTTGCATGAATGCATGAATATGATTGTTACAATATATATATATATATATATATATGCATGTAGGGATGTGAAGCATGTTTAAAATTTTTAATTCCCATATTAGTTCTTATTTTTATCAATGAATCATTTACCTTTAGTTCAATCCTGTCACAACCACCCACCAGCCTAAACGTCAAAGCAATGTCCACAATATAGATACTAAGGAACCTACACTTTTTCAAGTAAACCATATGGCAAATGTTACAATTTAACTTCATACATGCATTATTTTTTTAAATACCTACACTTAATTTCATATATACATATATTTTTAAATAGATTTTAAACCTCTATTCGATCACACATTAACGATTGTATTTTTCACATCTTGGGTTTTATATGTTTTGACAATGATGATCGAATAGAAGTTTAAAATCTATACACTGTAGCTGACAAAATTGTGCAACACATATGAAAATCACCCAGGGGCAGTACACATGTGCATTCCACATTCTAATGTCACAGACTAATAATTTTTTTAATGCAACCTACTAAGGTCAGAGAGAAACATTGATTGCAATTGGTGATGACAAACTGCCATATATATATATATATATATATATATATATATATATATATATATATATGTTATACTTAATGTTTTCACGGTTATATGATGTAAATAAATTATAAGTTTTGGGGATATATCATCTCTTATTTTCCATTGAGCACCGATATTTCGACGGAATAGCAACCACCATTTTCAAGGTTGTTTTGAAAGAAAAACCGTTAGATCTTAACAAATAATGTGACTGTGTGTGAGATGAGAAATGAGATTCCAGTTCAGCATTCACAATACGAGGTTTATCAAAATGTTTATTTTCCTCAGTATTTTTACCTGTTAATTTTAAGTTAATATTGGATAAAAAGAGAGGTTTCCACATAGCTGGAATATGTTGTGCTTCATCAGTTCTATTTAAACCAGTAGGTCTCTTTAATATTTCAATTGACTCTCTCATGGTTCTTAAATCATATCTTTCCAAATTAGCAAGTAGTTTTGTATTGTCAAAATTAGGTTTGTGACCAGTTTCTAAATAATGGGAAGTAGAAAACTGATGTGCTAATTTTTTGTTGAAAAGCATTTTTATGTTCCTTAATTCTGACATTAATTCGTCTATTAGACTGACCCATGTAGCCTCTTGAGCACTGGAAACACAGAATTTCATAAACTCCTTGGTGTTCCAAAAGTATTCTGTCTTTAGGTTTATACAAAAAATCACCAATTTTTTTTTTTGCCAGTAGAAAAAGTGGTATTTATATTAAAACAAGATAGTCTTCTACTGATTTTATCAGTAACCCCCCTAATGTAAGGCAAAATTACTCTATTAAAAGAGGAATTATCAATTCTATCCTCTTTTTTCTTTTTAGTATTAATGTTATATAAAGCCTTACATATGATGTTTTTATTATAATTATTAGAAAGCAGAATACTTTTTGTAAGTTTTATTTCTTGAGAAAGATGTTCTTTATCAGATAAATTATAAGCTCTAGTGAAAAGATTTTTAGCTACAGAAAAAATTTGTGCAGGATGATGATGAGAATTAAAATTAAGATATCTGTTTGTATGAGTGGATTTTCTGTAAACTGATATTGACAATGTTTCATCACATTTTCTTGCAATTAAAACATCCAGAAAAGAAAGTGATCTGTTATTTTCCACTTCCATAGTAAATTTAATATTTGGATGCCAATTATTTATAAAAGCAAGAAAAGAATTTAAAGAATCAATTCCATGAGGCCATATATATATATATATATAAAATATACAAACCATTATACAATTACAAATATCCAGTAACGATATTTGTAATTGTATAATTGTATAATGGTTTGTATATTTTCTATAATTATTTCAGTTAGTGTTAACAGTAACTTTCTTTTCATATATATATATATATATATATATATATATATATATATATATATATATATATATATATATATATATATATATATATATATATATATATAATATACACTGGTGACACTTTATATATTAATTAAAGATAATTTAACCTTTCTGAATCTTACTATTTTAAATTAAGTTATGCACAGATATAGTATATGCAGCTTAAATGTCTTTAAACAATTGAGATTTAATAATTTCTAATTTAGAATATTTTTATCATTAGATGTTTTTGAATGGATCCCAATCTAGTGCATAGACATACTACCATTCACACCTCTCATTATTGTTATTCTAAGACTAACTGATCCTGCCAAAATGAGGATAATACAATATTATAAATGAAGAATGATTTAACTAATTTACTGCATGCTCAATTTCAATTTACAATATTCACAAGAAATTAAGATAAATAAGTGTAAAATACAGGAAATCACATCTGTACTACAATATTTTATACATAAGAGCAAATACATGTGTGAATTATATACATACAGTAGGAATTAAAATTATATTACATACTACTTTTTAAGAGTTCTCAGTGCCACCTATTAGTGACTGGCAGTCACAAATCTATCTCTAGGTGACATATATAAAAATAGATAAATAATATATGATAGGAATTGTTAATTACAGCACATCATTATTTAAACAAATAATGAAAGTCAGTGACCAGCAGTCAAAAAAATGCTTTTACAATCATTTCATTATGAGTTTCAGATGTAACTAGAATAACACAAACTGACAAATTACAGCCACCCATTTCTATCAATTATATCACCTCAAAAGACAAATTTGCTCAAACTGATATCTATTTAATATAACTCTAATCTAGCTTGTTTATGCAGCATGATTGAACCCCATTCATAATTTATTAAGATATTTTTGATATTTTCTTTAAAGTGAAAATAACCAATTTAATTAACATACAAATGTTTGATAGTATGGCAAAAGATTGCAATTACAAATTAATTGCCTTTTATAAAATAATTTTCTACAATTATTACTGACTAAATTGTGGCATCATAAATAAAAGAAATTACATTCTCTTGCCATAGCATATTTCCTTAGATAGGAGATAAATAATATTATACTAAAGATTAGTGTAAAATTTAAACTTATTCTTTATGCATGAAAAGTTCATGTTCAGTCTTTAGATATTGGTTTAATGTGACAGAGCTTATTTTTAAAACCATAGCTCTGGTGGATGAAGATTTAAATGACCATTTGAATTTTATTAGAATGATTCAGTAGTGATTTCATCTTGGCATAATTGCTCATTCTTTCTATAGCACTGGACATTAGACTTTTATTCATCTCTGGTGGATACATAGCAGATACAGATGTGGGTGGTTTCTTCCCTTATTGATGGCTTCTTTTTTGGGACTCAGTGATGGGGTTTCAGCTTGCCATCTGCCAGCTTGATGGAGTGAAGCAGAAAACAGCTTCTCTACTCTTGCATCATAGATCTGGAAAAACAACTGCATAATAATAATAATCTTTTTAATAAGAGCATACAAAGACTATTGGAAGCAGAATAGAATTCTGGAAGTGGACAAAAATGATTTATTCTCTGAATAAATTGTAAGCACTATTTATATTTTCTAGAGTTAGCTTATCAGCAAAATTCAGATCCATCACTCAACTTTTGAATCCTTTGATCTATTGGCTCTCAATAACTCCAGAGTTGTTATCTGCTGCTTATTTGTCCGATACCATATTTGCAAGTTCTTATCTTTGACTGAAAATAGCAGCCTTTTTGTCAATTATTTATCTCTGTAATTCAATCTATCAATCTGTTTACAAGCATTTTAATTCCTTTTTCCTAGAATGTTATTTACACTTTTAATTATTGTTCAAAGAAAAAACTTTTTGCTTTTAACCTATTTTTTTAAACTAAATTTACAATTAATTAGGTTTTTACAACTTTTAAAATTTTTTTTTACTTAACTTGATGGCTTTTGGGAACAGTTGCGTCGCACTCGTGCTTGAATATATATATTTCCCAAAAGTAAAAAAATATTTGACTTAACTTAATTAAATGAAATAACTTTATAATTATTCTACCATATACATTTATCTGTGTGGTTAAAATATATATTTAATTTTTATTTATTAAAAATTATTTAAAAACTTTAACTTATTAAAACTTCCTCACGATTTTTTAATTTATGGATATGAAGTCATGTGTGCATATATATATATATATATAGTTAGTGCATATACTAACCTGTTTGCTGTGATATTATTAACATTTGTTTGCTGTGATATTACTAACAGTTGGTTCATATACTAACCTGTTTGCTGTGATATTACTAACAGTTGAATGCATTTGGAATATTTAACTAAAAATTAAACTTTTCTAAAGACATTCAACACACATATTAGATGATGGAAATAGTCCAATATAAAAATACAGCTAGAACACCATCATCACAAACCTTCAGAAAAACACATATATATATATATATATAGCTTCAAGATATATATAACAATAAAGATAATAAATATAATGGTAATTAACTATTATATACAGTCTTTCAGTCTAAAGAAATACTTCTGATTAATTCCTTAACCCTCCTCAACTGCCATTAAATTCAAAAAACATAATGGAAGCAAACATCACCAACTAGAATTCCATGAAAGCTTATCCATTAATTATATTCATTTTACTTCTATTTATTAAAATTGTTTCCTTAATTTTTCTTTTATAATGGTTTCCCTCTTCATAAAGAATCTTAGTATTTTCAAGTTCAAAATATTTATATATTCTTTGGTGATCCAAGAAAACTGAAGGACTCATTATATCATTATTATTTTTACTTTTCACATGCTTGTATAATCATACTCCTTTAATCTTTTTTCAAAACTGTGCCTCGATTCACCTATATATGATAACACACATCCACAAAAAATTTGATACACAACATTACTTTTCTGTTGACAGATATGATATTTTTAGAATTATTCATTAACTTATTAACATTATTTGTAACACAAAATGAGACCTTAAACACATCCTTATAAATCTCCTTAAAAAATTTCACTTGAGCATTTGAAATATATGGAGTAGATATCCATTTTTATTATCAATTTTCAACCCTTTTAAATTATTATAGCTATTTTTAAATTGACATAAAGTATTGTTAATTGCTCTATCTTATAACCAACTTCAAGCACTTCCTTGGCAAATAGTTCAATATTTTTTAATTTGTCAAAAACCTGTTTCTGTTTTGTACCAAAAATTTATTACAACAATAGTTGATAATTTTCTACATATTTTGGTGGAATATGTTTTATTATATACATGAAGGTAAGTTTAAGTATCTCTAAAAAATAATGTGAATATGAAATTAAATTGTAACATGTGCTATATGGGTTATTTCACACAGTGTATGTTTTTATGTATTTATAATGTGGGTGATTAGTCTGACTCTGGGCTGATGGATAGTTGTGACAAAATTGAACTAAAAGTGAATGATGTGCTGATAAAAACAAAAACTTACAATGTATATTATCGTACAATTCATACACCCTTTACAAGATATTAAAAGTCAATAAAATCTTGTCCCTACCTTGACTTTAGAGTGGTGTCATGAGCACTCAAATGCATTGATAAAAACTAAAATCTTACATCAAATTATTAATAAATATATCATATAAAATAAAAACAATGGAGATAACAACATATCAATTTCACAATTTGATATCTTCAGTTAAAGTGCACATACCATTGATCAAACTAATAATTAAAAATAAAAATAGTGTACTGATATATAATTTTTGAATACAAGTATGATGTACATACTTAAGCTTTAGATGTAATTAGAGAGGATTTGAACACAGACTTTCAAGCTGTCTTCAATCATCCACTCCATCTTATATGACATATTTATATGACCACATCATGTGAAAAACTTCATTAAAGTTTGAAGATTTGCTATCTTAATATCAACTGAAATTCCTTGTATATATGTGTGGGAGATGATGATTCGACCAACTGATGAGTGCTGGTTTAGCATGAAATATGAATATTGGAGATCATTTATATTGGTAAGGGAACTTGAAAAACTGTGTTCAAATCCCCTTTAATGATAATTCATAATATGTGGAGGAAGAAAGAAGTGGAAAGACATAATTTTCATTAATGCTATTTTTGTCTATTGTTGATATACTGCAGAATAAAGATTTTTCCAATTCTAATTGTTTCTGACAAATTTATTTTATCGATCTATCTCACTTGTGATTTTTTCTAAGTCTTTATATACACACACACTTGTGTATATATATATGTCATATTATTATTACTATATGTGGGATATTCCGTGTAGTGAAAAAGCTAAATGCTGATGTTTCAGTACAATATCAAGTACCTTCCTCAGAGCGTCCTCTTTCTCATATATATATATATATATACACCATTAGAAGCTAGTCAACACTTATAGATAACAAATCACATCTTTATTTATAGTTTAATATATTTATATAGGTGCTAAAGATTACGACTTGACCGCAGAGATTAAAATTATTGATACAAATAAACCTACATAAACAGATAAATGTAACCTATTGTGAATGAAGACTAATAAAAAGTCAATAATAACGTTACAAATTGCAATTATAATGTGCAAATTGTTTCCCAAATATTACTTAAATAATATGTGTAATCGTACTCAAGGCTAAATGGATTTATAAGTAATCATTAGAAATCACATGATCACCATTTCTTTTGCTAGCACATCTGTTATTAACAAAGGCAAAACTCTCCATGCAGTAGTGCCATCCAGTGCCAAACAGAATAATCAATGAATGCCAGAGGCTTGTGCATATAATCCCCATATATGACTATATAAGCTATTGAGCTTAGATTGAATATATTATTGTGTTTTCAATTTTATTCTCATAGTTTTGTAGTTAATTAGAGATAAAAGGTGGCTGCTGGAGGATTGCATTGGATTTAAGATCTAGGTGCAGTGCTCTCAGATCCAAAAAGCTCCTCACTGACGAAGATCACAAGCCAGAAACTAGTCTGGGGATATTGGATGAGTAGGTACTAGATGGGGATTTTATGCACAAGCTTCTGGCATCCACTGATTACTTTGATTGGCACTGTGTGGCACTATTGTATGGGGAGTTTTGTCTTTGTTAATCATTAGAAACAGTCAACACTTAGACAATCTCAATATATATATATATATATATATATATATATATATATATATATATATATATATATATATATATATATATATATATATATATATATATATAGGCTGCAGAAAGGAGTTTGCTATTAACTGAAAGGAGACCCTTTGATTCCTCTTGGAGGCCTTAAAGAAACCGAGCAGGGCAAATTCCTAATGTCCACTCCATACGTTCTTGTCGTTGCAGCTGTTATTACTATATGTTTATTCATATAGTATACGAACATGGATGGGCTGCTCACCAACATGCATTAGCCAGCATGGTGAGTTTATTGGCTTTTTACCTCTGAGTTTAAGATCAAGAAACACCATGGTCTTTCTTCTCAGTGCCTGATAAGGCAGAATGAATGTTTGTGTAAATGATAAAGATTTTTCCCAATTATACAATTATGACAGACAAAAATAAAGCATGGCCCTTAATCCCAGGAGGCTGTAAAGTCACCAACCAAGGCAGCGGTTGGTGGCCGAAGGCGGAGGGTGCTAAGAATATCCTGGAGGTGGACCCAGGCTGTCATTTGATGACGACTTTTTATTTAGGTACTTACAACTGCAGATCACTTTCAAGTGAAGGAAGATTGCAAGAATTAGAAGAAGAACTCTCTTATATTAAATGGGATATTATTGGACTTTGTGAAGTTAGAAGAAAAGGTGAAGAGACAATTGATTTAAAAAGTGGACATATGCTCTATTATAAAGGCACAAATATTGGAAATACAAGTGGAGTAGGATTCATTATAAATAAAAAGTGGAAGAACAATATTGTGGAGATTGATGGTGTATCAGACAGAGTGGCAAGATTAGTTATACAACTTAATAGCAGATATCAAATGCAGATAATTCAGGTTTATGCCCCAACAAGTTCTCACAGTGATGAAGTAGTAGAAGATTTTTATATGGATGTACAAAAGGCTTTTGATCAGAGTAAACAACATTTTAAAATTGTTATGGGAGATTTTAATGCTAGAATTGGTAAACAAATGAAAGATGAAAGTGTTGTAGGTAATTTTGGTTATGGTAATAGAAATGAGAGAGGACATAGACTTGTGGAGTTTGCAGAGAAGGAAAAACTTTATATTATGAATTCTTTTTTTGAGAAAAATGTTAGAAGGAAATGGACATGGAAGCATCCAAATGAAGGTACAGCAGAATTGGATTATATTTTGACTAACAGGAAATACATATTTCAAGATTGTAATGTTCTTAATAAATTTAACACAGGAAGTGATCATCGATTAGTAAGGAGTAAGATACATGTTAATGTAAAACTAGAGAGACAAAAATTATTAAGAAAAACTATATTTACAGTTGATATTCCTAATCTTCAGAAACATTCTAATGAATTTAAATTAGAACTTACAAATCGGTTTCAAGTATTAGTAGATTTTGAACAGGATTCAGATTTGAATGAAATTAATATGAAAATAACTGATACACTTTTAAAAACTGCAACAAAGATAGCTGGTAGAAAAAAGCAGCAATTGACTAATAAAATTTCTACTGAGACTAGAGAACTTATGAAGAAAAGAAGGAATATGAAGATATGCAAGAATGATGCATTAAAAAGAATTGAATATCTCGAATTTTGTAAAATGGTGCGGAAAAGAGTTGAAAATGATATAAGAAAGTATAACTGTGAACTAGCAAGAAAAGCTGTAGAAGAAAATAAAAGTCTTAAGAATGTAAAACAACATTTTGGTATTGGTAGGAAATTTATATCTGCAATAAAGAAAAAAGATGGAATTATTACTAAAAAGAGAGATGACATCATGAAATTGGTAGAAGATTTTTATCAAGAATTATATAGTAATAAAGAACAAGTACCTCCTATATCTATTACATCTTCCGAATTGCCCAGAATTTTAAATGAAGAAGTGAGAAATGCAATTAAATGTATGAAAAAAGGAAAGGCTCCAGGTAATGATGGAATTATAATTGATATATTAAAAGAAGCAGGTGAAGAAACAGAAAAAATATTAGCAAAGTTATATACCAAATGTCTAAATGATAAAGATGTACCGGATGATTGGAAGAATGCAGTAATAATATTAATATTTAAAAAAGGTGATAAAGAAGATATTAGAAATTACAGACCTATCAGCCTTTTATCAGTTTTATATAAAATTTTTACCAAGATAATTACAACTCGTCTACAGAGAACCTTGGATTTTCACCAACCAAGAGAACAAGCTGGATTTAAAAGTGGTTTTAGTACAGTAGATCATATTCAAGTATTGAGAGAAGTTATAGAAAGGACAAATGAATATGAGTTGTCATTATGTTTTGGATTTGTAGATTATGAAAAGGCATTTGATTCTATAAACATTTCTTCAGTGATTAAAGCATTGGATCATCAAGGTATAGATCCAAGATATTGTCATATTTTAAAGAATATTTATAAAAATGCAACAGCAACAATTAGATTACATAATGATACTGGGAAAGTCAACATTGAGAAAGGTGTAAGACAAGGTGACTCCATATCTCCAAAACTTTTTACAGCAGTGCTGCAAGAAGTATTTTGTGGATTAAAATGGGAAACTAAAGGAGTGAAAGTAAATGGAGATTATTTAAGTCATTTAGATTTCGCAGATGATGTAGTTGTTTTTGCAAATAATGCTTCCGAGCTGCAGGAAATGTTGCAGGAGTTATCAGATGAAAGTAGGAAAGTAGGACTAAAGATAAATGTTAAAAAGACTAAAGTAATGTTTAATCGATTTGCTCAAAATATGAAAATAAAGATTGATTATGATGAATTAGAAGAAGTTAAGAGTTACAAATACCTTGGTCAGATTATTAATACAGATGGAAACATAATAGAGGAAATTAATCATAGAATTAAACTTGGTTGGAGTGCTTTTGGTAGAAATAACTTGATATTAAAAGGAAATATGCCTATGTGTTTGAAAAGAAAGGTTTTTAACAAATGTGTTTTACCAGTTCTTACTTATGGATCTGAGACTTGGACACTTAATAGAAGATCAATACAGAGACTTCAGACCACTCAAAGAAGTATGGAGAGATGTATGTTGGGAGTAACAAGAAGAGATCGAAAACGCAATGTATGGGTAAGAGAACAAACAGGTGTTACTGACCTCATTGAAAAAATTAAAAGATTGAAGTGGAGTTGGGCTGGACATATTGCTAGAAGAGATGATAATAGATGGACAATTGAAATTTTAAACTGGATTCCAAGAGATTGTAAAAGACCCAGAAGGAGACCACATGTAAGATGGATGGATGAAATAAGAAAATGTGTAGGGGTGATGTGGAGAAGAGAAGCTAAAGATCGGAGAAGATGGATTAAACTTGGAGAGACCTTCATCCTGCAGTGGATTGATAATGGTTGATAATGATGATATATATATATATATATATATATATATATATCTATATATATATATATATATATATATATATATATATATTATTGATCCACTGCAGAATAAAGATCTCTATAACTTTAATTGAGTTTTTTTTCATCCATAACTTCTCTTCTTTACATAACTCTGGCAAACTTACTTTATCTATCTATCTATCTATCTTATTTATAGGTTTTTTTAAAGTCTTTATATATATACACACACCTTCATCAGTAAGTCTAGAGTCGCCAATAATTAAGTAGATTGATTTACAATATATTTTATTTGTAATACATTTTATCTTTATTTGAAATACATTCCATGTCTGTTAAACAAAAACTAGTACAAATTTAACTATTTTACCTTCCCCATTTGATTCTTGGTTAGCACAGATGAATATTTCAGGAGAAACCTCTTATAACAACCCATTCATTATCTTTATGACAGGATTTCCAATGCAATATGTTTACTTATTTAACATTTCAAAATTTATTTTGTTTGTAATCGTTATGAATATTTATGTGTTATTATTTAGATAAATTATTAATAATTTAAATAACAGCTTGTCCATTTAAATTTATATTTCATTTTTCATTCTTCGTCACAAAATTAGCATAATTATTAAAGTTTTTCTTTAGTAACAAATGTAAATATATTCAAATTAAATGTAAATGATAAAATAAGGATTTTTTAACTGGTCATTTTTTCAGCCTCTTTTATATATAAATAATTTATTCTCATCCTATTCTAGACATATCTTCTTCAAGCTTGAGTAATCAATGACTATCAGATGATATAGAACTGTAAAAACCTGATTTCCAGACTGGGTTCTATCTTTGACTAAATCTGTGACGACTAGGAATTTATATTAAACCCAAGGCATTAATTATTTTTTATTTCTCTGTTCCTTTTCAAAATAATAAGCTGAAATATTTTTAAAACCTTAGATTTTAAACAAAGTTTATTTCATTTGCATTATTATATAGATCTGACAACAAATAAGTTTGTACATATTTCAGAAACATTATTTCTAAAAAAATGTAAACCCCTTCAGTCCTTTGCCTAGAAATGTTAATACTAGCAATAATATCACATGATCTCTTTATGCTTATTCATATGTTTTCCAAAGCGTTAATCTTTACTCTATTGCAGAGCCATTAGTTGTAAGCTTGAATAATCGGTGGTATCAGATGATGATATAGTGATATAAAATTCCCATTTCCAGATCACTATATCTATGCCAGTGAGTTAGCCTAAGTTTAAATGTTAGGGATTTTAAATTTCAATTTATTAGTTGAGATGGCTGTTAGATGTATATTGAAGCAGTCGATGTCTAATCATCATTGAGCTTCATGCCTCACCATCTACACTAACCTCATGCAGGGCCTGCAATTCAGACCTCACCATAAATATATGCCATTCACCCACACACTGTATGCATAATGATTAGAGAAATTAGTAAAATTAATTATACTTAGTAAAATAAAACAGTAGTTTGGGTGATGCATCATCATCATCATTATCAACCATTATCAATCCACTGCAGGATGAAGGTCTCTCCAAGTTTAATCCATCTTCTCTGATCTTTAGCTTCTCTTCTCCACATCACCCCTGCACACTTTCTTATTTCATCCATCCATCTAACATGTGGTCTCTTTCTGGGTCTTTTACAATCTCTTGGAATCCAGTTTAAAATTTCAATTGTCCATCTATTATCATCTCTTCTAACAATATGTCCAGCCCAACTCCAATCTTTTAATTTTTTCAGTGAGGTCAGTAACACCTGTATGTTCTCTTACCCATACATTGCGTTTTCGATCTCTTCTTGTTACTCCCAACATACATCTCTCCATACTTCTTTGAGTGGTCTGAAGTCTCTGTATTGATCTTCTATTAAGTGTCCAAGTCTCAGATCCATAAGTAAGAACTGGTAAAACACATTTGTTAAAAACCTTTCTTTTCAAACACATAGGCATATTTCCTTTTAATATCAAGTTATTTCTACCAAAAGCACTCCAACCAAGTTTAATTCTATGATTAATTTCCTCTATTATGTTTCCATCTGTATTAATAATCTGACCAAGGTATTTGTAACTCTTAACTTCTTCTAATTCATCATAATCAATCTTTATTTTCATATTTTGAGCAAATCGATTAAACATTACTTTAGTCTTTTTAACATTTATTTTTAGTCCTACTTTCCTACTTTCATCTGATAGCTCCTGCAACATTTCCTGCAGCTCAGAAGCATTATTTGCAAAAACAACTACATCATCTGCGAAATCTAAATGACTTAAATAATCTTCATTTACTTTCACTCCTTTAGTTTCCCATTTTAATCCACAAAATACTTCTTGCAGCACTGCTGTAAAAAGTTTTGGAGATATGGAGTCACCTTGTCTTACACCTTTCTCAATGTTGACTTTCCCAGTATCATTATGTAATCTAATTGTTGCTGTTGCATTTTTATAAATATTCTTTAAAATAAGACAATATCCTGGATCTATACCTTGATGATCCAATGCTTTAATCACTGAAGAAATGTTTATAGAATCAAATGCCTTTTCATAATCTACAAATCCAAAACATAATGACAACTCATATTCATTTGTCCTTTCTATAACTTCTCTCAATACTTGAATATGATCTACTGTACTAAAACCACTTTTAAATCCAGCTTGTTCTCTTGGTTGGTGAAAATCCAAGGTTCTCTGTAGACGAGTTGTAATTATCTTGGTAAAAATTTTATATAAAACTGATAAAAGGCTGATAGGTCTGTAATTTCTAATATCTTCTTTATCACCTTTTTAAAATATTAATATTATTACTGCATTCTTCCAATCATCCGGTACATCTTTATCATTTAGACATTTGGTATATAACTTTGCTAATATTTTTTCTGTTTCTTCACCTGCTTCTTTTAATATATCAATTATAATTCCATCATTACCTGGAGCCTTTCCTTTTTTCATACATTTAATTGCATTTCTCACTTCTTCATTTAAAATTCTGGGCAATTCGGAAGATGTAATAGATATAGGAGGTACTTGTTCTTTATTACTATATAATTCTTGATAAAAATCTTCTATCAATTTCATAATGTCATCCCTCTTTTTAGTAATAATTCCATCTTTTTCCTTATTGCAGATATAAATTTCCTACCAATACCAAAATGTTGTTTTACATTCTTAACATTCTTAAGACTTTTATTTTCTTCTACAGCTTTTCTTGCTAGTTCACAGTTATACTTTCTTATATCATTTTCAACTCTTTCCGCACCATTTTACAAAATTCGAGATATTCAATTCTTTTTAATGCATCATTCTTGCATATCTTCATATCCCTTCTTTTCTTCATAAGTTCTCTAGTCTCAGTAGAAATTTTATTAGTCAATTGCTGCTTTTTCTACCAGCTATCTTTGTTGCAGTTTTTAAAAGTGTATCAGTTATTTTCATATTAATTTCATTCAAATCTGAATCATGTTCAAAATCTACTAATACTTGAAACTGATTTGTAAGTTCTAATTTAAATTCATTAGAATGTTTCTGAAGATTAGGAATATCAACTGTAAATATAGTTTTTCTTAATAATTTTTGTCTCTCTAGTTTTACATTAACATGTATCTTACCCCTTACTAATCGATGATCATTCCATGTATCTTACCCCTTACTATAGAATCTTGAAATATGTATTTCCTGTTAGTCAAAATAAAATCCAATTCTGCTGTACCTTCAATTGGATGCTTCCATGTCCATTTCCTTCTAACGTTTTTCTCAAAAAAAGAATTCATAATATAAAGTTTTTCCTTCTCTGCAAACTCCACAAGTCTATGTCCTCTCTCATTTCTATTACCATAACCAAAATTACCTACAACACTTTCATCTTTCATTTGTTTACCAATTCTAGCATTAAAATCTCCCATAACAATTTTAAAATGTTGTTTACTCTGATCAAAAGCCTTTTGTACATCCATATAAAAATCTTCTACTACTTCATCACTGTGAGAACTTGTTGGGGCATAAACCTGAATTATCTGCATTTGATATCTGCTATTAAGTTGTATAACTAATCTTGCCACTCTGTCTGATACACCATCAATCTCCACAATATTGTTCTTCCACTTTTTATTTATAATGAATCCTACTCCACTTGTATTTCCAATATTTGTGCCTTTATAATAGAGCATATGTCCACTTTTTAAATCAATTGTCTCTTCACTTTTTCTTCTAACTTCACAAAGTCCAATAATATCCCATTTAATATAAGAGAGTTCTTCTTCTAATTCTTGCAATCTTCCTTCACTTGAAAGTGATCTGCAGTTGTAAGTACCTAAATAAAAAGTCATCATCAAATGGCAGCCTGGGTCCACCTCCAGGATATTCTTAGCACCCTCCACCTTCGGCCACCAACCGCTGCCTTGGTTGGTGACTTTACAGCCTCCTGGGATTAAGGGCCATGCTTTATTTTTGTCTGTCATAATTGTATAATTGGGAAAAATCTTTATCATTTACACAAACATTCATTCTGCCTTATCAGGCACTGAGAAGAAAGACCATAGTGTTTCTTGATCTTAAACTCAGAGGTAAAAAGCCAATAAACTCACCACGCTGGCTAATGCGTGTTGGTGAGCAGCCCATCCATGTTCGTATACTATATGAATAAACATATAGTAATAACAGCTGCAACGACAAGAACGTATGGAGTGGACATTAGGAATTTGCCCTGCTCGGTTCCTTTAATATTTATTGCTGAGAATTAGATGTTCTTATATAATTGTAAATATCTTTTTATATATGTGTATTCTAATCAAATTGTTGGAATGTAACAACAAAGAAAAATGGGGAAGGCTCGAAATACTCAAATAATCTTTATCTAGATTCAGATCGTTTTCATTAAAATCATAAATCTTAATTAAAATCAAAAGCAAGTCTTTTGTTAGTTGTTTTTAAATCTTTAAAAATATCTACAAATGGTATTTTGAGCCTTATCTGTTTTAAAAATACTTTACTAATTAAATGCTTGTTATTTAATCAAGAGATTACAGAGATAGCTGTGAACACCTGAGATTGTATTTTTGGTGGGATTAAAGGGTGTATAAAAAGGACCATAGAACAAAAGAAGTCAGTTTTTAGTCAGTTGAGTTTAGTTACTTTTCAATGGAGTTAGTTTAATTATTTTTCCTTAGTTACTTTCAGTAAAATAAATTTTAAGAAGCTTACACAAGTTCTGCACTATGGAGTTTGAGTAAAGGAATCTTTTACCTTTCTCTCTTTCTCTCAGAGAACTGTCTATCTGTCTGCCTGCTGCCACCATGTTCCATCTATCTGACCGGCCATATATGATGACCCAACTGATTGACTGCTTGTTCTACATCTACTTGATATGTGGAGGTAACCTCATGTAATATAGAGCTGCCTTAATATGTAAATTCCTTTTGTAGTTTCTAATAAGATGTAGTTAAACCTTTGTATTTTAATTCAGATATTAGTTTATAAGTTTCTACTAATTTTGCTCTTAAATTCTCTCTCTGTAATCTCTTAATAATATAATGTATTTTTAGCTTACCTTTAATGCTTGAACTCATATATATAATCCATATAAAAAGTCTATAAAAATACTTCTTTATGTTGTTATTTTAAAATATAAAAAGTTTATTATAAGATATATAAAATATCTATATATACAACAAAAAACATGAAAATAACAAATTTTCAATAAAAAAGCTTTTTTCGATACATATAATTTGTATCCTTTTCAATATGTCTACTCACGATTACCGTTAAACATATAGATGTCGCTATATGTATGTTTTACGGTAATCGTGAGTAGACATATTGAAAAGGATACAAATTATATGTATCGAAAAAAGCTTTTTTATTGAAAATTTGTTATTTTCATGTTTTTTGTTGTATATATAGATATTTTATATATCTTATAATAAACTTTATATATATATATAAATAACTTTGTGTGGTGCCATTAAGATTTCATGTATTTTGTTTAATTTATAGATATAATTTATTTTCTTTAATATGCCAAAAATCACTAAATTCGTGAGTTTGAAAAAGGGGGAAAAATAATTGTTTAATTTGGAAAGAAGTAGGGCTTCATCTAAAACCTATCAATAAAATTTTGTTTATATTAAATAGAAATTGCTTGTGAGTTTGGTTTCATTTTAAATTTGATATTCTTAAAGTCAATTAAAAACGTTTACTGTGGATGTATTCTGCTAAATTTACTGCTTTGAATTGGTTTTTAAAATTTCATTTTAAAAGATCGTGAACCTTGATTAGTATAATTAGTCCATCCTTTCCTGCTGTCGTCTAAAGGGCTAATGTAATCCGTAATACGTATATGGGAATCAAATTTAAATATAAATGTTATTAGTTTAATGCTATAGAAAAGAGTTATTATTCATTACAATTTGTTAAATGACTCAGGATTGAAAACAGGTTATTGCACAAGAGGTTAGACCAGTTGGAAACTTTAAAATAATATTATATGAAAATTATATTATAAAATTATATAAACATTGCTGGCATACCTTTTCCTTTATTCTGATGTTTTATCTTTTCCATTTCTTGATTGTTTTGTCATTGGGGATCTCGGAAGCCTGAAGCTCCCATCCTATTTTTCAAGATCATTCGTAATCAGGCACACTACTCCTTGTAGAACATGAGGCTTATGAGGTTGATGTGCTGTGGATGACAGTACATCCAGCTCTGGGCTTTCAAACACATCCTCTCCTTCGACATCCACCAGAATGCGCAGGCATATCAAATCTAAATTCCTTTCAAATATTCTTTTAAAAATGATGAAATATCCAAAACTGCCATGAAGGCCAGATTTCTTTATTGTATACTAGTACCGTTTACTCTGCTCCTTAATCTGATCACCGTCTGCCTAACCTTAGTCAGTCACAATGTTGTGTTAAAGATGATGATTCATTTCATAAAATACATACAGTATGTTGATTTTAAAACTGCTTTCTTTTAAAAACCATTATCGATTCCCATAGATTTAAATCTAATTTGTATTAATGATTGTATAATTTATTCTCGTAAATGTAGCACATTGTTTGTTTCGTATGTATAAGTCCCAAAGACGTCTTTCCAAACAATGCCAATATATATATATAATGATTTTCATAAGGTAGACAAATAATTAAGATTCCATATTGTTGCCTGTTTACAAAATCATTTAATACTAAATCGCAAACTATCTTTTAGATCGTCTAAACCTGTCACGATCTTCTATATTTGTTTTATACATCCACAGCATTTTATTTGTAAACATTTGTAAATTGACATATTAATTCCACACAAGTTACAATACATTCTATAAAATTATATTCATGAAATAATTAATAAAGAGGATTTTGTAAAAACAAATCCCAAGTTTGTAAATGCATAATATCATTCCCAGCGTGAAACCTTGGGTAATATATCTATATATATGTATGCATTTTCTCAATATTTTATTAAATATATATTTCATGTAAATCCTGGTTTGTTGTTGAATTATTATTTTCTAATTAGTATTTAGAACTATTTTTTTTAGCTAATAACTTAGCATTAATAAATATAACTTCGATAAATGTAATTCCTAGGCTCCTCTTATCTTGATCATCATCATTAGTCTGATCTTATGCTCTACCAGTTTGCTTCTGGGCCCGAAATTAGAATAATTGTTCTATTTCATCAGGATTGTTGTTCATTGGGTCAGAGATTCGAAGAATAGGCAAATAGGTTAGAATTCAGGATTGCTCCAGACCTGTGTATCTTGAGGATGATCGGACTCGAGGTACTTTTGCTTAGGATTTGAATCTTGTTAAGTGAGCATACTATTTTGACCGGTACAATATATGCATTAGATATAGCTTTGAATCCTAGTTTTCACTGATTAACACAAAAACCAGAAACTGGTTAGTCTAGAATTAGAAATTTTATAATGCTGTATCATCTGATGTCCATTTATTACTGAATCTCACAGTAGATGGCTCTAGAGTAAGATGAAGATAATTGCTCTTGGAAGCATAAAAGCAAAGATATAAATGACCATGTGATGTAATCATTATTATAGTGATGAAAATGGTTGAAAATAATGACAATGATGATCAGATGGCTGGCTCACTTAGGTATGGGTTAGTTTCTTAAAGGAAAATTGTAAAATTACTTGTGTACTAATTTTTTTTTTAAAGTGCAACTCGTCCCAGGTTTGAATTCCAGGCCATAGATATAAGAAAAGTGCATGTACTAACCACTAAACCAACAAACATTTTCTCACTAATTTAGTCTTGAATAGTCTGGCTAGTGTTGCATTTTTCTATTCTTTTTAAATGGGATTTCAAAAATAGTGTTATCTTATTCTACTAATAACATAATTCTTCAGAAAATGTAGAAAAAATGATTTAAATTTTATTTTTTTCTAATCTTCTAACAGCAGTAACTTAACTGGATTTTATAAAGATTTAAATATAGTAGGTAAATCTGGAATTAACTTTTGTGTATATTCAGTAAATATAATAAGGATATTTTGACAAAATAGAAAAATATTTTCTTGAAGAGAAAAGATGAAAACACTTATTATCCCACTGTCTCTGAAAGAGAAACTTGCCTATACTCTTATCCTGTGCCTGAGTCTCATTGAATCATCAAAACGGAGAATTAATTTTGAGACACAACTTTTTATTGCCTTAAGATTATTAATTATTGTGTTTGAAATGTCTTGATGTCATGTCTCACCTTGCCTTCAAATACAGACTAGTCCAGATCTCATTTTATATGGCTTGGATTAAGAATTCATCATTTTGAACCAATGAATATACAAGTAGATAATGTATAGCTAATGGCAAGAACAGCCAAATAGGTGGTGATGCTTACAATGGGGATATGGCAATAAATAGTCAAACCTTTTGAAGATAAGGTCAGAGCCTACTATCACAGATCTAAAAGACAGAATCTATGTTCTACAGACAACAGCACTTAAGAAAAATGGTTGATACAATGAGGCAAATCCATGTTCAAGACTGGAATCTTCTAGAACTAAATAGTGACATGAGGCAAACTGACAAGTAAAATATCATGGTACCTACTCATGAGACAGGCTATCATAAATAGTTGGAAGTAGTAAGTAAAATCTATAAAGGCACGTGCACTTTCTTCTTTCTCTGTTCACTCTTGAACTAGAAGTTACACAGTTTGAGTTTAAATATTGTAAATACACAAGTGTGTGTTTGTTTCATATTACATTAATAAATATATATTATTAATTGTATTTACATGCATAAATACACCACTTGTGGATTCTTGTCTTCTTGAATCTTCTAATTTATCTTTCAGTAGTAACCTAATTGGACTCTATGAAAGTTTATATGTTATGGATAGCAGAAAAAATATAATATTAACTTTTATGAATATTCATTGAATATTGTTATTATATTGACAAAAAGAAAACCAGGATTCAAATGTCTGAGAAGGAGAAACCCATCTACCTTCTTATGTTATCTCAAGTCTGATTATATCATCAAATCAAATGTCAATTTTTGTTAACATTTATTTTGGTCTTTAACTTATTAATGACCACATTTTCCTGTCATTGTGGGTCTTAATCAAAATGAATATGTAGTGCACCAGAAGAAAAACAAGTAAATGTTATCAAGTAATAGTAAGACTGACCCAGAATCCAATAAGAGAATATTATCATTATGTCAATATTAAGCTGTATGATGGTGCTGACATAGTATGTGATTTTTATTTTCATCTTCTCTGAGCATATAAAATAAAACAAATATACTTGTATACAGGATACTATTATGTCTTTAAAAGACTGCAGAAAGGGGTTGACTATGAATTGAAAGTAATATTTTTGAGGCTTTGAATGAAATGAACTGTGTGAATATTTACTCCATATAATGTTGTTATTGCAGCTGTTATTACTATATAAATATTCATATAGTGGGCAAACAGATGCACTGCTCACCAATGCATATCAGCCATTGTGGTTAGTGCATTGGCTTTTCATGTGTTGTTTTAAGATCAAGAAACAATATGGTCTTTCTTCTCAATTGCCTGATAGTTCTTAATTGAAATATCAATAATTTCTTGAAGACAGGATGGATGCGTGTGTGAATGAACATTTTTAAAATAGATATTTAAAATCATGACAGACAAAACTACATTATGACCCTTATTTCCAAGAGGCTGTAAAGTCACAGGCCAAGATAGCTTTTAGCAGTCAAATGTAAAGGATGATAAAAATTCCCTGATGGTAAAACCATGTTGGCATTCAATGATAACTTTTTATTTAGGAATTTACAACTGCAGATCACTTTTAGGTGATGGTAGATTGCAACAAATGAAAGAACAATCTAATATTAAATAAAACCCTCTTGGACTTTACGAAATTCAAGATGAACTATCAATTGATTTAAACATGTACTATACTACAATGGCACACATATTGAAAGCCTACATCTAGTACATCTAGTAGGATTCATTACAAATAAAAAGTGGAAGATCACTATTGTGGAGCTTGATGGTACATCAGACAGAGTAGTAAGATTAGTTATTCAATTTAATAAAAAATACCAAATGCAAATTAGTTTTTGAAGAAGTAGAGGATTTTTACATGGATGTAGAAAAGATCTTTCGATCAGACCAAACAACGTAATAAAATTGTTATGGAATATTTAATGCCAGAGTTGTTAAATGTTTGGAAGATAAAAATGCTGTAGATAAATTTGATTATGGTCATAAAAATGAGAGAAGACACAGGTTTGTGAAGTTTGCAGGTAAAGCAAACTACATTTTTTGTGGGGAAAAAGCTAAAAAGAAATGAACATGGAAGTATCCAAATGAAGGCACAGTATAATAGGATTTTATTTTGATTAATAGAAAATATATATTTCAGGATTGTAATGTTCTTAATTGATTCAACTCTGGAAGTAAGCATTCATTAGTAAAGTTAATGCAAAATTAGAAAGATAAAAATTATTAAGAAAGTCGTATTAACAGTTGATATTCTAATCTTCAGAAACTTTATAATTAATTTAAATTAAAACTTATGCAAATTTTTAAAAAATATTTTCAGAAAATAAAAATTATTCAGAGTTGGAGGAAATCAATAAGAAAATAACTGATATACTTTTAAGAACTGCAAGAAAGGTAGCTAGTCGGGGGTGGAGGGGGGTGGAAATAATTTACCAGTAAAATTTTTACTGATAAAAGTCACTGTATGAAGAAGAGAAAAAATATAACAGATTTTAAAAATGATACATTAAGAAGAAATGAATATCTAAAGTTTGTAAAATGGTACAAAAAAGAGTTAATAATGTCATGAGAAAATATAATTGTGAATTGGCAAGGAAACTTATAAAAGACCATAAAAGTGTCAAAATCATTATCTTGGTAAAGGAAGGAAAATTATTTCTGCAATAAGAAGAAATGATGGATCTATAAGATGATAATCATGAAATGTGTAGAAGAGTTCTATAAAGAATATAATAAAAAATCAAACAAAGTATCCCCTATTAATGACATTTTCAAAAATGTCATGTATTTTAAGTGAAAAAGTGAGACAAGCAATTAAGTCTATGGCAAAGGAAAAGCTCCAGAAAATGATGAACTTATAACTGATATCTTAAAAAAGCAGGTGAAGTATAAAAAAAAGTGTTGGCTATATTATATAGCAAATACATGATAAATATGAATCAATATTGATATTTTAGAAAGGTGATAAAAAAGATGTTAAACAAGGCAAAACTCTCCATAGTGTATCCAGAAATTAGTCTGAGGATATTGGATGAGTAGGCACTAGATAGGAATTTTATGCACAAACCTTCTGGCATCCATTGATTACTCTGGTTGGCACAGGGTGGCACTACTCTATAGAGAGTTTTGCCTTGTTTAATAACAATTATATCCTAGTATAAGAGATGGTGATCATGTGATGTTTAACCCTTAAACTGCTAATTATATTATTGGTTGTATGAGGTAAAAATCAAATCTTTTAATTGGCCAACTCACAAACTGAAGACAAAGCCTATTGTTAAAACATATTCGCCTATAATATTAAATTCAACTCAGATATGTTTATAAAAAGTATATTACTAATTTTTCAGGTAATGAAAGAGAACGAAAGTTCTTTCAAAAATAAATTGCTATTTATTTATTATAAAATATATTCAATTTCGGCAAATATAAAGCGAATGTCTAAACAAAAAAGTGCTGATGCAAACGCTTTTTTTCAATTTTACGTTATGGAAAAGTAAAGATTTCTTTTTGCTAAATCTTAAATATTTTTACTAAAATCTTCAATATTTTTCGAAAATAATTTTGTTTTTTTAGTATATTTTTTAAAAAACTATTTTAATTTCTCATTTTATATTTTTTTAATACTTAAATTACATTCGAAATGAAAATCTCAGCGTTTTTCTTTATTTTCTTTGATCAGGCGGTTTCTTTGTTCTTTCCAGCCAATCAGAATGTCTTTTTCGGCTGAGATCTGGCTGACAGCCAATCACCAACAAGGTTCTTCTTTGTTTAGTTTTAAATGCGGTTTTTTTAATTTTTTACTTGTAAAATAATTCGGAAGAGGGCACCATCTTACAGAACTTTTAAAAACCTAATCAATACCTGTCAAACGAATATTCTAGCATTAGAACTAGCAGAGTTAGAGTGACATCAGATGTCGACGAGAAGCCTCGTAAGAGGCGGTTTATTAATGGTTTAAAAAAGATATTATAAAAATATATATTCATCAGTCTTTTATCAGATTTATACAAAATCTTTACCAAGATAATTACAAATTGTCTTCAGTGTGCTTTGAACTATAACCAACCAAAAGAATAAGCTGGCTTTAAAAGTTGTTTTATAACAATGAATGACATCCAAATAAGGAGAGAAATTATAGAAACAATAAATGAATATGAATTTTATCAGTATGTTTTGGATTTGTAGTTTATGAAAAGGCATTTGATTCTATAAACATTTCTACAATGGAAAGCATTGGATAATCAAAATATTAGATACAGGATAATGCCATAGTATTAAGAATATTTATCATAATATAACAGCAACGATTAGATTACATGATGATACTAAGAAGATTAGCATTGAAAAAAGGTATATAACAGAATGATTACATGTCTCCAAACATTTTACAGCAAAATGGAAGTCTAAGTGTGTAAAAATGAGATTATTTAAGCTATCACATTAGTTATATAGATGGAAACACAAATGGGTCAAATTAATGGAGAATTAAACTCAAAATAGAGTGCTTTATATATAACATTATTTATTCATTCAGTCATTTATACAAGTTAAATACAAGTCAAAATATATTTACACAATTACAAAGATCACCCTTCTCCTACTAATCCCTAGTTGTGCTTTAATTTAGAAAAAAAATGCTCAAAACAATGTATTTCTTAGAAAGAAAATAAGCCTATATGTTTTAATAGATTATTAATATATATATATCCAGCTCTTTTTCATTGATCTGGGGGCTGAAGTTTTAAGAAAAGAGCAACACAGAAATTTCCGACGACTATATTAAATATGTGGAAAAATATGTTAGAAATTACAAGAAACTAGTCTTGCGTTGTTAGCCGAGAGATATCGCAGCCGCCATGCAAGCAAGTAGTTGGTTGCAGACGGTTGTGGGTTCGCATCCCGGCCGATGCTATGACATATGAAAAGAAAAAAAAATTACAAGAGACTAATCATCATCATTAAATGAGTGGAAAGTTTTAAATGGAATTCCATGAGATTGTAAAAGACCTAAAAATAGACCACACGTGAGATAGATGAATACAATAAGAAAATCAGAGATCTCTTGTACAGAAGAGAAGCTAGAGGACGGACAAACTGGACTAAATTTGGGGAGACCTTCATCTTCTAGTGGATCAATAATTGTTGAAAATGATGAGGATTTAAAAAATATATAATATTGATAGAAGATTAAGTATTAATTTGATTAAAAAATCAAAATATTTAAATTCTAGTGACCAGAATTTTATTTTACACTTTCTCGTAAATATTTCTATATAGGTTTATTAGTTTGCCTTTCTTATCTTACTACTTTTTATATTTGCATTTTTTTTTAAAAATTAAATCAACATATTTTCAACTGTTTATTTTTTCATTTTTTTTAATTAGCTGTTTATTAAAAGAAAACTTTTATCTTTTCTTTGTTTTTGTTTATAATCTATTGTTTCTTTAAAACATTTATTTGCTTCTAATGACTTTATTTTATTAAATTTCGTATTTTATTTATTTTTCACTAATAAATATTTCTTCTGCCATCTGTTGAGAGTATCCTTTAGAATTCTGCTCGCAATATTTCTATTTTATTTGACTGTGGGTGGAGTGTGCAGGATTAGATGAAACATAAGAGGATTAGCATCAGTTACACTTTAAAAAAGGAGAACAAATTTTAAAAGCCTTTTTATTAACATAGAATGCAGTTAAAAAATCGCAGCTTGTTATTTACGACGGTATTGTATATCTATGCATTTTTTTCTTTGCACAATTGTTCATTTACCTTTCAAATAAATTATAATTTACTTAGTCCCAATTAACAATCCACTGGTGCGGCTTTCAAGTATGATAAAACGGCGATGAATCACCGAGGATTTGGTAAATAAATCATTACAATAACGTACCGCCCTATTCATTAGAAACCTATACATGCCAATATTAAGTTATTTGTTTTAGAAAAAAATGATAAATGGTACATATTTATAATCATATTATTAGTAGGGGACTGAAAGTAATTTATTTTCTTTGCCAGATGGTCATTTATTTCAAATTCATTTGATGTTGTTAGTCAACCAATGCGTATTAGTTTACCTTCAATTAACTTTTTAAATTTAAATACCGGCTTAAAATAGTGTAACCCAATTGCTGTATGCCCAATTTCATTGTTTTGTAATATATATTCGCTATACAAAAAAAAAAAAAAACTGCGCCCAAGCACACAAATCAATTGCGTGAGATCATGTGATTTTAATACTAAATGATATAATAAGTTTAAGAATAAGAAAGTATTTATTGCGATTTAGATATTATCTTTGGCTTATGGGTTTGTAAACGCACTTCAATTTTCAAGCACAAAAGTATGCGCACGCGCGTGCGACGATTTTTAAGGATAGATTGAAAGAAAACTTTTTAATAGATTAGATCAAAACCATGAAACATTTAGTGCATCATTTTACAAATCAATAGTTATATATGTATTATTTTTTATCTAATGAATTTAAACTTAAGTAAATCCATAATCGGTAATAACAGCAATCCGTGCGGTTAGTTGTTGGAGAAGTCGTATGACGTTCGAGCACTCAAGTAGACAGTCAACACAACGGGATATTTAACTTTCGCATTACTTAGCTGAGAATCGATCCAAAAATCTTTTAACTCCAAATCGTTCTATCGTTGTGCTAATCCAGTTAGTGACGAATGCTTTAAATAAATTCATTACTAGAAGTATTGCGCAGCTGCAAATTAGTATTTTTAAACTCTTGAAAATGTAATAAATTGAATTGTGAAGATTAATAAATCTTCAACGCAATAGAGCGCACAGCTGTTGTTTGTAGGAAACTAATTGTTTATCTATTCGATACTGAACTGGCGAAATGTAAAAAAATATGTATAAATATTGTTGATGTTTCTTAGATATTTCTTAATAATAATTAACGCTTTTTAATATAGCTAATAATGATTTTTAAACTGGATTTTATGCACAAGCCTTCTGGCATCCATTGATTACTCTGGTTATCACAGGGTGGTGCTACTGTATGGAGAGTTTTGCCTTTGCTTACAACAATTATGTGCTAGTATGAGATGTGATCACATGATGTTTAGTGATTTTTAAACTGGTATTAGATAAAGGAGGGAAGATACTGAGGTGTTGAATAAAATAATTCAATCGTTACCCGGGAGATTCCAGGATAGATTCTGGCGCTCGCACTTTTTATGAAGTCTCCAATAATAAAGCCATGTCCTTTATTTGAATGGCTAAGTTGTTATGAAACATTGGAGTTTTGAAAGAGTTGCAGCTAAACCACTACCAATGGACCTTGAGTCTGTCATTATCCCAAACCACGTAGGGGACAGTATAATATTTTATGAGGAAAAAACCTTTACCAATAGCTCCTCATAAAAAAAAACAATGTGGATGAAAGGACTACTCACTTTGCTGACAATGGCCATAGTGAGGCTTTGGGTGCTTTTTCATCATTATTTAGCTAAGAACAAGTAGACATTTTTTTTTGATCAATGTTATAATGTTTTATGGGTTGGCTGTGGGACAATTACATGAATAATTCTAAAAATCTTGTGAAGAATTTCATTTAGGCCCACTGCAATTTAAATTCCAGGTTATAGACATAATAATAGGATACACCACCTTTGTACCACCAGATGTGGTCTTGATACTGTAAATAGAGTAAATATAATGTTGTTGTGGACATCATTTTCTATAAACCATCATCATCATTTTCAAGCCTTATTAATAATTTAAATAATTTCAACATAAATTGATCTATTTCATATTTAGGTACTTACATATTAGGTCTGCTGCTTTTATTTGGCATGGCATTGGGGGCTGCAACCATAGAATGCCTTTTTAACAGTACAAAAATTATAAATTTAAACCCAAAAACAATAAATACATTATGATACTAAATAAAACTATGTAGTTAGGACTTTTTAATATCACTTTCTGACATTGGAAACACACACACCCTCTCCACTGGAGAAAGGTACAGCACTCTGCCATTGCAAACATGGGCATGAGGTCTAATATATAAGTACCCATATTTAGAATTTTTTCTAGATCTTACATTTCTTCAGATCTAGTTTAAGACTTTAGTTTGTCCATTTAATTTTCTGTTTTGTAGTAATATGTCCAGCCTAACTCTATCTCACCCTGTGTCTTTTCAACCACATTTGGCTTTCATCTCATTTGGCTTTCATCTCTTCTTATTATTTTCATTCTATATTTCTCTATACATTTATGATAGGACTGAAATCTTCATAATGCCTTTTGTTAAGTCTTAGATTAATAGATATGCATTGGCAAAACATATTTATTAAAACATTTACATTCAAGTATATCATTTTTAGCAAAAACATTACATACAAGTTTAATTATAGGGATAATTATATCCATTACATTTCCATCTGTATTCATAACTGAAAGAAAGGAACTACATTGGATTCAAAATCTAGATAATTAAGGGATCTATTTGTTTATTTTTTTCATTTAGCCTTCTATTATGTTATTATTACAATTTGATTTATGTATCCCAAACTTTCTACAATCACAACATTGACATCATCCACATTGGGTAAATAAATTAATGCCTATTACTAATCACTTATTAGGCTAAAGATTATCTATATATTTTAATCCAAATATAAATTTAAAAAAATAATTTAAACATGTCAGATAGGTGCAATATACCTTTATCAATGTTAATTCTCTTTCATGATATTATGTTATTATTTCAATTTGATTTATAAAGTGTTAAAGTTTCTGCACTCACAATTTTGATACCATTCACTTCCCATACGTATATTAATGATTGTTACTAATCAATTATTAAACTAAAGATTATCCTATACATATATTCTACTTCAAATATAAATTTTAAGTCACAGTTAAAAATTAATATGACATTTTAAGTAAACATGAACATCTAATGCAATTCTACTTCCTCTTTTTCCATATATAATATATTTTTTTAGATATATTTAAAATTTCTACGTTCCTGCATATTCTTGAAACATATGTATAAAAACACCTGACATGCTGTATAATTATTGCTATCGTATTTTGATAGTTTTTCAGAATTTGACAATATATTTGTATAAAGCTACAATCATAGCAAAAAAGCCCATAGAATCAAATTACTTTTCATAATCTACAAACTCATCTTATATTGGCAATCTCATGCTCAATGGTTCTTTATGTCATCATCATCATTTTAATTATTATTAATCCACTGTAAAAAGAAAGTCATTCCAAGCTTATTCAGATTTTCTAATTTTTGGTTACTCTATTTTATATCATTGCATCATATTTCTCTATCTCTTCCACACCTCTTAGTAGTGTATTTTGCATGTATTTTACAATCTTTTGGAATTCAATTTAATATTACAATTATCATCTATTATCATTTTTTCTTATTCAGTCCAAATATGTTTACATCTCTTAAATATTTCAATAATGTTAGCAATATCTACTGTTATCTAATTTATATATTCTATTTTCAATTTCTTCTTATTACTTTCAGTAAATGTTTTTCCATAATTCACTGAGTGATATAAGATCTATGCATTGACCTTAATGTTCACATCTCAGATCTATGTGTAAAAAATAGTAAAATTTATTTGCCAAAAACATTTTTTTTCAAGCCTATAGGTTTTTTTTAAAATATTAAATTATTTCTATCAAAAGCTCTACATTTAAATCAAATCTATGAACATTATATTTTGTCTCTATTAATACTGATTTTTTTCCATTTGTATTTGTAATTCAAATTTGCATACATTTGTTCATCTGTTTAACAAAATGGTTTCTTTCTACTTTAGGATCTAAAGCCTACTGCATTTTCAATGAAATTCGTCATAATCATAGTTCTCTTTAATTATTATTGCTGTTTTATTTTTCCTGCAGTGTGATTATTGCCTTCGTTTTCATTTAAGTCCCATTTAAATATTCCATTTGTTAGATAAGTGGATATTTTCCCTTTATTACATTTCTATGATTAAAAATACCCCCCACCCTGATCCTTTTTTTTCTGTCATTGTACTCTATAATACAAGATTGACTGTCTGAGGGTCAAAATTATAATCAAATTGTTTTTTATGATCCCAAAAATAGACTTATATTCCAGATTGTTTTTAGTGCACCTGTATAAATAATTGTGTTGTGCTAATATAGTTGAGATATTAGCTCTAAATTCCCAGTAGTATACAGCACTGCAGCCTAGACTGTGGCATGGAATCTTATATACTATTAATGGTGCATTCTCTTTTTGCAATTTGTTTTTTGTGTTGTTAATCATCCTATCAAGATAAGTGGGAGTATGGAAGTAATTTTGAAAGTTGGCTCAAATATCTTTTTTTACTTTGTTCGTTAATCTATAGCAAAAACATTCTGATGAATGTTATTAAACAAGTCCAGAGATATGTAAAGTGAGCATTACAACAGCAACTGAAAACTTAACCTTGGATTAACATGTCTTATATTCCAAGATTAACAAACAAAATAGATATGTGAGCTAATAATATGATACTAAAACTAAATATCGGCAAGCATTTAATACAACGAATGAAACTGAACCCATTAACAATGCTCAGGCATTTCCAAAAAACATAATTAAAAAATAATAATTTTGTATCTTGAGCCCAAATATTTGGGCTTCCCAATTAAAATCAATCTAGAAACTGCTCTTAAAAATAACTATTTATCCAATAGACTGGTAAATGCTAACATATATTGAATCTGTTCTTTATACCATAGAAAAGAAACTAGAGATCGTTTTGTAACTCAATTTCCAGTTTTGCAAGCATATTGCATTGTTATAAGCACAGTCACCAAATGATCACCTCTCTCCTCACTTTATATATTAATACATACTATAAGTAGAGGTCTATTTTCAAAATTAGAATTATTACATTTTTACTTTTCATTTTATGATTTAACCATTAAGCATCACATAATCACCATCTCTTATGTTTAATGCATTTTATGATTTATGAGATGTCATTTCTGTTTCAATCCAACATCTCAAAAGTTATCATATTTCGTTTACAATAAACTATGAAAAATTAAAAATCAGGGATGCACCCTCTGAAATTTTTGCAGCCAAATAGAGTTTAATGTCGCTTCCATCAGCACTGTTATCACTGAATTATAATTTACAATATTTTCCATTAATTTTAAATACTGTATATTCTTTTAAATATAAATTATTTCTTATGTCTACAAAATGTATTATAGCTCATTTGACAACAATATAATTACTATGTAATCTAATCATTATCACAAATGTAATTATTGTTATCATAAATAAAGTTTACTTTAAAACTACTACTAATAGTAACAATAACATTAGTAGTAATAATGATGATGAAAATAATTCAATTCATTTTGTTTATCATACAAAACTACAACATTAAGTCAATTATAGAATTTCACTGTGATTAATATACATTAATATAAAAAAGCAAGTATATATATATATATGAAATAATCAAAATTACCCCAAATCCAAAACTCAAACAAACTAACCAAGAAAATAAAATCTACAACACAATCAGTGGTTTCACTGCTACAAACAGACTTCTCAGGTGTAAAGAACAATAACATATTTCAATTAAACATTACCCATTATTCCATTTATTTCCCATCCACCCTCAATATTAAAAGAACTTTTAAATAAGTTAATTGCTTCAGAGTCATAAATTTTTACTAATAAAGATTCTTTCATTCTTCTTTTTATTTCATTTCTCTCAAAAAAGACAATCTTAGCTTCCTCAAAATTGATAGTGTGACCTATATCTTTTCCATGGACATACAAAGCAGAACTAAGATACTTATTTCTAACCCTACTTTTATGTACCTTTATTCTTTCATTTAAGCTCAAACTATTCTGATCTGTTTAAATCTTCTTACAAAAACAAGGAATAAAATACACTACACCAGAAATAGTCTTCCTATCAAAAATTTCCTTTGTATTATTTAATAAATTATTCAAAGTAATTAACGCTTTTCCAAGCAATTTTTTTATTTCCAAACAAATTACTATTTTACATACAATTTTATAAGAAGACAATTTAAATGGTAAAGAAATAAAGTCATATTTTTTTTTATCCTTTACACCCTTACAAATATTACTATTAAGTAAAATAATTTTAACAAATTTATCAGAGTAGCCAACACTCAAATAATCTTTATAAAATTGACCTACTCTGATAAATTTGTTAAAAGTACTTTATTTAGTAGTAAAATTTGTAATGATATAAAGGATAAAGAAAAATATGATTTTATTTCTTTGCCATTTAAATTAACTTCTTATAGAAAAGTAGTAATTTGTTTGGAAATAAAAAAATTGCTTGGAAAGGGGGTATTACTTTGAATAATTTATTAAATAATACAAAGAAAACTTTTGATAGGAAGACTATTCCTCATATAGTGTATATTATCCCTTGTTTTAGTAAGGTTTATATAGGTCAAAGTAATTTGAGCTTAAATGAAAGCATAAAAGTAGGATTAGAAATAAATATATTAGTTCTGCTTTGTATGTCCATGGAAAAGATACAGGCCACACTATTCATTTTGAGGAACTTAAGGTTGTCTTTTTTGAGAGAAATGAAACAAAAAGAATTAAAGAATCTTTATTATTAAAAATTTATGATTCTGAAACAATTAATTTATTTAAAAGTTTTAAGCCAATAAACATCACATGATCACTATTTCTTATGCTTGCTCTTAACTGTTATTAAAATAGGCAAAACTTTCTATACATATTGCCACTTGGTGCAAGACAGAGTAATCAATGGATGCCAAAAGGCTTGTGCATAAAATCCTCATCTAGTGCTTACTCATCCAATATCCCCAGACTATTTCTGGCAGATGACCTTCATCAGTGAAAAACCTTGGATCTGAGAGCACTGCACCTAGATCTTAGGATCTAATGCAACTTTCCAGCACTCACCTTTTATCTCTGCTTAACTACAAAACTATGAGACAAATAAAATACTCTAATATTTTCAATCCAAGCTCATCAACTTATATAGTCATATAAATCTGAACTCATTTCAGTACCTATACATTTTGATGTCTTTGGTTCTTTAATAACCCTAGCCACCACTATCCTATTAGGCAGGATTGGTTTTAAGCCAATAAACATCACATGATCACTATTTCTTATGCTTGATCTTAACTATTATTAAAACAGGCAAAACTCTGTATACATATTGCACCTTAATGCAAGCCAGAAACTAATCTGTGGATATTGTATGAGTACGCACTAGACAGGGATTTTATGCACAATCCTTCTGGCATCCATTGATTACTCTGGCTTGGACTGAGTGGCAATACTTATAGAGAGTTTTGACTGTTTATTTAAAAGTTCGTTTATTATTAAGAGTAAATGAAAAGTAAATGGAATAGTGGATAATGTTTAATATAAATATGTTGATGTGTTGTAATTTTTTACACTTGAGAAATCTGCTTGTAGCAGTGTAACCATTGGTTATGTTGTAGATTTTATTTTCTTGGCTAATCCATTTGAGTTTTGGATTTGGAGTAATTTTGATTATTTATTGACTAGTTTAGTTTTATGCTTTTAATATTTATATAATAGTAAATAAAGATGAGTCAATTGTTTTTGTAATATTATCAATATAGTTTTACAAATGTAATTCAACATTATTAACATTAATAGAATGTTGATTATAAGTATTAGGTAAATAAATTAAAGAAGATTTTAATGTGTCAGTTTGATTACATGTCAAATAAATGAGAGATAAATATTTCATATAAACAATTATTTAAGGCAATATTTTAGATTTTTACCAATAAGTTTATATACAAATTTAAGATCTATGCTCTTTCTTCTAACAGATAGAAATAGGTTATAGTTATTTAATTTAATGTATTTTAAAAAAATATTGATTTCTAAAAATAACTCATTTGGAACATGAGTGTCACACAATGGATCCAAATTCTAAAATAGGCAGAACCAAAAAGAAAAATAATTTATGCTTTGTAAAATTATTAAATTATTTACCTTGCCTCAGATTAACATCAGTATTGTGATGATGATGATGATAATAATAATAATAATAATAATAATAATGATGATGATGATGATGATGATGATGATAATAATAATGATAATAATGATAATAATAATGGTGATGATGATAATAATGTTGATGATGATGATAATAATAGTGGTAATAATAATGATGGTGATAATGATGATAATAATAATGATCACAATAATGATGATGAGATAATAATAATAATAATAATAATGATAATAATAATAATAATAATGATGGTGATGATGATAACAATAATAGTAATGATGATGATAATGATAATAATTTAATTCATTTGTTTTATTTAATATACATTTTTACAGCTCTATAAATCACTTATAAATTGCTCAAAAATGCATAAATAATATCAAAAAAATTCAAAATGAAAAACAGCACAAGGAGTGGGAAAAATAAAAATGATATCACTATAATAGCCTAATGTTCATATTGTCTAACAAAGACATTAATATAATTTTTATCAATAGTTAAATGTTTAATCCTTTTGCACTATGCTAGCATTCTAACAGATTTTTTTATTCTCATTTACTTAAAGCTTTCAACTTTCACTTTCATATTAAACCATTATTACTTATCAGAATATAATAAATTTGACCTTATTTGATAGATATTTTTATTTAGAAATTAAATAAAGTTTAAAACATCACATTGAAATTATTTTACAAATTAGATTTTAATCATAACAAAGCACTGTTTCATCATCAAATTTTAGGTGGAGCAGATTCAATTTGCAAAATGAACAAAATCTTTGTTTGATGTTTGCTTTAAAAATCTGAACAAATTATTTTTAATATCTAGTAAATCCATAAATTTATGTTTGAAAAGTTTTGCTTTTTTTGTAATTTTTAGGACATCACTAAATGTTATACCAGACTGTTGAGTGGTATAATTTGTAAACAGTTGTATTTCCTGAGACTGTAATTTCTATGGTAACAATATTCAGAAAGAATATATTGTTTTATATTTATAAATAAAACATTTCTATAAAAAATAAATATGTAATAATATATATTTTGATTTTCAATAATTATTACCCAATTACTATATAAAAATGATCATAAACTTTTCAAAAAAATCAATTTTTAGACCATTATAATAATTTTTCGAAGGAATCTCACAAAGTTTGAGATCATCAATCACATTATAGACACCCATCAATGTATACATTGAAAACCTACTTATTTTATTATCCCAACACCTTTTGAATTTTTTTGAAATTAAAATATATACATGAATTTTAAAGCTATAAAAGAAAAACACCACAAAATTTCTTAGCAGATGGTGAAAAATGCAAATACAATTTTGTGACTTTTGGCCTGAGAAAGTTTCATAATGAAAAACAGAAAGATTAATACTGTAAAAAAATATTTATTATATAAGTCTAATAACTGAATCAAAAGAAGAAATATAGGTATCAGAACACTTAAAAAGATGAAGTCTTAGTTATATATTTTACAGAAATAAATTATCTGTTATCATATTTTGGTGGATTGTTCTGGTAGTTATGATTTTATATAAAAAAATTAAAATTTATTCTCATAACTGATTGCAATATTTTTTATTGTTACACCTGGTGACAATTTTTAATCAATATTCAATCTTTCATTTCTGTATATAAGGTTAATAAAATGGACTTAATTTCTTTTCAATTTAATTTTACAAACAAAAAAAATTCTATAAGATTTATATTTAAAATTCGCAAATATTGAAAATATAAATTGTACATAAAAGTAAAATATATAATATATCATTCAAGAATGTGAAGAAAAACATTCATCAGAAAATCAACAAAAAAACTTTTTTTTTAATTTCTCAAATTCTGCTTTAAATTTTTAAAATTGGTTTATAATTTATAGAATTTTTACAAAAGATTCTAACACAATGTCACTTTTGAAAGATAATATCATTAAGTAATCGGTCTCATAAGGAGCTAACTTCATAATTTTCTTTGCTAATATTATAGTCAAATTTATTATCTTATAGTTTTAAAAATAAAACACATACCTATAAAATCAAAGTATACATGTATATTCTTTCCATTTTAAACAATTGTTAAACAATTATCGTGTAAAAATAATCAGAAATAACACAAAATATTTTTTATTCCAAAATTATTCTCAAAGTAATTTTACAAATGCATTAAGAACCAGATTACAAATGAGTAAAACTAACAATGCTTTGCAGGCTGGACCTTTTTTTGGAAACATTTGAAAAAAAAAATTTAATAATTTACAAAAGACTGGGAGTTACTGACCTCTTCAGATTTTTTTGGAACTAATATAGCAATATTCATTACATCAAAGTTTTAGCTTTCTAAAATAAAACTATTTTAATAGTAGAAGAGTAATCTGAAGCCAGATATCTATCATACCATCTGTAATAAAAACAGCAATATGAACAAGCATAACTGATCAACAAAAAGTTAATGATATGTATTATAATATCCATTTCAAATGAAGTTTTGAGACCACAGATTCATTTTTGCCAGTATACAAGGTGAAAGAATTAAATAATTTGTATTTTATTTCATCAATGAAAAAGTTGGCTGACCTAAAATTTATTCCATAATTTTGAAAACTCTGTTAACCATAGGATTCAATGCCACCATCAGTAATAATAATAGATGTTTAAAGCATTCAATAATAGTCAGAATTGTATGTAACATTACTAACAAATATAACATAATTTGCCTTACATATATTGTTATTCATTAGAAAATTATTTTAATCTCTCTATTCATTTGCTAACTTGTGCAAGCTTTAGTAATCAATAGATGTTAAGGTGTCTTAAACTTGTTCTGCTGGATAGGGCAGTACTGCATAAGAATTTAATAAATACTATCATCTCCTATCTCCTGATTACTAAAGCTTACACAAGATGACAGGAATTAGGGAAAATACAATTAGAAGATTTAAATATTAATATTAATCTGCAGGTTTAACACAGCAATAATTATTTAAATGTTTAGGAAATAAAATTGTGGGGTTACAAACAAGTCCACCTTGTTGTTGATATCTCCACATGATTCAACTATACACTATTTTAAATTAATCTATTACAATTAAATGCTATGTGTAGAGTGTATTATTGTATGGTTGTGAAACATGGAAATGAATAATAAAATTAGACACAGATTGGAAGCCTTTGTGATGGGGACATAAAGAACAGAAAAAGTCAATTGGTTGAATAAAATAACAAATGAAGTTTTGAAAAGAGTAAATAAAGAAAGGAGATTGATTGTGGAAATTAGAAATAGAAAGAGAAACTGGATTGGACATATATTATGAAAAAAGTATAGTTTAATAAAAGATATTTTGGAGGATATGGTGAGTGGAAGCAAGAATAAAGGACAGAAAAGAATAACATTATTGGATCATATAAGAGATGGGAAGATTTACATGGTTGAAGAACTGGGCTATAAAGAAAATGGAATAAAAAATGGATGGATTGATGATGTCACTACTCTCTGGATCTGCCCATGGGACAGAATATTACTGATAAATCTTGCAAAAATTTTAAATCTGCGTTTAATTTCTTTCACTATAAAAAAGTCCATCTCATTTCCCTTTGAGTAGTCAGTCTTATTTGCACTGACAATTCACCAATCAATTCATATCTACCTATGTTTGTATTCCATCTAAAAATGTTGAGATCCTAACTAATACCCAGACCTTACTTCTAAATGTTAAAGCAAATACCATTACCTTTTTAAAAATAATTCTACACACTTCATGTTAATTATACTGGAAAACATATCACATTTTAAATAATTCATTGTATTTTGTTTTTCTTCACAATTCTAATTTCTAAACTGACTGCATAGTTTGCATTTCCCATTTGATTGGTGTTTATTTTGATAGCGCCGTCTAGTGGTAGATTTAACAATTAATTTCTATAACACCTATTTTAATCTGAATTATTTTTACAAGCCTGAAGAAGTAATTATTTGATATATGATTACAAAAGTGAAGTTATGATAAATGTTAAAATACTCCTATCAAAATGTTGTAGTCTTTTTTTTCCTGAAAAGGTGACTAATGCAACATAAATATAAAAACTAATCAATAAAATTTTAAACCAAGTACTAAGAATTCAGATTTCATTATGCCAATTTAACTTCTTAATTGCTAAGAGAGAACATATTAATTCTTCTATAATATATATATATATATATAATCAAAGAAAAAGGATTTCACTTTCTTAACATATGCACCTTACTGATTTTTATAATAGGGCAACAATGCTGTGTTGAGTACAGAGAAAACTCTCAAACCCAAATACAAGACAGAGGCTTTATAAAGAGAAGAACAGCCATCTTATCTTTAACCTAAATTCTGATTTATATAGGCCAATTTGAAGCATCTTGGTTTGAGGAAGTTCTAGATGTCACTCTGTTCACTTTTACAGCCATGAGTTTCTTCTATACATTAACATTCGCAAAATCTTTCAATTTACTACATGTTAATATTATGAGTTAATAGAAATTATATAAAGTTCTATGCACTTAAGAAAAAAATTTGAATGTTGCATAATTTCTATTAATTTATAATATTAACACATAGTAAATCAAAAGATTTCACAAATGTTAATGTACATAAGAAAGTAATGAATGGAGAAGTAAACAGAGTAACATCTTCACTCTCTCAAACCAATACCCTTCAGTTTGACCTACATAAATCAGAATTTAGGTTAAAGGTAAGATGACTGCTTTTATCTTTATAAAGTCTCTATTTTGTGTTTGGGTTTGAGAGTTTGCTATTACTTAACACAGCATCATTGAGTTTATATAAATTAATACAGAACATATGTGAAAAGGTGAAAATATTTTCTATTTAATTACATAAGTAAATTTTCAGCATTACATAGTTTCTATTAATTCTTAAAATTGACACATACTAAATCAAAAGATTTTGCATATGTTAATATATGAAAGAAACTAATGGATGTAAAAATGAATAGAGTAACATCTTCATTCTCTCAAAACAAGATGCTTCAGAGTGGCCTATATAAATCAGAATTTAGGCTGAAGATAAGATGGCCACTCTTATCTTTATAAAGTGTCTATCTTATGTTTGGGTTTAAGAGTCTCTTGTGTACTCAACACAGCATCACCGTGCTATTATAAAAATCAGTAAGGTGGCAAAAAACATGAAATCATTTACCTTTAAATAATATAGGGGTTTTGAACTCAGACTTTAAAGCACCTTTCAATTATCCACACTATCTCATATGACTAATATATACATGATCACACACAGAGCAATAATCACCAATATACATATTTTGTGCTGAACCAAAACTCATCAGTTAGTCCAGATTATCACTTCTCATACATATATATAATCAGTGCTCAGTTTATATTAAGATAGAAAATCTTCATACTGTAATGGACAGGCTTCAATTTATTCCAACCTCCAACTCTTTAGCCATCCATATCATTAAAAATCTAATGATTAAAACCCAAATCCCATGCTGATACCAATATTGCTGTCATGTCCATGTTTATCTCAAGTCACCCTGACCCCTCATGTAAAGGACCATATCCATTTAAATACATAGAAGAGGGATGGGCAGGTTGCAGGCTTAAGGTGTAATATTTGAAATAAAGGGACACTTAATGGCAAGAAAAGTCTGATTTCAAATCCTCTATATTTACAATTAGGCTCCAGGTATGTGAAGAGTGCCTGTATTTCAAATATTACACATTAAGCCGGCATCCTGCCCATCCCTCTTCTATGTATTTAAATGGATACAGTCCTGTTCATGAGGAATCAGAGTGACTTGAGGTCAAAATGGGGATAACGACAATATTGGCATCAGCATGGGATTTGGGTTTTCATCATCAGATTTTCAATGGTATGGATAGCTGAAAAGTTGGAGGTTGGAGTAGATTGAAGCCTGTTCATTAAAGTGTGAAGATTTGCTATCTTAATATAAACTGAGTACTGATTATATATATATGTGTGTAAGAGATGATAATCTGGACCAACTGATGAGTGATGGTTTCGCACGAAATACGTATATTGGTGATTGATTATTGATCTTTTCTACATGTGTGTGAATATGTGTATCAGTGATATGAGATAGGGTGGATAGTTGAAAGGTGCTTGAAAGTCTGAGTTCATATCCCATATATTTGCAATTAGGCTCCAAGTATATGAAGAGTGTCTGTATTTCAAATATTATCTTTAAATAATAAGGTGAAATCCCTGTTATAAAGTTGAAATCATTTCTCTTTAAATAATACGTTAAATAATCTATATACTATAATCTGAGGAATTATAACTTTTTATTTTCATGTAATACAAATTCGAACTTCTTATAATAAAAAAAATAATTCGTTACTTTTTAACCATTTTAAAATATTTTGAACTTGCTACGTTTTTGAAAGTCATATATATTTATTTTATCCTTAATTTGTCAATATGAACATTAGTAATGAATGCAGTTACTTGAGAACCGTTTATTTTAAGCTTAAGTAAATAAAAAAAATGCCATGTGAGCTTTAGTTGACTCAATTACAATTGCTAATCCAATGTTTGAATGAAAACAGAGAAAGTCACATGATATTTCGTTTAAAAAAAATTATTTTTAGACTGCAGATGTCGCTTCATGCTAGATATAATTTGTACACAACTGAAGTAAATATTGCAATTATTCTATGATTTTATAATAGTTTCGTTCAACAAAAATTTATCGATCCATATAAGTATTTATTATAGCTTCTCCTTCCAGCGCCTCAACACGCTTGTACTTTTTTTTAATACGTAATAATTCCCAAAATATTGTCTAAAAGCTAATGATAAACCATGGCGTGAAATCACCCTTATATATATTATATGTTTTTTTAAAGTGTATCGATAATCATAATCAAATAGTTTATTGCTCAGCTTCTAGATAATTTATTTGGGTTAGCTATGAATTAATTAGTTTAAATGCTTGCTGACTATACCACAATATGTTAATTGAGACAATTGGAATTAAAATGAAATTTATATATAAAAAAGTAATTTTGCAATCTAAATAGTGTTTTAAAATAAACTAATATCGACTAATAAGAAAGTTTTTGTCTTTAATGTAATGCAATCATCTGATCTTCCAAATAGATTAAATGTACAAAACAACTTGTGATAATCGTCATATTATATTATATTAGTTCTGCGTTTAGGCGATGTTAGATTCAGTTAGCATTTGGATGGATTATCGCTTGAGTGCCTTGGTTTGGTGTAAAGTCAGCTATTTGCTGAATCATAATTTACTGACTCCTATCTATCTATCTATCTATCTATCTATCTATCTATCTATCTATCTATCTATCTATCTATCTATCTATCTATCTATCTATCTATCTATCTATCTATCTATCTATCTATCTATCTATCTATCTATCTATCTATCTATCTATCTATCTATCTATCTATCTATCTATCTATTACTCATTTATCCACTGAGTCATCCAGCCAGCTATCTACTTACCTTCTATCCGTCTATCAATCTTTCTATCTATTTATGTCTCTGTTCACCTTTATATACATATAATGGTAATAATAATTGAATGATTTATTGCTTGAGCATAGGAAATGACTGAGCTTATCTACAATTAGTAGATTTTGAATTACAGAATCCATGATTCTATTACTGCTGATTCACTAGATGTCTAAAATAAAAACTGGATTAAATAGAGATTTGAATTTAGGATTTTTAGGTCTATATTCATCCTTCACTCTATCTCATCAACTAATACACATGACCACATATATGTTAAAAAGGTAAATGATCCCCAATATACATATTTCACACAGAAACAACATTCACCAGTAGGAACAAATTATAATCTCCCACAAATTTATACACTCAGCGCTCAGGTTATATTAAGATAGCAATTTCTTAAACTTTAATGTACAGTTTTCAATCTTCTCACCTTTCCAACAATTCTATCATCCAATTCATTGAAAAACCAATGGTGGAATACTCACAGCACTTGGATTTGATATTGTATTTATATCCATGTACACATTATGTCAATCTAACCCCTTATATTATTCAACCATTATGTATCCACTTATATTAATAGAAGTGGGATGGCTTAGACTTAGACTGTAATGTATCTATTTCTAAGAATATTGAAGCCTGTTCGTTAAAGTTTAAGGAATACCTATTTAATGTAAGTAAGCACTGATTATATATGTGTGTAGAACATTATGATCTGACCCAACTGCAGACCACTAGTTCTGCATAAAATATATATATATATATTGGAGGTCATTTATCTTTTCTACATTTGTGTGGTCATGTGTAGCAGTTGCTTGAGATGGATTGGAGAATGAATAGGAACTGAAAATCCTAAGTTCAAATTCCTCTATATACTATAATAAACATTCAGTTTAATTAAAGACTGGATTAAGTTTTTTAATTTATTCAAACAAGCAACACATTTATTATGAGTTTGACAAATGTGTTGTAATACTTATATAAACAAAAATCCATATTTTTCAATAGTAAACATCTGGAATTAATAACAATAAATAGACATCGACTTTATAGCTTTATCTCTTCACACAAAAAATAAACTATTACAAAAAAGATTTATTTTATTCTGAAGATATTTTTATAACTTTGATAAAGATAATAAGTCATATATCTTTATTGAAATGATACATATCAGCTACAAACGCAAACACTGAATGACTTTTTCTAATGCGGAATTTTGTTTGTATCTCTGAAGGGGAAAAATTATCTAGTAAAGACAAATCCTTTCTTAAAGTTAATAGCTAGATAAGTTAATCTGTCTAATCTTGTTAATTACCAACTGAATTGTCTGTTGTTCGATATTGTTGCACATAAACTATATATGATTTTTATTTCTATTTATATGATTAGGAAATAATCATATATTTTTTAAAAAAAGTTTTTTATAAGTTTTAAATTTCAATTATTAAGGTATGTAATGGACAATAAAAAATAGAAAATAATATAAACAAAGCATAGTATCACCTTGTTCTAATTTAATATAATGCAAATATAAAACTTTATTATTTCACACTTTGAAAAATAGATGGTAGTTTTGACTGTCCTATAACCTTCTTCAGAACCTTTTTCATTATTTAAAAAGAACAAAAATATTTTAAGTATTCATGTGCCTAGTAGCATGTTATTATTGCTTCCTTCTATTAGTAGTAATATAGTCAATGCAGAAAAGATAGAGAAGAAAAGAACAATATTTAATATGCTATAAATACAATTTATCCAAACCACTTCAAACACTTTTTAGCAAAACTCTTTATTTGTACATATATATACATCTACATTTCAACTGACCTGCAGTCTTTTTCAGAGCAAGTTTATTTTGATCTTCTAAATAAAAAAATGATTTGTTTTTATTTAGAAGATCAAAATAAACTTGCTCTGAAGAAGAATGCAGGTCAGTTGAAAAGTATGTACGTATATATATATACACACACAAATAAAGAGTTTTGTTAAAAAGTGTTTGAAGTGGTTTGGATAAATTGTATTTATAAAATATTACAGCAAAAATAAAGAAAAGTGTGATTTTGGTAATATTTAATATGAATAAATAGATGATGATACACAATTTTTCTGTTGATATAGAAATCAGCAGAAAAAAACAAAGAATCAATGCACACAACATCAAGTAATTAACCAAATAGTATTTATTTAATGTTTCACTCTTGTTTATATATAAGAGGAGTTAGAGACCTGATATGGATTGAATTTAGAGAGACCTTCATTCTACAGTAGATTTATAATAGTTGAAAATAATAATATAGAAACATTTTGAGAAATAACAAAATGACTATGATTACAATTAAAATTATATATGAATAAAAATAAGTATTTCTCTTAGATTAAAATAAAACAAACACAAGAAAGATATTTGGAATAGAATTTAAATTTCCTTTACTACTTTATTTTCATATTCATAAAATCTTTAAATATTATGTTAAATCTGATCCTATTTTCAAGTTTATAATTTTGTCTTCAGATTGTCTCCAATATCAGGGCTTAAAGCATGTGAATTCTAAAGCTTCTCTCATTTATGAGAGTTCTACTTCCAGATAAATACTTTTTTTTTTTTTGCAAGGTTTCTGCTTTGGAATTTTTTATTTGATATGATATTAGCCAACAAACATTCAAAATACTTAATGGAGACAAATAATGTTGTATTTGTAATTTCTGATTTTGTCAATTAGTTAATTTCTACAGTCAACATCCATTTAGTTTATTCTATTCCAGATTTTTAATTTTTTAAAGCATTTTTTATGTAAACTTTTCCAATGTTGCATAACCAACAAATTATCACATGACCATCACTACATCACATGATCATAATTCACACTTTTAACTAATTATTTTATTCTTACTATGGTTAGGTTTAGATTGAAGAATTTAACAAGTTTTTCAATTGGGGTTGGTATCTTGACAGAGCAACAAAAAGTACATAAATTGCTGTTAAAGGAAATATATGTTGGTCCAAAAGATACAGGTGCATTGCTCAAAAATACAAGAGTCCTCAGTGATGAAAACCATAAGATGGAAATGAATTTGGAGATATTTAGATAGGATAGCACCGAACAAGGATTTGTTAAGTATTCTCATTTGGCATCTGTTAGTTGCTATAACTTTCACTAGATAATACAAAAAATAGTGAAAATAGAAACATTTGCTAACAGTGTTGCAAACTCATAGATATATTACTGTGGAAACAATAGTCATTCTATTGCAACAAATGAACACTACAAATCATTGTCATTATTGATCTGTGATGATGAATGCTGAATCCAAACAAGATAATATAAGATCTGGATTAGTCCATTAATTGAAAGTAAGTTGGGATGTAACTTGTATATTGATAATTAAACCTCACTCAGTTTTGAATATTTTATAAGTACGCAAACAGAATGCATTACCTATTTGTAACTTTCCATTTTGGGTCACAGAGCTTATTTGTTTACCATTTCTATTCCTAGATGTTTATTTTAAAAAATATAAAAACAAGATTCTTAACAATTATTATTTTGGCTTTTTTATTTATTTTAAGGAAAATTTGCTGATTATTAGAAATGTCACAATAACAACATTCTAATTCTTTTTGAAGAAAATTGACCATAACTAACTCAAGGTTAAAAATATTGTATTCAATTATTTTATTTGACTTACCTTCAGTATGAATAAATGTTACAGCAAAATTAACTTATTTTTTCATATGTCATAGCATCGGAGGGGAGGCGAACCCGCAACGTTGAAAGCAACTGGTTGCTTTCAACGTTGCTGAGCTGACCTCTCAGCATAATTGCCATTTTAACAATTTAAATGTGCTTGATGATACACTCCTAGGCCGGAATTAATCGTTAGAAGTTCATTTTATTTTTTGTTATAATTTTTATTGAGGAGGGGGGTTACTTTCATTTTTTAACTTCGCATTCATTTAGAGAAATTGTAATTCGAAAGTATAATTTGTCTAAAAAAAAATATTAACTTTTGAAATTAAAAAAAAAAGTAATAAATAATAAAAACAAAAGATTTTATTTAAGTACACAGAGTTTAAAAATTAAATTTAAAAATAAAAAATATTCTGCAAAAAATACTACACACTTATTAAATATTTTTAATTACAAATAATAAATTTTTTGATAATAAGTGTTTCCGGTTGACCTTCAGTAAATTTTCATTTGGCAATTTTTGCATATATTTATACAATTTTTTTTCTCTCTCTTGTTTTTTTTTTTTAATTACAAAAAAACTGCTGACATCTATGTTCTTAAGTTAGAATTAAAATATTATTCCATGAATCGATAATTATTCAGAGCCTTTTTAAAACTAATGTTTGTACAATAATTGATTAAAAATGAATTCTTACTAGTGAGATAAATTAAGATTATTGAAAGTACGAATGCGAACTTTATGTGAAAATATACTAAGAGGTTAAATATTTCTAAAGATACTTACATATTAAATGGTTTTAAAAGTTATGAAATTATTTAATTAATATTAAAAAATACAAATATTTTGGGCCTCAGCCTCCCATCAATTTTCTTTCATCACCACTGAAAAGTTTAATCTTTAAATTACTTATCATTAAAATAAGAAAAAATACATTTGAAATAAAAAATATTCCTTCATATCAAATTAAAATATATTTTGTTTTAACAAATATGACATAAAAATCTTCCCTTATATTATGCAAGAGATGGCTACATTCAAAGTTTTTCAAATTTCCTAATTAAACCTAACATGTTGTAACAAATATTCAAGATTATAGCATATTCAAAATACATAAAATATTACACTTTCTATGACTGATAATTAACTCTTTATTTCCTGGACTTTTATAAGTTATTATACTAATATAAATAATATTTAAAATATAAAAAAAATATAAAGTTAATAAATTGCATAAAATAATAAATGATCAATAATAATAATGCTTAACAGACAAAGGATAACAAGCCCACATCTGAGATAATATTAATTCATCATATATAATAATTTTCATGCTTGTTTGACCTGAAATAGCAGAAGGACTACAAGTGGTATTTCACACTGCTCCTAAAATTATATTTGTTTTTTATAATTATTATTTTAAGTTTGATTTTTATTATAATCATTATTTATAATAAGCATTATAATATTGTTTAGAAAATTTAAAAAAATATAAACATAAAATAACAAAAATGGAGAAATAAAATTACGTTTATTTAAATAGCTTCTAATTGGAATTAGCTTTCTTACAATCAGTTATTATAAGAAAATAAATTTGCTTTTTATTATTGTAAGCATTGTTTACTTATAAGTCTTGTATTTGTTTAAAAAAATATAAAAAAAAAAATAGTCATAATTTTCACAATGTGAAGAACAATTACTTATATTTAGATTACAAACAATATATTATTGCTAACTTTAAAAAAGTGGTGCAAAATTTATACTATATGAGCTAAGTTTAAACTAATTTGATTTTTGCAAAATATAGACATGCCTAAAAAGGTCCTGAGGATGACACCTATTCAATTAAAAAATTCTGTGAAATTAAGATATATGAAAAATTTATAGGAATATCACTTACCTATTGTAGTCTTTATGGAATGACAATCTTTTGTAGCTATTTGAATTATACATGTAACATGTTGTTTTAAAAATTAAACCATTATATTATATTGTATTCCCAAATTTTTTACTTTATTTGGCACAAATACAAATTTTCAAATGAAAAACAGAAAAAAATCATAAAGTGAATTACAATAGAGAGAACAATAGTATTTTGTTATTTTGCTATCATCAATAAAAAATTGTTTCCAATGGAAGTCTTATTTAAATTTTCTTTTTAAAACTGCAATGAAGACATCATAAAGCAACAAAATCCTTTATTGAAATATAAAATTGCATTTATAAATATTAAAATATCACAAAAATATTGCACATGTGATCATAATAGACAAGTTTCATTTTTAGCCAATTCTTAATTTTATTATTTTTTTTGACTTGTCTCAAATCAAATATGTTGAAATAAATGTCAGTTTATTCACCAATATCTTTGTTTTAAAATAAATATTTTTAAACTATTTCACAAAAATAGTCATAAATATGTAAATAAACTATAAAAAATATATTTTTTTTCTGATAAAATGAAAAGAAAAATGCTTATGATTATTCTTGTAATCATCCTTAAAGTCTAAGAACAAAGAATCTAACAGTCAGAGTATTTCCAGATCATTTTCAGATAATTCTCTATATGATACTGCCATCTTCAGATTTATTTTAAAAAAATAAAGCAATACAATTTTCATTTTTACTTTTTGCAATTAAACATGCAAAACTGGAAAATGAACATTACAGAGAGTTGCAAAAAAATGAAAAAAAGCCAAAGTCACTGAAGAAAAGCCAAAGTGACAGTTGCATCACTAAAAGCACTAGAGGAATGCAGTTGATCATAACCTAATTAAATTTATTTATTTTAATAATAAATATTTTAAAAGTTAATAAATACATTTTTAAAATATAAAATAATTTAAAACTTTAATAAATCTTGAGAAATAGTAAAGCTTTTATTTTTTTTTTTTTTAAAATGTTATTACATATAACATTTATATATATTTTATCTTTATTAATAAAAATAATATAGAAATAAAAAAAAATGCACAGGGAAACCCAAAAACAATTCGAATTTTGTACCAGACTAAATCAGTTTGTCACTTTTTAGATAGTCCAAAAACACTTGCAAAGTGATGCATTTTGACACTTCTGCCAATTTCCCCCCAGTTCTAAGTCTACGCATAAAAACATTGAGACATTTTTTTCATTCAAGAGATTAAAAACACATTGCATTAAGTGAGATTGAGCAAATAAGCTGATAGATAAGCTGGGTCATGCTGTAGTTAATTAAAAAGTATTTCACGTGAGCTTGCTCTCTTTTCTTTGTCACACAACAGGATGTTTACATTTTACCACATCATGCAAATGCTTCAAAACTTCAGATAAAATACCTGACCATTATGAACTAAATTAGAAAGAAAAATGCCATTTGCATAAAAAAACAGCATTGTTTTGATTTTGGACTTCACTTGTGACACTTTTTAGGGATGTGATAAATTTAAAATATTATTTAAATCATTCATAAGCTTGTGTTTTTATGAGATCAGCTTGCTTATAATCTCTTTCAAGTATTACAACTTTTTTTTCTTATTTTCTGTAAACAAAAACAGAATTTCACATTGTCAAACTTTTCAGTTATTATAAAAAAATGACAAAAATGCAAAATGCACCTTACAAAAAATGTGTTACATTGCCCCATAATTCCACATGGTAATGTCATTTGGAAGATTGGTACAGAAAGGTTCCTGCAAGATGTATGTATCAGCAGAAGTATATACTACAAAAAGCATGCAAACCAGATAACAATTTTGGTTATTTTTGGCTTCCCACTTGTATATTTGAAATTTCACTTTGCTGTTGCTTATTTCAATATTTTATTAGGTTGGAAGTCAAGAAGTTCAATTTGCATCTTTACTTCTTTATAAAGAGATTTTGATAACTTTTTTTTTCAAACTTTAAAATTCATGTATTTTTTTCTAATATTTTAATTTTAAAAAATAATTAAGAAGTCAGGATAATTGAAGAAGCAGGAATTTCAAAGTATGGTAATCTTTACAATGATTGAGAACTGATTGTCTTCTTGGGGATCTTGAACTTTGTATTTTTGGGGATCTTGAACTTTGTATTCTTGGGGATGTGAACTTTGTATTTTTGGAGATCTTGAACTTTGTATTCTTGGGGATCTTGAACTTTGTATTCTTGGGGATCTTGAACTTTGTGATAACTTCATGATATTATTTCTTGAAAATATTACAATTAATGAAACCTTGATTTTTTTTTTGAAAGGTTTATCATTATTTTTTCATAATAATTGTGTGGTAATTATTAGGAACCAAGAATATATATTTATTTTTTACAGAAGTGTTTGATTTTTAAATATAAAAGATAATATTTTGAGTACTGTTACTATAGAAATTATGCACACAGATAAATATGATCTGTGAATGTCTCATCAGTAAAACAGTCTATTGGAAAATATAACAATATCATAAAAATTACTAAAAAAATTTAAACTTTTAAAGTATAAGTTGATAGACTCACTAGATATTAAAAATTATTTATTGAGATTTTGAAAACAAAGAAGATGTTCATTTTGTAAATTGAATATGCTCATCTGCAATTGAATAATGAAAAAAACACTTTGTTTTGATTAAAATCTAATTTCTAAAATAATTCCACAAATCAAATGTGATTTTTCAAAATTTATTTAATTTCTAGACAAAAATACCTATGAAATGAAGTGAAATTTATTATATTCTAATATAAAATATTAAAATGAAAGTGAAAAACTTATAGTAAGTGAGAACAAAGAAAACTGTTAGATTACAGGAGGGGTTAAATAAGTTTTCAAATGAAATTAAAATTTATCTCACTTATGGATAAGCATAATATGAAAAGATCCTATTGAAAAATTAGTGCCAGGCCTGAGTGAATTATAATTTTGCACTTTCCCTGATTAGGTCTGCAATCTATGTACAAAATAAAAACTCAAATCTAAATCTGTTTTCTTTAAAAATAAATTATTAATAAGCTCAAAATGGACACAACAAGTAATTATTACTAAAACAAGATTAACATTTAACAGAAGTGAATTAAAGCAAAAGGACCAGAAAAACTATTCCAGATAATATCAAGAATTAACAATGGAAGGTTATATATTTTTAAAAGTCATAATCTAATAGTAAAGCAAAATGGTACAGAGATTGATAAATTTTATTGGCCAGATTATGATTTGCTGAAAACTAACAGTATGAAATTTTAATTTAAGATGGGGTGGTGATGGTTCATAATTGATATTATTGAAGAATTAGCCCTATATGTTTAGTTCTGGAGTAGCATGAATTGTGGCACCAGCTTTGACATTTTTGGTCCTCAAATGTTTTATGTATTCTCATGCAATAAATCAAAATATATATATGGAAAAGAAAATTAAAATATAGGTTCATTATTACTAAAAATAAACCATTAATTGGGACATTGACTGAATGCACAGCTATTATAAAATAACAATCTGTAACAATGTCACTGAGATCAAAATGAATTAGACAACATCCCATTCCACTTAAGATCCAGAATAAGTATAAGAGTTTACACAATATATGGGGAAATGCTAGTCATGTAATTAATTAATTCTTGTGGGATAAGATATATCTTCAGTTCTGCTTTCTTGTATATATTGTCAGATACAAAATCATCAGAAACTATTAATGTAAAAGTAAACAATGTTTCACTCATTTAGAAGATATTGAGAGAATTATTAGATCCTATATTTACAATTCTAGTTATTATATATGATTTTAATCTACTTATTTGTATGCAGATTAGTGTTGGCTTATCTGATTCTATTAAAGTTATTTTACAAACATCAACACAAAGGATATTTTAAGATATTTATATTCTTTAGACATCTCTGTGATGTCTTGTATTGTAATGATTTATGCTCTTTTACTTTTTGTAAATGTATTTTTGTAATAAAACAAAGTCAGTGCATATTGTTGCTACAAATTCAAGTTGCAGATTTTTTAACAGAAACATATTTAAAAATAATTAAATGGTGTTATTGAGGGTATGAATAATTTCACAGCTTGTCATATATGTAACACTAAGAATATAAACCAATTTATGAAACAAACAATACATTACTAAGATAATTCACAAGTTGAATTCCCAAAGAATCATTTAAATAAACTTGCAAACAGCGCCACCTTTTGTTATATTATTGCCAATCTTTTTTGTTTAATAAAAGATGATTAAATTCATCTGACTACATTGATAATGATATACTAAAAGATGGGTATAGGGAATTTTAGGTATGAATTATCTTATAATGTATTCAAACACAGTTGTTACATAAATAGGTTTGAAGTCAATTATATTACCTAAAAATAATGCATATTACAAAACACACAAATATAAAAAAGAAAATTATATTTCAAGATAAGAATGTAAGAATGAGATGGTTCCTTTAACAAAGTATAATGTCTTTGCAAAAACGATATAAACATAAATGAAGCAAAGGGTTAAGTCTGATAAAATGAAAAATTAACAATTTATACAAGGACAGGATAAAATAACAATGACCAATTATTTATAACAAAGATTGGTCAGATAACTACAGAAGTGTTGGAAGTTTTATCAGAAGCATCATGATACTATAAAGAGCAACATTCTAGTCTCTGAATTTGGTTTTGTGTATTTTATTTCCGGAAAGAATTGCAAGTTCCAAGTTGTCAGGTTAAAGCAAAAGCGATGTTTCAGGAAATTAGAGTCAAAAAAATAAAAAGAATTATTCTAATGTTTAGAAATAAACTGCTGCTTACATTTCCATTAACACAATTAAAAAAAAGGGGGATTTGGGAATGAATAATTGAAATGATTGGATTGGGATATGCATGTAAAGAGAAATGCAATGTCCCCATGACTCCTCTACCTAATGTCATGAATAGCAAATGGCATCGAAGTTTGCAGTCGGCCTTCTGTAGAAGAGAAATAATGTACAGTTAAAACCTTGCAATTTAGTTTATGTTCGAAGTCTAAATACTTTGAGTCCATATATCAAAACTGGAAACCAGAAATGATGTCTTTATTATTAAATTTTAGAGTTTGACTAAAATGCCTTTTCATGCTTAATTCTATTTTGCTTAAAAGATCAGTTATTTTCATGCAATATCAGAACCATCTACTGTAAGATTGAATAACCCATGGAAACCATAGGATATTATAGTATATAATCTCTCATCATCAAATTCACTAGTTTCTGGCTTTTTGTCAGTGAAGATAAAGATTCAAAGATGTAAGTAACACATTTTTGTATCTAATAACATTTTTCATTCTGTTTAATATTATTCAAGCAAATAATCTGATGTTTCCTAATTTAAAGTCCTATATACCTATTTAGAGTGAGATAGATGGATGAAATAAGACAGTGTGCAGGGGTGATGTAGAGAAGAGTAGCTAAAGATCGGAGAAGATGGAGTGAACTTGGACAGACCTTCATCCTGCAGTGAATTGATAATGGTTGATGATGATGACCTATTTAGAAGTTGGTAAACTTAATATTTGTGGAGTAATTGGTTGCTGCTGATCTAAATGTAGAGTATCTATTCTTTGATAAAAAATCAAGTCAGATGTCCCATGACCCAATTTTAATAAAGCTCGTGCTACAAATGTTATATATAGAGTTCGAAAAACAAACTCTTAACAAGTTTTGAGAATATCTATTCTTGGAACCTTATTATTCTTTGATTAAATAAATGTTTTCTGTATGGTTTAGCACAGACTTTGGAGCATATAGTCTTCGAATTGTTTCCAGTTCTTGCACTTCCAGTACCCAAGTGTCTTATGAACTCCTGAGTAATAAGCGATTTTATTTTATTTTTTAAAAAAAATAAAAACACTAATGAACTGTTTGTTGTTTTTCGTAAGCATATTGACTTAAGAGGACTGCATATTTTAAATTATTAGCTTGAAAAGCATAAAAGAATAAAAATATGGATAGTAGATGCATGCGCATTAATTCTGGGTTTAAATCCTAATCGTCACTGACAAGGCAAATACCAGAAATAAGTGAGTTTGGAATTGAGAACTTTATAGTCCTATTCTATTCATCTAATAGTAGATGGTTCCAAATTAGCGTATGGAAAAGATGCAAAAACTTAAGCGATGTTATTGTTGATATTTTATTTATTTTTAAAGAACTTTTTACTATCACTATTATAGACAACTTATATGTAACATGACCTATACGATAGCAAACCTTTTGAACTAAGAACGAAGACAATCACAAAATAATAAACTATTTTTTTTTTTTGCCATATTGCAATTCTCATGAATGTAATGAATGCCCTCATATGATTGCAGTGTCGACATGAAATTTCTCCGCACAAAATAATTATAATAATAGTAATTAATAATATTGCTGTCCCAGTAATGACTATTCTTTATATTTTAAGTGACTGAATTTCTTTTGTTCATCTTTTTTCCCAAATTCTTTCAAAAGAATCTGCTCCTAAAGATTTTAATTTCATATTCAAACTTTTCTTTGTATTTTTGCTATAACAAACTCATTCCAAAATAATTAACAAACAAATATTGTAATTGCAAAAATGAAAACGCCAAAAGTCATTAAGGTCAACGTTATTAGAACATAAATATACACGGACGTATGCTTAAAATATATTAATCTTTCATTATAGCCGTAGTGAAATAGTTTATAATTTAGTTCCTAGATGGCGGAAGATTACAATCGTTTAATAAAAATTCATTTGTATGTTTTTATATAAGAAATAGAGATAAATCGTAGGTATATTTATTATCAGAATTGGCAAATCCCGCCCCCCCCCCCCCCAAAAAAAAAGGACATACAAGTTGATTAGAGGCAAATAGTTAAGTTAAGTAAAATGAATAATTAATAGTTCGGAGTTATATAATAAAAACTATATAAACTATGAAAATAAAAGAATATAGGGTGCAAAGACAGGAACTTTATGCACAGGAGAAAAAAGATCAAACAGGGAAAAGAATTTTGAGTGAAATGTAGTTTATATAAAGGTGGAGGAAAGAGTATTGAACAATAATTTATTTAAACCACTGAACATCACATAATCATTTCTTATGCTTGTTCATAACTGTTATTAAAACAGGCAAATGCACAAGCTTTCTGGCATCCATTGATTACTCTGGCTTGTACTGAGTGGCATTACTGTATGGAAAGTTTTATCTGGTTTAATAATTTATTTAATTATTGTTGTTGTTTTTTGTGTGTACGATATGGAAAGAGAACCAGAGTAACTTGTATGGAAAATGGGGAAAACTTAAAAGTGAAGAAAAATAAAAAAATTTAAGGTCTTTTATAAAAAAAAAAAGAACAAGAAAAAGAGACAGGAGTATAAGGATAGAAATATGGAATTAAGAATTCTTTTATTGAAATGAAGTAAAAGGAAAAAGTTAATGTTGAGAGAATGATAGATTAATTGAGAGTTGAAGAAGGATGATTTTACTATGGGATATAAGAAAAAGGTAATCTTTAATTTGGGTAACAGGGTCTTTTGGGATGTGATTTATTTAGAAAACTTTTATTATTGTTTTAAAAAAGATCATTTTACATTGCATCACTTTACATAAAACAGTTTTAAAAAAAGAGGAAAATTTATAATAAGTTTATTATCACTTATTGTACATTCTGCCATATATTTTTGAATTCCAAAATTGGTAACTCATGGGGAGGTTTTGTGTGATCTGTCTAGATGTTTTGATTTTATTAAGGAAAATAAAATAAGAGTTTGAATAAAATGCTTATTAGATATTTAAATTCTTCTTCTAATGGATAATTTTGATGCTATTATTATATGGTGTTTATACATCACTAAGTATTATATATATATATATCCATTTTGCTTTCTGATGAAAACCAGTCTGCTGGTTGAAATATAAAAACATTTTTATAGAGAAGTAATTCTGTGTGTATATATATATATATATAAGGTGTTAAAAGAGAGATTCTGATTGCAACCTTGTATAATTGATGATGGGTTTATTAACTCATAAGTGTCATATTCCATCTGGATGTTCAATTAATTTCATTCTGAAATTACTAACAATTTTGACAAAAATGAATTCATATTATTTTTGATCTTTGTTTAACATTTAAATAACCTGGGGAAGAATGATGTACTCTCTTTGTTTACTTATAAACTGTTCTCTGTTTAATTTAAGTTTTTATAATATATCTTAATTCTTATAATCAATGTGTTAGGAGAAGGATTCTGTCTCCCATCTTGTATTGAATAACTCTTAAGTGCCATATACAGTGTGGGGTTCAAACCCTGTTCCAAAGAAGGAAGTTTCATATCCATGCATATAGTTTTATTATTAATTGTTCGTATTTTATATTTGATTTTTTGTTTCTTTTCTTCAAATAGTTAAAGAGTTAAAACAGTCATGAAGGATGGGGGTGTGTGTGCTCATTTATTTTGTTAAAACAATGAAACAGTAAGATTCGTATTCGAATCTTATGTTTCACCTTTTTTTTAATCGTCTCTAAAGAAAAACGTTTACATGGTGCATGAAATATGAGTAATTACTTCAACTAAAATAGTCATTTTTTATATTCAACTATTAGTAATTGTTCACATATTTAGACTGGGATTATAAATCTATTTTCTTCTGACCCTACCAGTGACAGTACTAACAAAACCTGGATTTTTAGATCCATGAACATTGAATGTAAGATAATACTATAATCAACTAGCCATTCTATCAAAGGCTTAGGACAGAATCGCCTAATTGGTTAGAGCATAAATATTTATAAATGTCATAGTTCTATGTTCAGTTTCTTGTTAATATTGTCACTGTTCTAACCAGTAATACTTGAAGAGAGAAGAATAATATCACCCAAAACATTGTGTTATATACTAACTTAAGTGCTATTATTAATAGATGAATGTATTTGAAAAGTTTAAACAAAATTTTAATTTTTCTAAAAAAAATTAGCAATTAGTATTAAATACTGGAAACAATCCAGCATTTAATGACCATTGTAATATTATCATGATGAACTTTTACACAAATTGTAAACATGGGCAGTATTAAAATCCTCTAAAATTAATCTATGAAATGTAATGTTACCTCAAAAGATTCACTGTCCACTAACAACAAGAGTTTAAAAAAAGCCTTAGTTGCATTTTTGTTTTTGAGATAAAGGTTAAATGGTTATTTTTGTTTTAAATGATCTATTAAAAAAATCTCTATTAGAATAAACAACTTCAAGAGAGTTCAAATCATATATCAATCAAATCATATATCAATCATAAATGAATAGATAGTCTTTATAAATATATATACCATACTGGTCAATGCTTATCATAAATGAATAGATAGTCTTTATAAATATATATACCATACTGGTCAATGCTTACCCTGTAAATTCATACACTGTGCACAAGATCGAACATGAGGTAACTGACATGCATCAGAATATATCATCATAATAAATTCAATATTAAATTTCATATGAATGAATTAAAGTTACTTAATTGAAGTTTAAATGAGAGAGATGAAACCAAATCTGGTTATATTTTCTGATCACTCCCTTACCAAAACTTTATTGCCATACTAATTGATATCCTAAGGTTGGCCACAGCATATCTTTGAACGGCAGAATTTTAACCTTACACACCACTTTCAGAAAGAGAAAACCCTCTCCAGAAAGGATATACCAGTACCAACAAAATATACAAGACCAAAATAAAGTAAAGATATCCATATGTCAATAAACTTTTAATAACACTGATAAAGTATCATTCCATTGGCTTTTGCTCAGTCAAATACTTATCTCTGGCAAATAATGAATTACAATATTATTTGAAAATTTGTATTGTGGAAAATCAAGGTTATGAAAAGAAGTTACAGGAATTAAATAATTTGGGAAAGACAGTTAGGCAGTCAAACCTCTTATAGGAAATGAAATAAAGCATTGTGGAATTAAAATGAGAATAACGGTGTTTTTTTAAAGCAAAAAAAAAAAGATAAAGAAATTAGCAAACCTAGGAAAACCATAAGATAGTTAAAACTGTCATATTAAAATAAGTAAAATACTGTGGAAAGTGAAATAAAAATATGGTTTTTTTACAGATTTAAAAAAAAAAGGTCACAAAAATTAAAATGATGTATGGAAAACTGCTACACAGACAAAAGTGTCATAGGATATTAAATAAAGCATTATGAAAAGGAAATTAAAAAAGTGTGTTTTTGAAAGAAATGAAGAAGAAAATATTTAAAAATTAAAGAAATCTAAGGAAGACTGTTTGACAGTCAAAACTTTCACAGGAAATTAAGTAAAGCATTGCAAAACAAGAATTAGAAGTGTGGTTTTTCTAAAGAATTAAAATAAAAAGCTATGAGAATTGAAACAATCTGAGGAAGTTCGGTAAACAGTCGAAACTGTCATAGAAAATTCAATAAAGCATCATGGAAAATCATATCAAGAAAGTGTAGTTTTTGTAAGATTTAAGATAAAAAAAAGCTACAGGAATTAACTAATTTTAGAAATTATACAGTTAAAACTGTAATGTGGTAAATAAAAATGAGAAGAGTGATTTTTTAATCAAAAAACTATTAAAACATCTAAAACCATAATTTCTAGAAAATGTAATTAAAAATATGGGGGTATTTATGTATTGGCTTAAGGTACAATAAACATTCTAAAAAAAAACTTCCAAGAAGTTATTTTGGGAAAGATTAATAATTTGCTGACCATTAAAAATTCATTAACAATGTAAGATTAATTTAAATACACATAACTAAGCAATCTTTAGAAAAAATATTAAATACCTATCTTATATGTAAATGCTAATTTTTTAAAAAAATCTTTTCCACCAGGTAAAAAAGTATTGGCAATTCATTTTCGTAAACAACTTTTAATGAAGCACACAAAATCGTATAACATATTCAAAAAACAAGCCAAATCAATTTAAATATTTGAAAAATATTTGTAACAGTTGTATTATGGTAAAACAACATTAAAATATTTTAAATTATTTCTTACTTACAAAAAGTAATTAAATTTAACAATTAGATTAACCATAAGACTTTGACAGTAATACTTAAATATTTAATAATACTTAAATACATGTAGTCTATATACTTTAAACTTGATGTAATTAGAGGGTATTTGAATCCAGATTTTCAAACTCCCTTTAGTCATCTATTTTATATTGGACAACCAATACACACTTCCATATACATGTAAAAAAAATCTTCAATATAGGTATTTTGTGCTGAATCAGTATTCATCTATTGGTCCGCATCATCCTATCCCACACATACATATAATTAGTGATTAGTTTATACTAAGATAGAAAATCTTCAAACTTTAATGAACAGGCTTCAATATTCTTCACTCTCCAATTCTTCAGCTATTCATATTATTGATAATCTGAAGATAGCTTGTTCAAACCCTTGTTTCCCAGTTTTTGTTGTCATATCCATGTTGACCATAAGTCATCCTGATTTCTTCAGCCTGTATTCAGCTCATCCATCTTCTGTATATTTAAATGAGCTTAAGATTCTACATATGAGGATCAGAAAGACTTATAAAAAAAAAAAAAAAAAAAAAAAAAAATTTAAAAATAATATTTTTTTAAAGAAGAGGAAAAGGGGGGGGGGGGGAGGAGTTTTAATAAGTTGAGTTTTTTTATAAAAAATTATTTTTTATATATATATATATATATAAGGGGGGAAAACAAGAGGGGGGGGGGAATATTTTTGGAGATAATTAATTTGTTCTACATGTAGCGTGTATTAGTTATATAAAATGGAATGGATGACTAAAGGGAGCTTGAAAATCTGGGTTCAAATACCCTCTAATTATTAAGTAATAAATAAATTAAATACTGCCTAATACTATGTTAGAAATAATACATAAAAGACACAATCTTATAACATTAAGTGCTATTAAAACAGGCAAAACTCACTATATATATTGCCACATGCAGCAAAATCATTGTGATGATTTTGGCCATTGCGCAGATAGACTTTCTCAAGTGAAAATTAAAAAAAAGATAAAACACACACACATATATATATTTATGTAACAGGATCTAATCCCATAATTTATTTTAAATCCACTTACTTTCAATATCTAATGAAGTTTTCATAAAATTGATAGCCTCAGATTTCAGAAGAGTTAAAGAACATCTTCTGGACTATTAGGCCATCAGTCTTATGAAATCTTTTTTTGATATTAAAAGTAAATGCTGTTTGAAATGAATCATGGTATTGGGTCATACCTTATATATATATATGCGTGTGTGTGTGCTTAGTTGATTTTGAGCATGAGCGCCACCAGGCTTTTATTTGTGAAAACTGAGGAATTTTTTTTATATATCTTTAATCCATTTATGTAAATGAAAGCATTTTATTAGAATTTTTTATAATTCTTACTTCTATTTTTTAGTTTTACATATGTAACAACTGAATTATTGAAATCAGTTTTCAGCTAATCATTCAAAGGATAATTGTATCTATACTCTGCTAGATCGATGCCACATATACAATTAAAATTTTTAAATTGTCACTATTTTTTCCTAAAATTGTTTGCAAGCCCTAAAAATGTATCGTCTTTGAAAATACTAATATATACGGAGTTTTAACTAGGTCGGAATTTGGGAAGTTGATGAAATTAATAAAAGATTTTATTCTTGCAATTGGGGTAAATTAGAGGAAACCAAATATTTTATATTACTCACACAATCATTATTAATAATGCCTTTATTATTATTAAATAGCATGTTTACCTTGGTTGTTATGCTGTCTGCTTATTTTATAAATGCATTTATTCCAATGTTAAACACAGAGACAAAAAGCTTTTAATTCTAGCTGGATAGTATAATTGTAACAATCACTATAGTGTTATCTTTCACAATCTTATTCTTCAATATCTTATTCTGACTACTGTCTCTTACGATTTCATTATCTCTTCAATAAAAATAAAAGATCAAATGTATCTATTGCTTGGTTTTTCAAACTGACAAATTCTCCATACAGTAGTACTACCCTGTGCAAGAAATAGTAATTAATGGATGTAAGGAGGCATGTACATAAAATCCCTATCTAGAGTCTTCTCACACAATATCCCCAGATTTGTTTCTAACTTGTGGCTGTCATCAGTGAAGAATCTTGGATCTGAAAGCATTGCACCTAGACTTAAGGATCTGTTGCAATCCTCCAGCATCTATCTTTTACATTTCTAGTTAACTAGAAAACTATGTGCAAAATGAAAACATATAATGTTTTCAATCCAAATTCATTTGCTTCTATAGTTATAGGGATCTGCACACAGTTCAATATCTATACATGATTGAAAATGGTGTGTTTTCATTTTGGACTCATAGCTTTCAAGTTAATTAGAAAGGTAAAAAGTGGCTGCTGGAGGGTTGCATTAGATCTTAAGATCTAAGTGCAGTGTTTTAAGATCCAAGGTTCCTAATCTATGAAAACTATAAGTCAGAAACTAGTCTGAGGATAGTGAATAAGTATATCCTAGGTAGGTATTTTATGTGCAAACTCTCTTTCATCCATTGATTACTAAGACTTGCACTGGATGACACTACTATATGGAGAGTTTGTCACTGTTTTAACAGCTTATGTAGCATAGGTAAGAGTAATCATGTGATGCTTGGGAGTTTATAAAATGGTAGAACACCAGAAGTGACAACACTGAAATTAATCAACCAAACAACATTGGGCAAACAAAATGATCAAATGCCTTTATTGTTTAGGATTTCAAAAGTTTGAGCCATGGATGTGTCAGTACTGGACCCAATTCAAGAACCTTATGCTTCAATATCCGATACTACCACTTTACCCAACCACACATAATAATTGAATGGCTTTATTTTTCAGGCTTTCATAAGAGATTTGACTACCAGGAGTCCCACAACTGGATTCAGTTTGAACTCCATATGCTACAGATTCTGATATTATACCACTAGACCAAAACATGCAGAGTATCTCTTTAAGTCTTGCAACATTTCTGCTCCCATTACTATTCAATGATTACTTTGATTTATTTTTTAGTGTTTTTCATTTCTTTAGACTTGTTTCTATGCAACCATCATTATGGTTTATTTCTAATTCATTCTTAATGATAATATAATGTTTATTTGTCATTGAATTCCTAATTTTAAGAAGGTGACTAAAGGTGAAATTCTAATTTTTCATTTAACAATGTGATGAAAATTTAAATAATGTCATTGACATCAAGTTTTAAAAACAATAAGTTATATAGACCTTTATTGTATAACTTTTAGAATATTTTAAATGTCATAATGTATAAATAAAAATAAAAAAACACTTTTTACGTATTAACAAAAACTAAAAAATGGTTTACTAATTTATACAACTATTTACAGAAATTAAGTTTTTATATATTATGTTAGTTTTGAGAGTTAAAATTTAAATACCATTTACAGTTAATAAGTAAATCAATTATATATATATTAGTAAAAGAAAACACACACACACACACACTTCTCTATAAAGCTGTTTTAGTATTTCAACCAGCAGCCTTGTTTTCATCAGAAAGCACAGAAAATGGTTATGTCCAGAATAGAAAGATAAAAAAATTACAACCATTCCCATATCAGATAACATAATTAAATCCTGTAGGTTAAAATTTTTTTTTCATGTGTCATAGCATCGGCCGGGAGGCGAACCCACAACAGTCTACTTGCTTGCAAGGCGGCTTTTTTTTTTATAAATTTAATTTTTTTTTATTTATAAAAAAAAACATTCCTTACAAAATCTTTTCCTCTTATAACACTTTCCTTATACAATAATTCTTATCAGTCAACCATCTGATAAATATCTCATACTTATTGTTTTAAAACAACAAAAAAACAATAATTACATTTGTATAAAGTTTTTATAAAATACTTATAAAACTTTACAAAACCCGACAAAAATAAAAAACTTTGCAAACACAAATTAAAAATTACTTTAATACATTTATGTACAATATAAATGACTCTACAAGAACTATATACAACAAAACTATAAAAAAAAAAAAACCTTGTACAAAAAATTTAAAAAAAATAAAACCATATATATATAAACCATTCATATACTATATTAGTCCACATATAAAATAAAAAACAAGTAATAAAATAATAAAAACAGTTCGCTCGGAAACAAAAAAAAACAAATCCCTAGGAAACTAGGTAATTCAAAGATGTGATTGTACCTATATTCATATTCGTACCATGAGGATGAAACATCTTGAATTTAAAAATATAAAAAAATTTCCTTCTGCTTTCTCTCTCTCATGAAAGAAAAATTATCCTCCAATATAACTACTTTTAAATCATCAATAGAGTGATCAGGTAATAAAATATTTAGAAACTGGTCTATCTTCATTTTATGTAAAATATCAAACCTATGGTTAGTTATTCTAATATTTCGTCTGCTGACTGACTCACATATGTAACAACTGAAGCACCTTTTGCATTCTATTAAATATACTAAGTTCATACTTTTACAATTGACATAGATGGGGATATATTATTTAAAATCATGAATGGTTTTTCCCTGAACCATCTTTGTAACAATAATATGTTTGCATGTTAGAAAACTTTTATCCTCACATGAAAAACATCCCTTTTCTGATGCAAAATTAGTACTAAAATTTGTTCCTATGAGTCTATTTCTCAGTATTCTACATCTATGATATACAACTTTAGGTGAATAAGGAAAAACTGATCTCAAATAATCTGTGGAATTTAATACATTAAAATGTTTCCATAATAATTGGTTAATATTAAATAAATAATTATTAAAGGTAAGATGTATCTATCAAATGACTATTTCTTTTCTTAGCTGGAAGAAGTTCCTTTCTGTCAACTCCTGAATATTTTATCACTGCCTTATCTAACAATACAATAGGATATTTAATATCAATAAATTTATTATACAAAACCTTGTTATTGTGTTGAAGAAATCTCTCATCACTGCAAATTCTTTTAATCCTTAAAAATTTGATTGCAGGTGATATTAATCTTTAAGTGTTTAGGGTGATTACTGTAAAAATGTACGTAGCCATGACTATCAGTTGGCTTCCTATTGTAACAGTCAGAATCGTCTATCTCGCTAACACACTGCAGAATTCAAACCCCAAACATGAAACTGAACATTCTAGGAGGGGTTGCCTTCTAGATATACTAAGTTCGAATCTAAAGTCCAAATTCCATTGCGCCACCTACCTGATAATGCATCTGATGCTACTACTACTACTACTATAATCTTTTACCAGTGCCTGGTGGTCAGGGAGAAACAAAAGGCTCTATACTAAGATAAATTTGGGTTGCTAATTTACATCTATGGATGTACAAAAGAAATGTAGAAAATAGATATATAGACTGAGACAGTGATAGCAATCAATAAAATAAAAGATCAAAATTAGTTTTAAATGATTTCAAATATTTATTTATATAGAAATATATATATAAGCCAGTGTCTGCTTATATGAGACAGGGATGCGTATTAAATAAATGTTAGCATTACATTCCATAAAATTACAAAAGGAATTAAAGAAAATATATTCTATCCCTCAGGCTAATAGTATTATGATAATGTGCTTGAAAGAGATGGGAACATGTGTGAGGTGTTTTGAGTAATTATAAAAGTTTAATAAAATATTTGAAAAATTAAGTGTTATAGAATATTTATTGATTTCGAGAATAGCACGGACAAAAGCTTACTAAGTAATAAAGTGGGGATGTGATCAAGGCATTTATTTTATAATTATAATTAAAGCAGAAGGGAGGTCAGTATTGATAATAATGAATTTATTAAAGGATGGAGGGTGTGACACATTTAAGTCATGGATGCTTTGTAAAAATATATATAAAATAATGGGAAATATTTGGAATGACTATGGAGGGCATCTTGCCACTGACCTGTAGGAATGCATTGTCATGGACAGCTGAAGCTTGGACTCATCCACAACTTAGCGGCTGGATGACGGCTGTGTCTAATTCCCAGGTGTGACATTTGAGTACACCCAAATCAAAAGGGAATGGACTTGGACATTTAAAATCCTTGGAAAGAAAAACAAAGCAGTCTCAACAATCAATTCATTTACCAGCAATACTAGACTAATGTATATAAAACATACAAAATGGGTTTACTTGGATTAAGAAAATGCCCAATCAAATTCCCAGAAATTCATTTAAAAGGGTCCGCACCTTCTCGATGTTAATGACGAACTTTGAAATTAAAGTAGAATACAGCATTTAAAAATAGGAAAATGCATGCTTGCAGTTTGAAAAGAAAGTATAGATTTATTAATGCAATCATGCATTTGGGACACATTTAATCATTGACCTCACACATACTCTCATATTAGGTTAAAATCAATAAAATGTAGATTTTAAACTATTTGATTATTATATATATTAAAGAAGATTAGAATAGCCCTGGAACGAGTGATTTGCAAGATAATAAAATTGGGAATTATTTATAAATTTAAAATATGCCTTAATATCGGCATCTTACTTTCAACAAAAGGAATAATTCACTCGGTCAAAGACTATTCTGACACATCATCATAATAAAATAAAAGAAAGATTAATAAATAGAAAATATTAACTCAAGGATAGAGAGAAAAACTGTTGATTATATTAGAACACGTTAAAGGAATACATAATAAAGTCAAGTAAAATAAAAGAAAACAATTTAAAATAGCTATAGCATGTTAGTTATCACAGAGCTCTTGGGTTAATCTTTTACCAAATCTGTAATTTTTGATTATCGCCATTTTACTGTGTATTTTTTTTCTTTCTGATCAAAACCAGTCCTCTGGTTGAAATATAATATTATTTGGATTTATAAGTCTTTTTTTTTTGTTTTTCTATGTATTTCCTTTGGTTAGTTTGTTATATATATATATATATATATATATATCATATATATATATATATATATATATATATATATTGGAGCAAAACTTACTAACAAAATATTGATGTTTTTAAATATTTATTATATGTCATTTTTAACTTTTTCTTTTTAAATTGCTTGTTTTTCTATTAAACTGTATATTTATTATAAAATCCAATATGGAAGATGCGACTGTTGTTAATTGTCCAAAAACAATTAAAGGGAGGTATTTTTTAATTAAAGTTTTACTTAAAATAAATGGGATTAAGTAGATTAAAGATTTTTTTTGTTGAAAACATGTTGACAAATTTATTTCTAATCTGGAAATAGATTTGAATTTATTTTGGATGTTATCTAACAATTGCATCTTTCAAAAACAACTAACTAATTAATGATAAGCATTCCAGAAATACCTGCACAAGGGTATAAATAATGGCTGGATTTTTAAAGCAGGATTAGATTAGCTACTATTGAGAGAAGTGATTGCTACTAGACTATGCTGTTTTGAAATCTCAAGATGATCTAGTAAAAGCTTTTCCTGACCCTTGTGGGTCATCTTCTGCGGCCATAATATTCTGCTACTCTAAAGTGAAGTAAAGGCCCAATGGAGAACTTTAAAAATGCTAATAGAGAAACTTGCTGTCACTAAGAAGAATTCATTTGGATCCTCAATTTGCCATTCATGAGCTGTACTTTGAAAAGAGACTTATTAAATTTGCACAAGGTAACTTTTATGCTACTATTTGAAAATGAATCTAGCCTCACTAATCTCAAATCCTGCTATCAAGATTCTAATGTATTGTTCAATTTTCTATCTTTTAAATTAATATGTAAATGTAATTTGCTCTTAAGTAATTTATTTTATTCAATTCTCTCTCATATGCTCTTAACTTTCTTTAACTTTGGTGCGTTAATTTATTTATATGTATTTATTATTTGATTTATATATCTAATGTTGATATGCCAATTTCAAACAATCTGACAAGCTTAATTTATAAAAGTCTTTTCTGTCATTTTAACTGGACCTTCATGAAGGGGTTATTAACGTTCCCTTTAAATATACATATATACTGCATTATAGATTAATATGTTCGCCAGATTGTTTTATGAATCAACATTTTAGGTTCGTTTTTGATATGAAAATCCAGAACTCAAACTAATTAATGCTCTGAAACATTTATTTTATAATTATTTATTAAATTCTGAAAGGGTGACTTATAATTTGTTTTCTATATAGCTGCTAATCTTACTTCATTTTTCATACTCTTAAAATGTCAAATCTTGTATTAAAATATTTCAGTTATTGTAAAATCAACGATGATGGGATTGTTTTATTTTAGATAGCAGAAAAAGGGATGGGGGAAAATCTTAATGTTTCTTTTATTAAATAAAATCTTAACGTATTTGGGAAATTTTAATATTTTACTATTTTAGTTACTAAGTAAAATCTCTTTCTCTCTATATATATATATATTATAGCGGCATAGCATATTATTTATATAAATTATAGTATTCAAACAAGGGTCATTTATTTTTAAAGCAGTAAAACTTTTCAATGTCATTAGTGTTGTTTATCATTCGTACTGCGTTTCTGACATATAGCCGATCTTCGTGAATATATATATATGTGTTTCTTAATCTGGGCATTGTGACAAGTTCAAGCCCATGGATTTCTTCTCATTCCATAGATAGTTGAGCTATCTGGAACCACATTTATTCCATATCACATGTCTCTGGTGGTGATTCTGTAAGTTTGGCACACACTATGCATATACACTTCGTAGATAAAAGGCCTCTTGCATCGGTTATACCAGCAAAAGTCTGGGCTGCACCATGCCTATCCACTTTTCTCTAAGCACTACCCAAGAAGGGGGTGTGGGATTTCATTTTTCATCCGGAGGCATGACCTTTTCCTCTTAGTTATTTTTAGGCTATTATGTCAGCACCGCAAACTTATTTGTATTAGTATTTCTTTTGCTTCATGACCCAGTTTTAATGCTTTAATATAAAATTGCGCCCTGCTTGGGATATATATCAATGCCAAATATTAATAGCTAGATTAATTACTAATGTTATTTCAATATTATCAAACAATCTTGCCATCATAACCTATATCTATATTTAAGAGTATCTATATGCCTTGGGAATAATAAAGCGTTCGTCTTACTATTGTTAAAATAATTTTTCATTAAATATTTTGTCATAGATTCAAATATAATCAAATGTTTTCAAATGTGTTCTATTTATTTTCATGACGGTAATGGCATGAGGATAATTTATCTTATGTGTATGGTGAATCTCTGAGTGCTCCCCTAAATAATGTTAGTCACCATGTTTCAGAACCGTAGTCCAAAGCGTTAAAGGCAGTATTATGTAATTCTTTCCAATATTCGATTGGCATCTTAATATTGGACCCAAGCAAGATGTGTGTTTATTTGTAATATATTATTTAGCTAATAAAGAGCATATGAGAAATAATAGCGTGAATGACACTATGTAATTGCTTGCTCATTCATGCATACACTAATGTCTATAATTTATTTATAAATGTATAATAATTTGTCAGCATTTTAAAATATATTTTATTGTCTAACTTATTTGAGTAGTTCAAATTCCTTTTCTCCACTTCCACATATTACAGCCATGCTTATCTATTATTTTAATATAGTCATAGTTAATAAATGTCTCATTGTTTTGCTCAGCTTTGCTAGTTGGCCGGATTAAGATTAATTCTCTTGTGCCATCACTACTATGTTATTCATTAGGTATTTGATCTGGGGCTTAGAGAGTGGGTTTCAATCCAGGCTGGTCCCTGACCTAAATCTTGGGCTTGATTGGGTTTAAAGTACATTTTGTGAGTTCCAGCTCATGTTAAATGGATAAACATGTTTTGACCGGCACAATTAATTACGTTATATATTAATGGAATAATATATTAATTATTGATATACATTATTTTACTCACAATTTCTATAAAAATATAAAAATTTTCAATTTTTTAATACAGAAACATCTAATGAACAATCAACTTATCATCTACAGGGCATATGTTTTTGTCAAAGAAATTTGAAGTCATCAGCTGCTCAAAAACATTTGGAATCATATCAAGCATAGCAATTCAATTTTTATTATAAACAAAGACTGAACTCTATACTTAAGTGTGTTGAGATGACTAAAGTACTCACTAAACATAAGAGCTTTTTACAACTGTTAGTAATAGCACACATGTTAGTATATGCACAACATTTCAAAAGATATTATTCTCCCCTCTTCTTCAGGTGTTGCTGACTTAACTAGTGACAATGCTAGCATGGAAATCAAACTTGGACCCTTATATCTTTGAGTACTGAATTTTAACATAACACTGTAACCTACTAAACCATCCTGATAAAGGCAACAATCAGTAGAAATTTCATAAACTTATCTATGAGGTTCTGCATGAGAATTGAATTTGAATCCTTATATTCTTGAGTACTGAATTTTAACATAACACTTTAACCAACTGAACCATCCTGCCAAAGGTAACAGTCAGTAGAAATTTCATAAACTTATCTATAAAATTCCTACTGATTTCTCCACCTTCTTCTAAGAGCAAAGTTGATTAGTGGTTTCCATACACTATGTTTAGTTGCACTAGGTTGACTTATGGGATTGTTTGCTATTATCATGTGAACAACTTTAAATTTTCTTCTTTATACCTTTTCTTCTCTATCCAATATTTTTGTATTTTTCCAATTGAGCGTATGTTTCTTGGTACAGCGATGGTCTGCTACATCTGTTTTCTCTTTTCTAATCATCAGTTTGTATTCTTGCAAGTGCTTTTCAATGAAACAATTTGTCTCACCAATATACATTCTTCCACATTAATATGGTATTTCATAGATGCAGTTTTTTTTCCTTTCACCATTTCATGTTTAGCTTTGTAAATGTTAGAATTCCTTGAAAAAGTTGTTCTGATGTTATACTTATTGCAGATTTTTCTTAATTTCTGTGCTATCTTTGGTATATATGGGTACCCTACAGTACCAATAATTATTTTTTCTTTTGGTGGTTCTTCTTGTTTTCTATTTAAGATTTTTTTAATAACAGTTGATGGATAAATGTTTTTCCAAAGAGTTTGTTCTTTATATATCTTTTCTTTTTCCAAATCACTGGTTTCTGAACAAACACCTTTTGATCTGTCTCACAGTGTTAGTATAACTCCAAGTTTTATGTTTCTGGTGTGATTGTATATATAGGCTAAATATTTTTCTGTATATGTGGGTTTTTGGTAAACTGCAGTTTTGATTTTGCCATGAAGGAGTCTTGTCACAAATAAATTCACAACAGAATAAGAACAAAAATTGGCATTTTTAGACATTCTTGTGACAAGACTCACTCAGGCAAAAATCAAAACTACAGTTTACCAAAAACCCACATATACAGAAAAATACTTAGCCTATACATCCAATCACACCAGAAAGAGCAAACATAACAAAAGAAGTTTGTTCAGAAGCCAGCGATTTGGAAAAAGAAAACATCTACATAGAACAAACTCTTATGAAAAATGGTTATCCATTAGCTGTTATTAAAAAAATCTTAAATAGAGAACAAAAAGTACCATCAAAAGAAAAAAAACAATTATTGGTACTGTAGTTTACCAATAGTTTTCCAGAGACATATTACACTTCAAGGAATTCTAACATCTACAAAGCCTAAACTTGAAATGCTAAAAAGAAAAAAACTGCATCTATGAAATCCCATGTGATTGTCGAAGAATGTATATTAGTGACACCAGTTGTCCCATGAAAATAGCTTGCAATAACACAAACTGATTATTAGAATAGAGAAAACAGATGTGCTTCCACAGACCACTGTGCACTAATGAATATATGTTCAATTGGAAAAATACAAAAATATTGAATAGAGAAGAAAAGGTACAAAGAAAAAAATTTAAAGAACCTTCTCACATGACAATGGCAAACAATCCCATAAGTCAACCTAGGGTTACAATACATAATGTATGGGAACCACTAATCAACTTTGGTCTTAGAAAAAGGTGGAGAAATCGGGAGGTACCTCAAAGATAAGTATATGAACTTTTTACTGATGGCTCAGTTGTTAAGTATCCATGTTTCATTCCCATACTAGTACTGTCATTTGTCAGGCCAGCAACACCTGAAGAAGAGGGGAGAATAACACCTCTCGAAATGTTGTGCATATACTAACCTGTTTGATATGCTATTTCTAACAATTGAATGTATTTGAAATTTAAATAAAGTTAAATTTTTCTAAAGACATTCAATACTCATATTAGATGATGGAAATAGTCCAACATATAAATACATCTTGGATTTTTATGGAAAAATCACCAAATTTTTTTTAATGATAAAGATAGTCTTAGTATTTAGATTAGATAGCCTTCCATACATGTAACATGAAATAAAAAACTCTACAAGTAATTGAATTGTTAATTTTATTATATATTTTTTAGTTATCAACACTATGTAAAGTTTTACATATGATGTTTTTTGTAACCACTAGAAAATAGAAAACAAGACTTTGTTTACATCATGTAACTGTGAAAATATTAAATATTCAATTGTTTCTTACTTTATACTCAATCTCAATATTATTATTCTATAAGACCTAACAGTTCTTCATTAAAACTTTATCCTTGAGAGTAATGAATGGTATTTTGTCAAAGTATATGGAATTTAATAAATAAAATAATACATAAATTAACACAAGAGAGACTTCATTTACATCATATAACCATGAAAATATTATATATATATATATATATATATATAATATATATATATATATATATATATATATATATATATATTGTAACTATATGTTGTAACCGAACTCAAACAACCCCTTTATTACTTTGGTTGTAACAATTTCCTGATGAGCATGTTGCAGGAAGGAACTATCGATTGGCATTCTCCAATGCAGATGTTACCCCCCCCTACAACAATATTTGCTGCTCATCAGAGGATCTTAGCATCATAGAAACTGGAAGCATCTAGACATTTCTGTGTTTGGTTTTCCAAACGGTGCCATTAGAATTCCATCTCACTAGAATCTGACTTATCTAGATCTAGTTATGCCAGACGTAGATCAGAAGGCATGAAATTCTCATGAACAAATGCAATGAATGATAAGTGATGCTAAAAAGATAGAACTGAACAACTGGATAACTAAAATTAAACTTAAGTAACAACAATTTTATTCTAACAACAATTCATTTGCAAGTCCTTCCAATAAAGTTCAGTCATATCCATGTGAAGATTTATTTTCAATTCACTTATGAGAAGAGGTTTAGAAGCAGTTTATTTAACAATATTTCATTTTCAAGTCCATGCATATCCATGTGAAGATTTATTTTCAGTTCACTTATGAGAAGAGGTTTAGAAGCACTTTATTTATCAATAATCCATTTACAAGTCCTTCTAATAAAGTATATGCAGTTAAACATTTATGATTTATACAGCATTTTATTATTTTGAGAATTATTACCAGTAGGTAAACATGTAATCTCAGCAATTCTAGGTTTGTAGAGCATTTATAATTTAACCAAGTATAGATGTATATTCATACACATAAATTTTATTATTTTATTTAGATATAAGTAATATGCAGTTAAGCATTTATGATTTATACAGCATTTCATTATTTTAACATAAATATTTATTTGGTCTGCTACAGATGTATATTTTTATATATAAGTTCATCAGTGGTTTTATTTATAATCTTAATTTAATTATTCCGATATATAGCTCAGATATTTATTTTTCAGTTAACATAGATAGATAAGTTTATTATCATCATTTCCATGTTGGTAGAGCATTTGAAATATAGAACACAATTAACGTTTTCATATTTCTCCATTAATTTTTTTATTATAAATTTTTGTTATATAATTAATAATTGAATTATTATTATTTTTAATTCTTATCTTTTTACTTGTTGTTCTCTTTCAATAACAATGAGGCTTGATGAATGGCACTGTAGACTGAGGCTGGAGCTTACTTCATGATCGTGGATACAGAGAAAAAGGTGGGCTAACCACCCATGTTAAATTGTTTCTTCATGGTTAAGTTTTGATTTTTCTGTCTTGCCTTACTTAATAAAAATGATAAAAAACAAACACTGTCTGATAATCCAAATTTTCCAGCTTATTTATACTTTCTCTGCTTGATTTCCTCTCTTGTTTATTCAATACAATTGATAGAAAAAACTACTTTCTCTTCCCTTAATCTGAATTTTCCAGTCTATTTATACTCTCTCTGCTTATCAGAATGGATTCACTTTACATGATGCTTGCTTCAATTGGTGTTGGTGTATGTTTTCGTCCACGCTCGTGCCATTTCCTCCAGCTCATTAGCTAATCTTTTTGGTGGTAAAAGACCATTTTCAATTATCTGGCTATGTGTTTTCAAATTCCAATTAATTTTAAATTTCCTTGCCTGGAGCATTGGCTTAACACCTAAGTTATTTTGCCTTACAAATTATTTTCTGAAATACAAAATAAGCTTATCCTTTTTTTTTAATGTTTATATATATATATATATATTTCTTTTTTTTACTTTATTGTTTTTCTTTTTTTTGGATTGATGAATTTTAATAAAGAAAGATTTATACTTTTTTTTTAAATTGCAGATTTAAACGTATTTGTTGTCTTTTTTTCTTTTTAATTTGACAAAATTATCTTTCTTTTTTTCATTGCTGTCAATTTTCATGATTCCTTTGTTTCTTTAAATTTTTAGTTTTCCTTAACCATTATTAAGTCTTTTCTTTTCTTTTTTAACAACAAATCATGCTAGTCTTTTTAATTGGGAGGGGAGGATCTTTTGAATATATACATGGAACAGTATATCTGTTTCATTACCCCCCACCAAATTTTGGGATGAAATTGCCTGGAATAAACAAATTAGCACAATATATCAATACAGTAAATCAACAGTCAATCTGGTGACTGGATTGAAAATGGTTCTTCTGTAGACTAGGCTAACTATTGAGCCTTTGCCAGCTTGGGCAATTATTTAAACATAATTTGGATGCACCAGCTTAGTGCCTATCCATTAGAATACACAATAATCAGAAATCAAAACAATAATGCTGGGACATTTAAAATATGCTGATCATCATCAATGCTCTGGCCATTTAAGTACCATTAATGTACTGGCCAACTATAACTTAACTTTTAATAAGACTAAAGTAAAATAAAAGATAATAGTGCATGGGATTTAAAGAATATCCTCTTTTGTGCCAACCAGGATAATGATTGATCATCTCCGGATGCCCCAACACACTAAATACACATCCCCATTTATATGTTCATCCTGTGCATGAATGTATCTCAGAGAACATAAGCTCTATTACTGTATGTGAACAAGAGATGATGGAAACAATTTTAACAATTAAGTAAGTTTACTAATAACAATAAAAATGGTATTTAAGGTCTTATAGGTTAAGGGTTCTGATTTTGATATAATACACAATAATAAAGTCATCACTCTGTAATTTACAAGATTACAAAATTCAAATTATTACATTAACTGCATTATTTCTTAATGGGTATCTATAAACGCATACATATATCCATACACAGACGTGCGTTTTATAACATAGGATGAAGACATTTCAATTAAACATAAAATAATTATTGCATTTGTGACTTACATAATTACTAGTCAAAATTCAAATTGTTACATGGGTTTACCTACATGTGTGCACAGACATGCGATTTATAATATACAATTATATATACAACTAAAGTCATTACATTGATTTACAATATTTATGTATTATGCTAATTTGTTTATTCCCTTCAATGATGATGATGGAAGGTTATTTCTCTCGAGTATTTACTTATACTTACTTTACTTTATAATGCTGGTTGATAGTTATTTTAGTTGCTGGCTTATCTCTCAATGATCTCTCAGAGATTTTTTTAATCTCATGCTCTTATTAAATATTTTATACTTATATACACTGATTTTTCATCAACCCAGATTCATTCATATTTTCACCACTGTCATCCACCCCATTCCGTTACAATATATATATTAAATAAGGAGTCTTACAAGCTATAGATATAAATACCATATCTGAATTTATCCATATATGATTCATAGTTAAAACATATCAACAATTTAGTTGGGTTGCCTCAGCTATAAACTGCATAATGAATGTTATAAAAGACAATGTAGAGACACTGTAAACATAGTTTTTTTAAATCTGTTATCATTCAATTCTTACTTTTATATAATTTATATTTTCTGTTCTTGTTTTTTATTTGCTGAATTTCTAATTTTGTTACATATTAATGTTTACTGTCTTTCCATAATGTAATATTCACTGACCAATTGAGGACCAATGCAAACCAGCTAAAATATTGGTACATTGGGACTACAAAATGTACACATATGAACTGGGATATCTTCCCCCACACACACTTTTAAATGAAAAGAGAAATAAATCTTAACCTTTTAACCGCTAATTATATTATTGGTTGTATGAGGTAAAAATCAAATCTTTTAATTGGCCAACTCACAAACTGAAGACAAAGCCTATTGTTAAAACATATTCGCCTATAATATTAAATTCAACTCAGATACGTTTATAAAAAGTATATTATTAATTTTTCAGGTTATGAAGAGAACGAAAGTTCTTTCAAAAATAAATTGCTATTTATTTATTCTAAAATATTCAATTTCGGCAACATAAAAGCTATAATATAAACAAAAAGATCGACTTTTATGTTATAGAAAAGTAAATATTTCTTTTTACTACAGATTCAATATTTTTACAAAAATCTTTATTTTTCGAAAATAATTTTGTTTTTTTAGTTTATTTTTTAAAAATTATTTTTAATTTGTCAAATTATCCTTTTTTTAATACTTAAATCACATTCGAAATGAAAATCTCAGCGTTTATCTTTATTTTCTTTGATCAGGCGGTTTCTTTGTTTTTTCCAGCCAATCAGAATGTCTTTGTCGGCTGAGAACTGGCTGAGAGCCAATCACCAATAAGCTTCTTTCTTTGTTTAGCTTTAAATGCAGTTTTTTTTTTTTTTTTACTTGTAAAAGAATTTGGAAGAGGGCACCATCTTATAGAGCTTTTAAAAACCTATTTAAAAACATATTGAACGAATATTTTCGTATAAAAACTCGCAGAGTTAGAGTGATGTCAGATGTCTATGAGGCGGGAAAAGGGTTAATACAGTGACTATTCAATTTGTATTCATAAAATTATGAAATAATAAAAAATGAATGTAACTGTGTTAATCTTGAAAGATGACAAATAATAATATGTTTATAAACTATAATAAAATGAGAAGAGTAAAAATATTTGCCCTTCATTTATATAAAGGGAGAACTAAACAACTTAATGATATATTTGTTTTTATTATGTATATTTTTTTTATTGTGAATAAATAAGGGTTATTGATGAAAGACTTAAAAGATTGAAGTGGAGTTGGCCTGTATATATTGCTAAAAGTCATAATAAATGGATAGTTGAAATCTTAAACTGAATTACAAGAGATTGTCAAAGATCTAGAAAAAGACCACCTTGAGATGGATGGATCAATAATGGTTGAAAATGGTAATTATGATGATAAACATAAACCAAATTAATCACTGATTACCAAAGACATTAGCATATATATATTCTAACTAACGAAAAAATTAAAGAAATATGAAGAAGGTCATTTCTAACCAAATAAAAATTTAGAGAAATGAATATTTCTTAAATATATAAATTTTTGACAGATGCGTTTCTTAAGTATCAATTAAATATGCAATGCATATTTATATATATTCTAGTATAATAGGTATAGATTAGATTTAATCTGATAATTTCTTAAATATAAGGCATAGACTAATATATTTCGTACGTATAAATTAAATTTAACCTCCTTCGTGCGACCGCGTTACATGCCAATAGTAACTATATAAAATCAATTCAAACAAATTAAAAGTTATTCTTTATTTTGTTAACTTTATAAAAACTTAATAAATTAACATAAAACGCGTTTTGCAATCTCTCGATCGATCATCCACATTGGATTTTAAATAGCATGAAATGATTGGGAGAGCTTACAAAAATCATACAACTTTATTATAACCAATGAGAATTTTATTCAAATGATCGCACATCCACGTTATGCATTAATTATACTATATTCAAACTATACGGCATTTACACATTTGCAGATAAATTGCATGCCAATTACAACATTTTAAGAATGGATCGATGGATACTTCATCATTCCCAGCTGACACTATGTCTGAGGCCTACTGAGATGATGATGATGATACAGAACATTTATAAGCTTATTTGCCAGGGCGCCAAATTGCAGCTCCAATAAAATATAAAGGTTAAATCTCAATTCAATACTCTTAGTAATAATATTGCATGAATGGGTTAATACATAATCGATTTAGAGAACACTGAGAACGCATTAAAATTGACAATATTAATATCTTTAAGAATTCCAGGCTATTCTCAGCATAATCCCATTCACTATGATTAAAGCTACAATTAAATTTTATTCTAATTATAAAGTTCTATATTCATCTCCACCTTCCTGATCCATCTCTTCATCAATTTCACGTCCATATGTCTATTACACTATTATTAATTTTATCATTAAATTTTACACCTTTGCTAGCTCATCTCCTCTCATTCTAATCTCTTCTCAGGGTTTTTCGAACAATTAGGTGTGGAAATCGAATAAGCTGCTATAGGTTATTGGTGATAAACATTCCTCTCTTGATCGCCTCCAAGGTGATCTCAGTTGTCTTTAATGCAATCTAATATCAATTTACATTAAAGCTGGAATATTTAAGCTTATTAATATAAACACATCATAAAACATAGTCGCAATTATAACAACATTATATAAAATAAAATGCATCTAGAGAGGTTTGAATACAACGGATGGGGAAAGGATTTTATGCCCACCCTCTGCACTCGCTATCACTCAATACTATCTCTATTCTCGATTTATATTTAAACAATATTAAATTATTTGGTAATTTTATGCATTTAAAATTAACCTTTTAAATAATTTTACTAAATATTAATTACGTACATGATAATTCAAATATTACTAATATGATATTGATGTATGATTGGATTGGAAATATCTAGATAATAATAACCCACAAAAACATGGAGACACACGCAAATTTTTATTTAAAACAAATAACAAATTTTATTTGACAAACTATAAGTCCATCAATACAAAAAACAACAACATATACATTACATTATATCTACACTTTCTTTTTACCTTAAATATAGTAAATACCAATTTCTTCCCGTTTTCAATGCTTTCCCTTTTTACTACAGATATATTTTAGAAAATACGTAATCGATTTTTTTTTCTCTAATTAAATTTGATAATTTTGTTTAATAAATCTAAAGGTAATATTCCCTTGCAAATTTCTTGATCTTATCCGATCATCCTGATTAAATATTCTTTGGCCCTAATCTTTACAACAGAGATATCTTAATAATAGTAAGACTAAGTTATTGCAAATAAATTGGCATTAAGATCAAACATCATCCTAGTGCACTCTCTATGTTCATGTTCTTATAACATAATAATATTTTAACAATACTACCTTTCCAGCGAAGTTCTCAGCTGGCCATGTAAATATTTATTAAATACAATTATATACGCATTGCTTATGCCCAATCATTCGTAAGTTTTATTTAACCCTTAACAGTTATTAACTTAATTATTTTTGGCTCGTATGCTAAATCAAATCTACATAAACAATATTCAAATACACCAATTGCACATACATTATCTGCATTCATTCAGACATTAAATTGAGTTTGCGACCTGGTATCCAATACTTATAATAATGCTCATCATGGCTATCCTCTCATACACACGTAAGGAATATCAAATATTAATATGAGGCAGGCAGTGACCCGAATAAGAGAGAACCTTTTCACTAAGGTTAAGATATGCTAGGATTTTTTTTATCGCTAGTCATATAAAAAAACATAGGTATACCAAATACCTCTGGCCATCAAAATAAGAAACCTTCTTACGGTGTAGAGCATACTTAAGTGGGAAAACTCTTCCACTGGGTTCAAATACTTTCTGAATATAGCATATATCTCAGTGAGTTAAACTTCACTGAATTTGTGGAGATCTTTGTCTATCCACGCACACACAGGTCGAAACATCAAATTATACAAGTAAAATTTTCACAACTTTAATATTCTTGCAAATTAGTGTATTGGAACATGAGCCCATAAATTTTCCAAGCATAAATCAGCTTGTTTCTGGCCTTAAATCTATGATAACAATAATAATAATAAGCAATAAGAAATGCGCACAAAATTCTCAAAACTATTTCCAGGCACTTTTATAAAAAATAAAAATGATGATGATACTCAATAAACAAGCAATTCATTTATAAATCTAATTATTCGATAATAACTTCTGATGCTAACACCCATATCTCTTAATTGTTTTGTTTTTTTTTTTAAATTGAGGAAAAAAAAATTGTTTGTAAAGCATTTTAAATAAGGCATATCAGTTCTACCCCAAATAACCACAATAGCGAAAGCATTTAAATAAACATATATAAAATCATATGAAAACAATTTCTACCCCCAAAATAATGCAATAGTGATTACATGAATTAATTTTTTTTTTAAAAAAAAATGCTATACGTGATATACACTATAAAGAGCGAATAATAATAACAATAAAAAAAATTATACTTATAGCAGTCTTTTAGCAGGTGTTCTTCCAGGTTCCTGATTTCTCCTTTTTTCCTTTTTTTTTTCTTGACCGGTTTATGAGAGCATATAAAGTCCTTGTTGTAAAAAGTTCTTTTGATAGAGTTCGATTCCTTTTCTCTCACATATACAGTTTCTATTTTGCTGAATGAGTTCCTCATTTCCATATCTAAGTAGATTACCTTTAAACTTTGTAAATTTCTGCAAGTTTCAGTCAAACGGCCTTCATTTAACTTTTTCACAATATCAGTCTGTTTTTGATTGTCCTTTTCCAATTTTACTTTCATTCTGTAGATTTAAATTGACTTATATAAAACGATGTCAAACTCAAATTTTAACTTCTGTGCTTTAAATTTTTACTACATCTGTTGAATAGCCAACTTCTGGAAGGTTCCAAGTGTGTGCCCCCTTAAAATTTACTCACTATACATTGTTATATTTAGTCGAATTATTCTGAAGAGACAAAGTATAATAAATATGATTTTCAATTTTATAACACAGTTTTCTTTTAGTCAATCAAGGAAAACTGCAACAGATAAGTTTTAAAAATACAAGCAAGTCCTTTTTTTTTTTTTTAACACAGCTTTTATAGAGACGTCCTTTATCTCTAGAACTAATTGACATCCCCCCCCCTCTCAATTAAATCTAGCCTGTTGCCTCTTCAGAAAAACCAGGCATAAATTTCAAGTCAAATAGACAGATTAATTTTACAATCTAACATTTAATTGCCAATTAATTTTTGACACTTTGACAGACCAGAATTGACCATTCACCGTTAATGGCCTAAATTAATGGTCCCTTTAAATTCCTTAGTAGGATCTGTGTATTTTAAGGAATGATAATTAACTGAATAAGATAATACACACTAAAATAATCTTACCTTTCCCTTTAATAGTGAAACACAATATATTGCAGCTGTTTCAAACTCAGACTTGACATTAAATTTGACTGCTAATATTAAACTTATTTAAAAGATTTTAATTTCTTATTTAAAATTGCTTTACATCATGTAAGAAATGATTATTAATTTTACATTGTACCATCAAGATCTACAATTAAATTATATATACACACACATCGCAGGTATATACTTTTCTTTAAATTTAGATTTTTAATGCCTTAATCTTTATCTATTACAACTATTCTACCTATATTATTATTTATTTACTTCCATAAATTATTTATTTCTAACCTAGCTTAAAATAATGACTATTCATCATCACTATCCTAATGTAGTTTTCAATAGTCACACATCTTCCTCTTCTCAGTTAACCTATCAACAAATATATAAATCCTGCTTTTCTAATATTTTTTAATATCAATTTAACCCATAAATTAAAATAAAATAATCCTCTGGTTATAAACACATTAACAATAAATTTTTAGATTGCTCACTAGTCAAACATATGCAATCCCTTATAAATATGGGTTCAAACTCGGTCTTGGCTTAAATTTTCTTATTACACACACAAAAAAAATACATATATTATGAGGAAAATTTGGATAGAACCTTCTCTTTCATAGCTAACTTAAAAAAAAATGGAGCCTTGGACAAATCCAAGGGCTACAATATATATATATATATATATATATAGTATGCTGATGGTTTGTTGCAACATAAGATGGCTAAGATCAAACATATTGATAAAAACAAAATTTGAAAATATATATATATGATGTTTATAAGTAAATGTTCATCCATGGGTTTGAATTTGAATAGAATTTTAGAATTGTTTTGAGGTACTTGAGAATTTCCAAAAATTGAGATTACTTTTTCAAGTATTGGATGATGGACATTTTAATTAGATATTCAGTCATTTATAAGTAAATGGTATTTAAATATTTTAAGTAATATCCAGAAAGGAACAATTTTAAAACCTCTCTTTCACCATTTTTCTGGAAATAGATGCTAGAAAAGCTTTTCTCTGCAATAAACTTTTTAAAACAATTTTGCTTATATAAAATAAAATTCATGTATTTCTATATAAATCAGATGTAATATATATCCAAGACATGTCAAACATGCTTAAATATATGTAACAAAGCAAATTAATTAAGCCACAGAGAAGTGAATAAATGATAAATATTTACTATTAATTTTTATCACCACCTGTAAAGTCTCCTGTTTCAAAATGACATTCTATATAGGATGAAATGCTTATTATTTTCTTTATGCATGGATGCTGGTACACACCTATTTATTCCAATTGTATTCATATATGATTGTTATAAACACAAGCTCTTTAATCCTTTATTCTGCTTATATTCGACATATATTTATAATAAATGCAATTAGTATACCTTTGCCTGATACCATTTGTGAGATATAGGGTCTACTTACTTAGCAACTATTTAAGTAAAAGACTCAGTGTCCTTCTAGGTTTATCTAACATTGTCAGCTGTGCCATGATAGTTTGTCTCATATGTAGATATGGTCATACTTCCAACGGTATCATGACAGCTTGCCTTGTGTCAGATTTTTATTCTAATAACTTCCAGTTCAACATGAATATGCTTCACTGCTTTAACAATATTGTGGATAACAAGAATACTACTGTTTATCTTTGAAAGTTATCTTTTCTCCAAATAAACTGCCTGTTTTAGCCATATCTCTTCCCATAGTGAGGGCAGTTGGATTCCTTGAACATCATCACCTATTGGCATGTTTCTGTTAATGGATATAAATTATCTATTTATATATTCATTGATCTGTATTGATAAATGCTTAAGCTGATCAAGATAAGATGGAATCTCAACAGGTCTATTAGTTCCCCTAGCTACAATTACCTATTCAAGAATGTAAATCACTGAGATCCTTTGATGGACATCTAATATTTTTTAGGTCTATTTAATTGTTATCAGGTTTAGAGTCTCCTTCAATAGATATGGTATTTTTACCAGAAGGTCTGGTGTCTTTATTTGTATATCTGATGTCTTCATCAGCATGTCTAGCAATTTTGAATATTGTAAAGCCTCTATTGTTGGCTGGTAAGCTATACTTTAATCTTAACTCATCTCTGCACCTGTAATGTTGCTATGCATCTTCTATTGAATAATCATTATTTGTAATCCTTTTTATTTGAGCACAATTGCTAAGACCAATTTACTAGTTTCACTATGTATGTGAAATAGAATTTGGATGCCTAATAATAAGTAATATTTCAGTAGTGTAATTTTGACTACACCATTCTTGTGCAAAAAAGGGATTGGCTTTTATTCACTTTTAACACCTTGTGGATGATGTAATCATAAACATATGTCCAAAGATATATGAAAAAAACTATGATCACCAAGATGCACAGTTCATGCTGAACCAGAACTCTTCAATTGACCCAGATGACAATCTCTTTCATATACCTTTATTATTATTCAGTATATATATATATATATATATATTGTGACCATCTGAATGGGCACAGGGGTCTAAGATACCTTGTATCTTAGATAAATAGCTATATAGTATTATAAAAAAAAATGAAATAGCCTTAGAATTTTAAAAATTTTGAACAAGATTATTTAAGGTTTAAATATGGGTTGTTGTGCAGTTTATGGACCACTTGATAAGTATTCATTAGTATTATTGTGATTAATAGGGTATATAATGTAAGGACGGGGGGTGGTTTGTTAATGAAATTGATATATTTTGTTGGAAAAATGCAAAGTTATCCTATGTTAGTATAATATTTAGTTGAATGGTTTTAAAATCCTTTATTTATTAATTCTTATCCTTTTTGTCAACAGTTAATAGAAGTTTTGATTAGATTTAATCAAGGTAGTTCAATATTTAGGTTGTAGGGCATGTGTATGCATGTTTGACTGCATTATGTTTCATTTCATTTTCGTCCTTTAAATAACAGCCAACAATAGTACATTCACAATAAAAAAAACATTTAAACTACAGTAGTCATCTTAAATAATTAATAAATATATATTTCTTTCCAGTAATTAATAAATAGTTGAATCAATAAATTATTTTACAAATTAAATAAATTATTAATCATTTTTTATTTGATGGTTAATTAATATTCATTTTTCTTTTAAGTTTGTAAAAGATATTTATTTTAATTATTTGTATTATTTTTTTTTTGTCATTTAATTCTGAAAATCAAAATCATTTTTTTTTGTTGTTGTAAAGATTTTTTTTTTTTTTTTGAATACGTAATTAGCAGAGCTGGCAAAATGCGTGGGAGTAAGCTAGTAAAAAAAAAAAAAGAACTGTTACTAAAAAAAAGAGAGAGCTTGTAACAAAGATCTCCAGTATGTAAAAAAAAATTAGCTTTGTAAAGAATTATAGCCATAAAAAGACAGTGGCTTATATTTTTCAAACAACTAAAGTTAATTGCTGAAGTCAGATTAGAAGAAATATATTACGGAAGGAATTAATTTCAATATGCAGCACTAAACTTTATAAAGGTACTCGCTTTGCTTATTCTCTTTCAATTTAAACATTCTAAACTAATATTTTCGTCACTATTGCTCTTGTGAAGATGTATATTAACATCATGCAGTCTATATTATTTTATTTTATTTCAGTTTTAAATAAGAATGATTCACATAAGTATTATTATTTTATCATTAAGCAACGTATTTTTTTTTTGATATATGGAAAACGTGTGCAGAACTGTTATATAGAATACATATTATTCTTATTATTTTTCGTGCTATGTCTTGCGAGGATTATACATAGACTTAAGGGTGCATCTATCTTGATAGAGCATACCATGTTTAAATTCATTGTAATTAGATAACAATACTCATTTATTGGATATATATCTGGAGCTAATATGCATTTATAAATTAAGGAAATAAAATATAACTACTTCTGTTTGAATTGAATTTGATGGACAAAATTGCTGGTAAATTTAGTTCTCTTCAATAAAAACGGAATATGAAATAAAACATTATTAATCATGGAATTACTAAAGACAATTTACAGTGGATAATGCTATTCAAAATAATAAGGACAATTGCGTATTTAACCCAGAACGGCACGAGGAATATCGTATATTTCTCAGTATAATAAAGGAGAAATTAACTGCTTGTGATTTGGTATCTCAATGGATATGTTATGAATATTGGAAAGTAGTGGGTTTATTTAAGTTAAACTTTTATATTTCTTTTTTTAAGTTATACTGCAGAAGTGCATTTAATTTAAAGTCAGTTTGAAATGTGTCCTACGTTGTTTATTATAATATCCCGGAGGAAGCTTGGCAATGAACTTTTATTCAGATTACAAAACTAATAACTTTTGTGTTTTTATCTTTTTAATTTTTTTTATTACTTAACTCATATAATGTATATAATGGACAGAGAAGCTTTATTATTATTATGTTTATGTTATCATCTATGTTATTTTGATTTTCAAGACCGTCTCGGAAGTATGCCTACTTTAAAAAAAAAAATAGTACGAGCCGGTAAAAATATTGATTGTGCTCAAATAGGTCTTATCATTTTCCTTAAGAGGATGAAGGAAATATTTTTAATAATATATTTATTATTAGAGAGGTTTACATTTATTTTGCATATGCTATTATCTTAAAGTGAGAATTATTATTATTATTATTATTATTATTATTATTATTATTATTATTATTATTATTATTATTATTATTATTATTTGAATCAACGAACGAACGTATAATAAAAATAGTTTGTTAAATATAAAAAGAAAGTTCGTTCATAATAATTAGAAGCATTAAATCTTAAAAGTAACCTAAAGTTTATTAAATTAAAAAAATTATACCTTAATGCAATATTTAATTATCATATTACCTGCTTAGTGCGTAATTTAGAGTTAGTGTTATATATACTTTTATTCGCGAGAGTGTGTTTGTTTTGCACAATTGTAATATTTGTGTGATAAAGTATAATTTGTGAATATTTTATGCATAAATTCGTACACTGTCGTATTTCCTGAGTTGAACAGATTGATGTATTATCTGTAAGTATTTGTCTGCTAGCATGTATTTATAAGGTTCAATATTTTAGAAGCTATGATAATGGAAAGAAATCTGATTGCGTTGTAATATTTATAAGGATAAAAGATCTTGCTTATTTAATATATGTTAATAATTTCCATGAGTAGAGCCTAGTTTATTTTATATGTGTATGATTAATGATATTGTTGAAGTGATGTTCTTAGGGCCCTGGTGAAGAGGATTTAAAATCCCCACCAAATAATGTATTTAGCAGTAAAGGAGTTATTGTTAAAAGATGATTAAATGATGCTTAGGAAGTGACATGACGTTTTTCTTGGATTCATGGTGTTGAGTAGATGTTCTCCACCAAAGGTATATGTGGAATTAGGTGAATTCTGGTAGAAGTGTTCTATAGATGTTTATCTGCTCCTCATGTATATTCCCTTTATAACGTGTTGTATGTAAAATCATAAAATATAGCTTTGTGTTAATAAAAAAAAAATGGTTAGACAAATTGTTAGATTAATTCTGGATATAGTACTAGTGTCATATTTATGGAGGATTTACGACATTGTTCGAAATAAATTAATTATGTGATATTTTCTTAATGAAGGGAGAGTTTACAGAAAAGATTGTTTTATAATATTGCTGCTTGAACGTACACATACACGCGTAATATAAATAATATCGCGAATTGAGGTATAGAATTATGAAATATAAAAATGAGAAATAAATGCTCGGAAATATACTAAATTCAGTTAATAAAGGTATAAAACATTAAGATTTAAACAGGAAATAAGTATTTTAAAATACAACGTATCTATTTAAGTAAAAATTAATCATCAAATCATCAGAATAAACAGGATTTTACTATGTATGATAGGTATAAGGAATTGGAATTATTATTTAGTCAATTAGAGAAAGTTGTTTTGCTGAAAGCCAAAGATTAATGGTTTGATTTATTTTGTCAATCAACCGTAATATCCTCTCGAAAGTATTTATATATATTTTTTTTGTTGTGCTAATAATATGATATTTCATTTATTTATTGTCGTATGGATAAAACATCTAAGCAAGTATGTGTTCCAAATCGGGATCTTTAAGTTTATTATTAGTTTGTTTAGATAGTAGGAATCCCAACTGATGCTAAAGATTTATTTAATAATTTAAAGGTCTATAAAACGAAGACCTATTTTGTAAATATTATGTTCATCCCAATTTATTTTGTTTATTTGTAATAAATGATGTATTTAGTTATTTAAATTTAAAACAATTGTGTCGTGAGTTATTTTTTTGTATACATTCGTATTTTCATTTCCACATCTCCACATTGTATAAATCTATTATAAAACAGATATACTATTTTAAAGTTATCAGATTAAATTTTCTAGTGTCTGACAATATTGTATTTCTTAATCCAAACATTATAAAGAGTATTTGCCACTTGATAAACGTATTAGAAAGGTTGCCAAGTCAGTATATTCGTTAGATGATGATATGAGATTAAAATACCATATCTCTGTCATTATCTTATTATTGAAGCACAGTAAAATATTTAGTCAATTTGTTTCATTATATTTTAGCATACTTTATAATTATAACTTATGGGCAATGTAGTTTATTTAATTCAACTGTGTTTATTAAATTCCCTGAGATCTTATTATTTATTTCTTGATTGACATTAAAGTAGATGTGTGGATTATAATATGCCAAGTAACAAAATTGTTTAAGAATATAATTATAGCAAGCTGATATAGGTTATACTTGGATGAAGGAAGAAATTAAGTTTAAAGTATATTTTTCATAGACTGTACTAAGTAAACCTTATGATTCTTTATCATACAATCAATTAACAAAGGAATTTACAATATATTGAATGTTTTATAATATTTCTTCCTTTATTCATTTATTATTATATATCTTTTGAACTGCCTATAGCCTCCCACTGAGCTGAGCTGAACATAAACTTAAGTATAGAGTCTCAGTAATAATTTTATATTATATATTATATTATATTGTTCTATTCATTAATAGAACTGGTGCCTGGGCATTTCGTTCATGTAAGATATATGAGCGGTGTTGGGAGTGTAGGTTATAATATATATGCATATATATATATATATATATATATATGATGATATATATATATGATATATATATATATATATATATCATCAACCATTATCAGTCCACTGCAGGATGAAGGTCCTCCAAGTTCAATCCATCTTTTCTATCTTTAGCTTCTCTTCTCTACATCATCCCTGCACACTTTCTTATTTCATCCATCGATCTCACATGTGATCTCTTTCTGGGTCTTTTACTGTCTCTTGGAATCCAGTATAAAATTTCAATTGTCCATCTGCTATCATCTCTTCTAGCAATATGTCCAGCCCAACTCCACTTCAGTCTTTTAATTTTTTTAATGAGGTCAGTAACACCAGTTTGTTCTCTTACCCATACATTGCATTTTTAATCTCTTCTTGTTACTCCCAACATGCATCTCTCCATACTTCTTTGAGTGGTCTGAAGTCTCTGTATTGCTCTTCTATTAAATGTCCAAGTCTCAGATCCACAAGTAAGAACTGGCAAAACACATTTATTAAAAACCTTCCTTTTCAAACACATAGGCATATTTCATTTTAGTATCAAGTTATTTCTAACAAAATCACTTCAACCAAGTTTAAATCTATGATTAATTTCATCCATTATGTTTCCATCTGTATTAATAATCTTACCAAGGTATTTGTAACTGTTAACTTCTTCTAACTCATCATAATCAATCTTTATTTTCATATTTTCAAAAAATCTATTAAACATTACTTTAATCTTTTTAACATTTATCTTTAGTCCTACTTTCCTACTTTCATCTGATAACTCCTGCAACATGTCCTGTAACTCTAAATCATTATTTGCAAAAACAACTACATCATATGCAAAATCTAAATGACTTAAATAATCTCCATGTACTTTCACTCCTTTAACTTCCCATTTTAATCCACAAAATACTTCTTGCAGCACTGCTGTAAAAGGTTTTGTAGATATGAAGGTCACCCGTCTTACACCCCTTTCAATGTTGATTTTCCTACTATCATGTAATCTAATAGTTGCTGTTGCATTTTTATAAATATTCTTTAAAATATGACATTATCCTGGATCTACACCTTAATGATCCAATGCTTTAATCACTGAAGAAATGTTTATAGAATCAAATGCTTTTTCATAATCTACAAATCCTAAGCATAATGGTAACTCATATTCATTTGTCTTTTCTATAACTTCTCTCAATACCTGAATATGATCTACTATACCTAAACCACTTTTAAATCCAGCTTGTGTTCTTGGTTGGTGGAAATCTTGTGTTTTCTGTAGACGAGTTGTAATTACTTTAGTAAAAATTTTGTATAAAACTGATAAAAGACTGATAGGTATGTAATTTCTAATATCTTGTTTATCACCTTTTTAAATATTAATATTAATGCTGTGTTCTTCCAATCATCTGGTACATCTTTATCATTTAGGCATTTGGTATATAACTTGCTAAAAAATTTATATTTCTTCACCTGCTTCTTTTAATATAACATCTATAATTCCATCATTACCTGGAGCCTTCCCTTTCTTCATAATTTAATTACATGTCTCATTTCCTCATTTAAAATTCTGGGCAATTCGGAAGATATAATAGGTATAGAAGGTAATTGTTTTTTATTACTATATAATTCTTGATAGAAGTCTTCAACACATTTCATGATGCCATCTCTCTTTTTAGTAATAAAGCCATTTTTTTTCTTATTGCAGATATAAATTTCCTACCAATACCAAAATGTTGTTTTACACTCTTTAGACTTTTATTCTGTTCTACAGCTTTCCTTGCTAGTTCACAATAATACTTTCTTATATCATTTTCAACTCTTTTCTGCACCATTTTACAAAATTCGAGATATTCAATCTTTTTTAATGCATCATTGTTGTATATTTTCATATTCCTTCTTTTCTTCATAAATTCTCTAGTCTCACTAGAAATTTTATTGGTCAATTGCTGCTTTTTTCTACCAGCTATCTTTATTGCAGTTTTTAAAAGTGTATCAGTTATTTTCCTGTTAATGTCATTCAAATCTGAATCATGTTCAAAATTTACTAATACTTGAAACCGATTTGTAAGTTCTAATTTAAATTGATTAGAATATTTCTGAAAATTAGGAATATCAACTGTGAAATATTGTTTTTCTTAATAATTTTTGTCTCTCTACTTTTGCATTGACAGGTATCTTACATCTTACTAATCGATGATCACTTCCTGTGTTAAATTTATTAAGAACTTTACAATCTTGAAATATGTATTTCCTGTTAGTCAAAATATAATCCAATTCTGCTGTACCTTCATTTGCCTGCTTCCATGTCCATTTCCTTTTAACATTCTTCTCAAAAAAAAAAATTCATAATATAAAGTTTCTCTTTTTTTGCAAATTCCACAAGTCTATCTCCTCTGTCATTTCTATTACCATAAGCAAAATTACCTACAGTATTTTTATCTTTCATTTGTTTATCAATTCTAGCATTAAAGTCTTCCATAACAATTTTAAAATGTTGTTTACTCTCATCAAAAAGCCTTTTGTACATTGATATAAAAATCTTCTACTACTTCATCACTATGAGAACTTGTTAGGGCATAAACCTGAATTATCTTCATTTGGTATCTGCTATTAAGTTGTAAAACTAATCTTGCCACTCTGTCTGATATACCATCAATCACCACAATGTTATTCTTCCATTTTTTATTTATAATGACTCCTACTCCACTCGTATTTCCAATATTTGTGCCTTTATAATTGGGTATATTATCATTTTTCAAATCAATTGTTTCTTCACCTCTTCTTCTAACTTCAAAGTCCCATAATGTCCCATTTAATATAAGACAATTCTTCTAACTCTTGCAATCTTCCTTCATTTGAAAGTGATCTGCAGTTGTAAATACCTAAATAAAAAGTCATCATCAAATGGCAGCCTGAGTCTGCAAACAGGTCATTCTTAGCACTCTCCGCCTTCGGCCACCAACCACTGCCTTGGTTGGTGACTTTACAGCCTCCTGGGAATAAGGGCCATGATTTATTTATGTCTGTCATAATGGTATATATTGGAAAAAATATTCTTAAACTCAGAGGTAAAAAGCCAATAAACTCACCATGCTGGCTAATGCATGTTGGTGAGCAGCCCATCCATGTTCGTATACTATATGAATAATCACATAGTAATAACAGCTGAAACAACAAGAACATATGGAGTGGACATTAGGAATTTGTCCTGGTCAGTTCCTTTAAGGCCTCCAAGAGGAATCAAAGGGTCTCCTTTCAGTTAATAGCAAACTCCTTTCTGCAGCCTCAGTATGTATGTATGTATATATATATATATAGAAGTGTCAAATATGCAGCCCTCACAACTGTAACACAAATCACTTAATGAAAATATATAAAATTCTTATTATTCATTCATTAGACTAGAGATTATCCAATAAAGAATAATATTTTTGTAGTGTAATTTTCGCAACACCATTCTCACAACCCATCACTAGGTAGGCATTTTTGATCATATGTTTACAATTACATCCCTCCATAAGGTGTTAAATGTTGATAGAAACCAGTTCCTACCTTGCGTGAAAGTGGTGTAGTGACAATTATACTACAGAAATATTATCCATTACTGAATAATCTTTAGTCTAATAAATGACTAATAAAAATTATTAACTTGGATGCCTATCTACACGTGACTATTTCTATTTTCTTTACTAAAACAATTAAAAAAAGATAGATTAAATCTCAGACCCCTATTGAATCTATACTTCAGCTGGCATTTTGCCAGTGACTGCTCTTGATGTAAAATGCTGCACCAATAGCATTCTGGCAACACTGATTATCTGTCTTGGCTTTGATTAACATTCTTTTAGTTTCTCTCATACTCTCAGGATGGATGGTGATTTGATTAACCGTGTTATATATATAAATTATAAAATATTGTTGATGTATTATTTTAATATTGCTTGAAAATATGTTTTAATAATAAAGTAAGTTTGGCTCCAAGCCAGTTGTTTTTAATTTAAGGATGATGATTTTTAATATTAATAAAACCATTAAAACTTCCTCCGAAGCACTTGAATTATAAAAGGACTTCCTTTCCTCGTATTATTTATAACTTAAAACAGAATAATATCGTTTTAATATTAAATGCATTATCAAAAATTTCAAATAAATAATCATTTAGAAAGTTAAAAGAAATATGAAAAAATAAATTTATTTTAATTTAGACACTTCAAACAATATTTTGAAAACGCATTTAAATTTATACTTTAAAACAAATTTTATCAGAGATCATTCCAGCTTATTGATACTGCTGAAACACATTATCTCCGTTTTTATCATTTTTTAATTCACCATTATTACAAATTGATTTATAGTTTAATATGTTGATTTTCACAGTGTTCCATTATGTTATCGTTATAATTTTCATTGTCATTATTATTACATTAAATTTCTATTACATTATTACAGACGTCACGACTTGTCACAACTAAAAGGGCTATGTATCTATAATTGTTATTATTAGAAATATTATCAGAATTCTTCCTATGGATTAATATTAAGATCTTATTATTATTTTGTTTACATCATTATTTCGTAATGAGAATCGTTAAAAGCTCTCTAATCAATATTAAAGTATGAATAGGAGATTAACTCAAAAAGCGTAGGAATACAATTTTTTACAATTACATTTTTTAAATCGGCATAATATATAAACAATTTTTAAAATCACAAACTTAAACTATAAAATAATATAAATCATATGAACAAATTTTAATCAATTAGACCTACTAAATCATTCATTCGATTGCTATTGATTCATTTTTATTCTGAAAAACTATTCAATAGAGAAGTGCTTTAAATTATTTGGTATAGTTGTTTATATATATTTACAATTAAATAGACTAACATAAATAGAAATATATGTAATCAAATTTGGAAAGCATAAACTCCAATCATTGTGCTATATTTATATAGACCAGGGGTGAGCAGATAATTGATCAAATAGCCAAATGTGGCTCTTTGATCCAATCCCATTGCTCTTTTTATCATGATAAACATAAACATAACTGGACCAAGGGATGGTTGTGATAGGAGTGAGATAAAGGTGAAAGATGAAACGACACAAAAATATTGCAAATATATAATATAGAATAACAGCATCCCTCCACAAGGTGTCAAAAGTGAATAGAAACCCAGACCACTACCTTGTGTGAGAGTGATGTAATGAAAATCATTAAAACTGTCAACATAATCAAGTGTTGATATTTATATAACACTGCTGATATATTATTCATTAAGTACACAATTATATATTGGAACTAGGGATAATATCTAGCTTAATAAATGATTAGTAAAAGTTATTAAGATTGTAACACTACAGGGAAATACAGGATCATACTTGGGGTGATGGCAACCAGTGTGTGAGCAGCGACTGCCGATAATTGGTTAGCCATTCTTAATTTCTACAGAAAATTTGGGTTTAAACCATGAGGGATCTGAGGAATAGTATTTTTATCCTCAAGTTTAAAAAAATAATTTAATCTGAAAAGGAATGAGCATAATAGAAGACCACAATGAGAGATCAGCATAGCTAAGTATAAATTCATCAGCACCCACCAAAAGTAATAATCATTCATCATCATGAATGATCTATCAAAAATAAATCAATAGTCATTCTTGTGATTGTATTTGAAATGGGTCTCCTGTAGACCAGGATAACTATTGAGCCATTGCCAGCTTGGGTAATTATTTAAAACATAGTTTGGATGCAGCAACTTAAGTGCTACTCCATAAGAATACGACCCAAAAATAATGCTGGGACATCAAAACATGCTGATCATCAGCAGTATTTTGGCCACATAGCACCATTAATATACTGGCCAGCTATAAACTTAATTTCTTATAGTGTCCAAATTAAATAAAATGTACTGCATGGACCCTGAAGAATATCTTTTTTGTGCCAACACAAAAATCATCATTATCCTCATGTGAATGTTCTTACACTAAATATAAACCTCCTATTCCATATAGCTGTTATTCACAAATCTAGCTGAGGAAGCAAGAACTCTATAATTTATCACTGTCAGCAAGAGTGAAATAAATACATTAGCTTATTATAAATAATCTGAAGCAATTAATGGGTTTCCCCTACTTATAAATAACTAATTTTATTGTGATCATCAGGTAAAAAACTAAATCCTAGAATATAAGCTGTCATGATATAATGTCACACAAACATTGCACTCCATGAAACAAAAATTGGATAGAATAAAGTAATTAAGATTGGAAATAATATTTTCAAAGAAACAATTATTTAATATCTAATTAATAACAAAAAATGACAGATATTGGATAATTTCAAACATCCATTTTATCATAAATAAATAAATTTACAGTTTCATAAAATTATATTAATCTATCAATTAATTTTTATTCATAAATTAATTTTAAATTCATTAAATTCTTTCTTTAAAAATAACAAAGAGTTTGTTAAACATTTTCAAAAGTCAAAGATAGCAATCTTTAATTCTACTCAGAGGACAAATTGAGAGAGAAAAAAACTTATTACATTTATGAGACAAGAAAATGTTTTATTAATAATAAAAAAGTAATGTGCACACACATAATAAAAATAATAATATCCATAGCCATGGTTTTCTTGCTATGAAGACCTTTCCAGGTGTAGTTTCAATATTACCTAATGGAGTTTCTTCTCGAAGGCTTCTAAACATGTGATTGATTAAATTTGTCATTTCTGAGTTTGTAGCAATTTCAGATAAATGAAACTAGCAATTTTGTTCTAGTTGGTTCTCCTTCTAAATTTGCAGGTGAAACAGAGGTAGACAGAGTCTTTTCATGCTTTTGGTTAAAGGCTAGGTTGCAGATTGCTTAAAGGGGCATTATCTTCCCTACATTTTTTTCCAGTGAAGTTAGGTTATATGGAGGAAGGTAATGCATAGCTTTTAGCTAAACTTAGCACATGGTTTTCATTGTACAAATCATTTTTAGATCTAAACTCATAGTATGCTAGAAGCTGGATTAATAACTTTTATTGTTATATTCAATAGCTTGGTTAAGATACCTGCTGTGTTATTCTACAAGATTAAAATTTGATTGCTCTATCTTCAATAGTTAAGTTAGCAATAACCTCTCCAGACACATGGGTATAATCCTTAATTCACACACCCCACATATATTTTTAGAACAATTTTGTCCATAAGATAATTACAATGTGTCCCTTACCTTATTATTTTCATGGCAACCAGTTAAATAAAATTTATAAAAACAATTGTTCAGTCTCTTTAACCATAGAGTTTGAAAACAAGTTAAGAAAATGAATTAAAGAACAAAATTTTTGACATCTTTTAATTACCCTGATTTGATTTTTCTTTTTCATTAAAGAGAGATGAAAAAACATCTCTGATTAATTAAAATCAAATTTACAAAATTATTAAAATCCTATTTTTCTCTTTCCTCTTTTTTATTTTTATTTAAAAAAATACCCTTAAATATATTTAATGTTTGAAAATTTTTATACTATCATATGGAGATTTTATAAATATTTAGTTAAATGAAGACCCATAAACAATATGCATTGGGAAAATTAAATTTCATTTTCCTAATTAATGCATTTCTTTTTAATTCTCAAACTTGAGGAACCTACTGCCACCTATTGAATTATTTATTTTTTAATACAGGTATGTAACCAACTGGTTATATTACCCTGATCTTAATTTGGGAAATGAATTTAAATTGAACCATTTTCTTGATATTTTAGTTTGACTCAGCCAATTTCATTTTGCTACAACAAAAATTTATATTAGTCATACTGCTGTGCAATAATGTTTACACAGACTTACAAGCTGGGATACAATTTATTAAGCCTTTTTGGAATATTTGGTCAAAAGCACTTGCTTCATATCTTGGGTCTATTGTTAGTCACACTTTTCTGTACCTTAACATTTACATAGACTTACAAACAGATATATTTTTTAATTAAGCAATGTTAGGCTATTTGGTTACTGGTAACAGTCTCAATTATTTGATCTATTAGTATTTTTGGAGATGGGGTGATTATTGGCCTAATACATGCATGTCTGCCTCCAGCACCATGATGGACAGAAAACCTCATCATGGAACACAAGTTTGCAATGCAGCATGAACATTGCCAAAGTTATCTCAGTTTGAGCAAAAACACAGCTTACTACCCAGAGGGCTCATTGAGGAAAAATGACCAAAAGAATGTTTGGTCATGTGGAATAATCTGCTTATTTACTTTACAAGTCTTATAGGTTCCATACTCATTACACAATTCTGTGCCAGGTAGACAATTTAGTACCCTACTGATAGAAATCCCAGCTCCTCTGAGGGGCTCATATGGAAAAAGTTTAAATATTAGGTAGGTGCAGTGGATATGAAATACATTGAAACATCATGAATACACTGCATCACTATGTATATAAGAATACCACCATCCAGCATTAGCACTAAAGGCAATGCTGCAATACTTTCCAATCTTTGCCCCCAATTTCTTCAAATATCTTCTTCTTTCCTGAGTTACAGTTTCATCATTTTGCTTTTTTGTATTTTCTTGGTCAAATGTATAACTACATCCTGCTTTGGGAAACTGAGGATCATAATCCATTCTTCAATAATAACTCTGTGTTGTGAGGTGATACACTCCTGGTTTGTCCAATTATTTGTGTTCTGTTGTATGATAAAGAACACTAATCCTGATGAGTATTTTCTTCATGGATATTTGATCCAGTTCAGAATCTTCTAACTATCCAGGTTTTGGTAATACAATTTATGTTACCAGTTGAACTTATCTTCTCTTCCACAATGGCACTTCATTTCTTCTGTTATGATACCATGGTGGTTTTTTGATGATTTGCTTCCCATATTGGATAGCATTCATATGTGAATTATTATCTCTTCTTTATGTTGATTTAGTTGGAGGTTTAAATTCCCTTCTTTTTCAGCATGTACATGTTTGCTGCTGTCAAATGCATTTAACAATTCAACCACTTATTCAGTTGTATACCTGTCAGATCCAATTAACATTCTTTATATGATTTGGGATGCTGTGTCATAATATTCTTATTATTTATAATTCTGAGAGATGATCTGCACTGTGTGCTCTCAATTTTGTTACTTAACATTTAAAATTGGAGTGTACTGCTCAGCAGGAGGACTCTTCTCTTGGGATAGTTTATGCTTAACCACTCCTGATGATCCTCACTTCATGATTGTCAGCTTAAAATTGATAAAATTATGAGGATGGGTGAATAGTGAATCCCACCATATATGGGATGCACCTATAGAAAGCATAAAAGCTATTGCTATCTTTATCTCTTCAGTCATGGCATTAATGCTAAAATATCTTCTCAGACTACTGATGAAATTCAATGGATCCCTCACCAGGATTTCCTGAAAACATTCTTATTTTAAGGAATTGGTTTACAATTCCAGGCATTTTGTTTGTATATTGATTTTCTATCTTTCATTCTTCTACCTTTGTATTTTGAATTTCTTCTTTTTTTAATATACACATGGCAGTTTTTCTTTTGGTTTGACCATCTTGTCTATGGTCATCCTCCAATTATTTTACTATTTTTCAGATTTTATCATAATCCTAGACCTGCAGAAATTTAATTTCATTAGCCAGATCTCCTATACACTCTTTTACTAATTCCAGGCTTTGCTGACATTCATTTTTCACAAAATCTATTGCCTCTTATACTTGGCTAATTTTATTATCCATTACTTCTTGTATCTCTTTTTTCTTGTATCTCTTTTATTTTCATATGCTGTTATTCTTTGTTTTGTCTGACTTCATTCACAATTTCTTCTTTAATTTGTTTGATTCAGTCTGTGATTTCATTAGCTATATTTTTGCTCTTTTCATCAATTTTATGTAGCATAATCTACTATATCATTTCTTCTATTGTTATTATATTTTCTGCTTCTCTTTGTTGATTCTTTATATTATCCTCTTTTCTTTGTGGGTCACTTTTTATTATCTTCTTTTATTTGTTTATTATTGTCTTTTCTTTGTTGGTCTCTTTTTTATTCTTCTCTTTGTTGGTATTTCTTTTTATTGTCTTCTTTTATTGGTTTATTATTACCTTCAATTTGTGGGTCACTTTTTATTTCATTTTTCTATTTGTTTATTATTGTCTTTTCATTGTTGGTCTCTTTTTTATTCTTCTCTTTGTTGGTCTTTCTTTTTATTGTCTTCTTCTATTGGTTTATTATCATCTTCTCTTTGTTGAGCTCTTTTTATTCTCTTCTTCTCTTTGTCTACTATTGACTTTTCTTTGTTGGTCTCTTTTTTAAACATTTCTAATAATTGGGATAACATGGAAGCCTCCTCTATTTTTTGAATTTCTTTCATTGGTTGCTGATCATCTTTCTTTGGATCATGTTTTTACATCTTTTTGACTTTTCCTCTTGTCAGCATATATGTTTTGTTATAGACACTTATTCTTTAAAAAATTTTTATTGAACTATTTTTACACAAAAACAATAAATCTTAACTTTAAAAAATTATCTCATAAAATAAGGAAAGCTTGACATCGCCTCCTCTTCTATGTGACCATATTTCACCTTAACTAACACAATTACTATATTATTATTACTTCTAATCTAACATTCCTCCAACATTATAATCTCAATATCTTGTTTTATTTCATTAATTTGTTTCCCTGCTTTATTTTCGAATTCAATCCTGTTCATGTGTGTGTGATCAAATTTTATTTCTATTGTATTTTTGTTACAAGTATATATATACTTACACAAACACAAGTTCATATCAATAATCATTTAGCAAAACCTTTCTTAGAGATCTAATTAGAATCTGACATCGAAATAATGCATAGTGACTTGCAATTTTGGGATAAGATACAGAATCCAATCACTGGACTATAAATATATAATGCAGCATGAAATCTCAAAGATCTATTTCAATGTAGACCCTATACATTACTATGACCGTTGATATAGAATAAAAATGCAAAAATCATTGCAAAGCCTTGCTCCCTTTATTGGGGCTTAGATGCTGGGGATCATGGCAGGACTATGTCAACTGGACCATGATAAAAAATCAAAAAAAATCTGAAAATCTGAGGGTTGAAGATGAGTTGCATAAAACACTGCATCCTCACACCAACTGAAAGTACCTCTAAACAAATTTCAACAATTAAAATCTCAATCCAATCATCAAAATAAGGCTTTGATTATCTGTTAAACTTTAAATATGGACTCTTTTAATAAACATTAATATTTCTATTTTGTAATTTATAATTAAATTATTACAATTATCCTCTATACTCTTGTCAAATTTTACAATATGTTTAAGTTAATATTGCATCAAAATATAGCATTTTTTTCAGATGTATTTATGAGATTCAAGTTATGTTGTCACTGACTTTCAGAACCTGATCATCATTGTGCCCCATGTTGGATGCCAATTGTAATGATATGGAGCCATACAGGGTTGTGCTTGGGATGATGGACACCAGTATGGCCACCAGAATGTAAGCAGAAACTGCCCTTAATTAGTTAGCCATTTGTAATTTCTACAGAAAATTAGGGTTTAAACCATGAGGAATCTGATAAATTGTGTTTTTATCCTCAAGTTAAAAAAATAAAATTTAATTTCAAAAGAGATGAGCATAAAAGCTCCCTCTGGGGGATCAGCATAGCTAATTATAAGTTCACCAGCACTCTCCAAAAGTGATAATCATTCATCATCATGAATGATCTATCAAAATAAATCAACAGTAAAAATGGGTCTTCTGTAGACCAGGATAATTATTGAGCCTCTGCCAGCTTGGGAAAATTATTTAAAACATAGTTTGGATGTGAAAATATAAGTGCTAATCCATAAGAATACAACCCCAAAAAATAATTATGGGATATGAAAACATGCTGATCATCATCAATGTTCTAGCCACTTAGTACCATTAATGTACTGGCCAACTATAAACTTAACTTTTAATACAAACTAAACTAAATAAAATGTGCTGCATAGACATTGAAGAATATCCTCTTTGTTATCATCTTAAATATAAACATCCTATTCCATATAGCTGTTGTGTACAAATCTAGCTCAGAAAGCAAGAACTCTACAATTTATTACTCTAAAATTTATTACTATGAGCAAGAGGGAAATAAAATATATTAAATTATTATAAATAATCTGAAACAATTTATCAGCTTTCCCTACTTATAAATAACTACTTATATTAGGGTCATCAGAAAAAAGTAAATTCTGGAATATAAGCTATCATGATATAAGGTAACACACATTGCACTTCATGAAACAGGAATTGGATAAAGTAATTAAGACTAGAAAAAATATTTTAAAACAATTATTTAATATCTAATTTATAACAAAAAACAATATGAAATTAGATAATTTCAAACATCCATTTCATCATAAATAAACAAATAAATATATAGTTTGATAAAATTATATTAGCCTCTCAACTAATTTTTATTCATTGATTAATTTTAAATTCATTAGATTCTTTTTTTAAAAATAACTAATTGTTAAACATTTTCAAAAATCAAAGATAGCAATTTTTGATTCTACCCAGAGGGAAAATTGAGAGAGAAAAAAAACCTTATTATATTTATGAAACAAAAAAGAATTTGCTATTATAATAAAAAAGTGTGTGCATACAGAATAAAAAATAAAAATGCATATAACCATGGCTTTCTTGCTTTGATGACCTTTTCCATTGCAGTTGCAGTTTTTCCTGATGAAGTTTCTTTTTGAAGGCTTCTAAACATGGGCTTGGTTAAATATGTCCTTTTCTGGGTTTGTAGCAGTTTCAGGTAAATGAAAGTAGCAACTTTTGTTTGTTTGGTTTTTTTGCTTGAATTTCCAGGTGAAACAGATGCATGCTCTTGGCTGAATGCTAGTTTGTAGACTTCTTAACAGGGGTTTTGCCTTCCCTACATTTTCTTCCAGTGAAAGTAGATTACATAGAGGAAGGTGATGCCTAGCTTTTAGCTGAACTTAACACATGATTTTCATAGGGCAAACCATTTTCAGTGCTAAACTCATAGTATGCTAAATGTTGAATTAATAACTTCTATTATTATATTCAATAGCTTGGGTAATATTTTTGCTGTGTTATGATATAGGATTAAGATTTTACTGCTTTCTCTTCAAGAGTTAACTTAGCAATAACCCCTCCAGACACTTGGGTATAATCCTTAATTCACATCCCCACATACATATATTTTTAGAAGTCTTACTCACAAGCCAATTACAATCTGTCTTTTACATTATGATTTTCATGGCAACCAATTAAGTAAAATTTCATAAAAACAATTGTTCAGACAATTCTTTTTTTAATCATAGATATTGAAAACAAGTTAATAACAAGAATTTAATGACATAAAATTCTTGACATTCCCTTATAATTAAAAATCAAATCTTACAAAAAAAATACAAGATAATTACAGTGATTTGATTTTTCTTTTTTATTAAAGAGAGATAATATTTACTGAGGCTGTAAACTCGAGAATATGCATGTAAAATGCGATAGTAGGGACCTCTACAGGTGTTTAACCACAAGCTTATGCTATGGAAGAAAAGAGCATAAGCTTGTGGTTAAACCCCTGTAGAGGTCCCTACTATCGCATTTTACATGCATATTCTCGAGCTTACAGCATAGGTAAATATTATTTGCATAATCAATGTGCATTTACTAAATTAAAAAAAGATAAAAAACAACTATGATTAATTAAAATCAAATTTTATTAAAACTCTATTTTGCTCTTTCCTCTTTTTATTTATTATTATTATTTTTCATATATTATAACACAGCAAATGTACAATCACTTTTTCTTTTAAAATATATATGTTCTACAAAAATATCAACAAGTTAAAAATTCTTCTTTTTCTTTTCAAAAACTTTATTTTCTAATATCAATACTGAACACACACACACACATATATATAATACAAAACTCCAACATTTCAACTGTTTTTATCTTCATAGTCATTTTCAAGGATCTGCAACAACAATATGAAATACATATTTATAAATAAACCTCAATTACATAAATACCTTCATCTTACATTAACATAAACAATAACAAACATATTAAACATACATAATTATATTTTACTTACATCTCTCTCCACTGTCATTTTTTATTACTCTTTCTTTTACATTATTTATTTACAAATATGTATTAAAATCATCCAAGAAACTTTTTATACAAATTTAAAAACCAACTCTAATTTCAAATAACCTCTCCCTTTTTTAAATGTTATCTAAAACCCATCTCGAAACTACATTCCTAAACTATAGCTTTAAATGAATATAAAACAAATATAAACATTTTTTTTTATACAAAAAAACTTTTAACAATTTATCCAAACCCATTTAAACATTTATTTTAATTATACATTATTTTAGATTCCTTATCTACTCCATTAATTCTATTTAAAATAGGATTATATTGCTTTATGTAAAAAAATATTTTACCATCTTTTTTTTAAATATTAAATTCTTTATGTTCTAAAACTTTACAATGTATCTAAATATTTGAATTTTTGTCATATAAATGTTGTTTATGTCTAATTTTTAATGTATTCTTTGTTGTACCAATATATGAAATCTTTTTTTTCCTCCCTCTTACAATTTAAACAGTCAATTAAATAAATTCCATTCATTTTGTCAATTTCTATATTTTTTTGTATCATTAATTAAGTTTCCTAAATTCAATCTCTTTTTTTATATAGGTTTAATAATTAACCTACTTTTTTTTTGTTAAGGAAAATACACGTACAATTACAATATAAATCTTGTTGGTTTGTTTGGATTTGTTACACATATTATAACAATCATTAATAAATAATTTTCCAAATTAGAAAATATACTCATTTGATACATTAGTTATTACTATGACAAATTTATTTCATAATCACAGCAAAAAACTCATCGTTCAAACTTAGTCTATAATTATTGTGTGCTAGTTTTATATCAGAACAACTGGCTCTTCATTTAGTGATTGATAGTGATCCTTTGTCATTCTCCAACTAACTGAACCATTTTTTAATCTTGAATTAATTTTTAATTAGCCCGACTGAAGATTAGCTCTTTATCCTGTGGCCTAAGTTGCCCCCAAGTGTCTCCGAAGAGCTTTTCCAGCATAATAAGTGATCCCTGAACATAGTTCTTTGAATAAATTTTTTACACACCTCCCATGGTTCTTTATTTCCTCATTTAAAAATGAAATAGTTCCTCATTAACCACATGGCATGAAGCAGGAACAGCCCCATTCTAATTGCAGCAAAGACACTACTCTTTATAGCATCCCTGTTTCTTAGAATTTTCATGTTAGCTGGCAGTACTCTGGTTATGATATTTTGTCTAGCAGGACTCAAAAATGGGCAAGGAGTAAAAATATGTTTAATAGTTTCATCCGCCACTTTACATAAGCTACATAGTGGTTCTATTTTTGAGAAATTTCTATGATTTACCAAAAAAATGATTGGTTGGCAAGGCTTTCAAATTAAATTTTATGATAAAGTCAATATGTTTGGCTTCCAAGTAGCAAAATTTTAGTTTCCTGATTAGTAATTTGGTGGATAAATCAAACTCAGTAGTTAAATCAGTAATGTTTGCATGTGTGTATTTGTAAACTTGCCAGTAAGTGTTAGTGTTGTCAATAATTGATGCCGTAACTTTGAAAAATTTGTTGGTATATGCTAGCAGCTCCATGGCACACTTACTTTGTATGGGTGGTAGCATATCAGAAGGTTCAATCTCATCCTGTATTGAGTCTACTGGCAATTTTGGATTCATTGCCTTAAGCATTGATAGGGATTTCTGAATGAAGAAGGTGTTGAGATCATGCAACCTGAGCCCATTCAGGTCTTTCAGTCTCTGCATCTTGGCTAAACTGATGGTTACTGTTTTCCTCTTCCTCAAGATGCCAGTGCAGACTGAGTTTATTGCATTATGAAAGGACTTGGTTGGTTTAAGAAGTGGCCTGAAGTAACTGATTCGCAGAAGCACCAACATGTTCATCAATGCTGCCTTACCCAGGAGTGATAAGTAGATCTCTGAGAGAGGACCTGCAACCTTTTTGGTTTTTACTAAAATGCTGTTTTGCAGTGCTCTTCTCATAGCTGATCTGAACAGCACTATGGGAAATCCAAGAATGTTTTGAAGTTTCCCCAAGAATCTTGAAGAAATTGCTGTTGCCCAATGGATCTTCCAGGTAGCAGGTTTCTCAGAGTTTATTTTTAGCCCATATCTCTCAGTGTATTCATTCAGCAGTTTATATAGTTTGGAAAAGTATTTATGCAAGGGGAGGAAGACTGTAATGTCATCAGCATATGATATGTGATGAACTTCCTCCTCTAGCACTGTGACAAATACTCCAGGAAGATGTTTCTCAATAGCTGTTACTAGAGGGTTTACATAGGCTATAAAACACAAGGTGCTAAGAGGTGACCCTGGGGTATTGATAAATGTGGTTTAAACCCTAGGGCCAAAGAGCCATCTAATGATGTATATATTGATCTATTTAGCAGCAGATTTGCTATGATTGTTATATTAAGGATTTTAAACTTCTCCCTCGATAATTTAATATACAAATTAAAAAGCGTATGAAATACTTGAATGAGAAGGTATACAGATTAATCGAATCTTCTCAGACCCTCATGTCGTTTACAGCATATCATGCCCACAACCCGGTTGCCAGGCCCATTTATTTTGGGGAAACCAAAGCAGGCATAATCAACAGGACAGCACAACATAGATACACCTATAATAGAGCAAAGAAAAATAATGGTAACTCATCAACATTCTTAGAACATTCCAAAAAGACAGGACATATGTTTGAACCCTTCTACACCAAAATAGTCAACATTGAGAAAAATGACATCAAGCAGAAAATCAGAGAAGCATATTTCATTAATTGCAATAATAACACTATCAATAGAAGGGATACCTCTGCTTTGACATCTCCAAACATTGGACTATCTATCTCATTAGCATATGCTTTGCATACCACTTTGTTTTCTTGCCCTATTTCCTCATTATGCACCTTGCATTACTGCTATGAATATGAGGCAAATGGTCTCGAAAGTGCTTAGTGTATAGTAATTTTTGGAATCTGTATAGCTTCTCATTCAAGTGTTTTATACGCTTTTTAATTTGTATATGATTGTTATGTAAACTTTGGGTACCCCATAGCACTCCAAAATTGAGAATAATTTTGCAGGCACTATGGAGTCATATGCTGCTGCAAAGTCCACCTGCCCCACAATAGGTCCTGATGCCTTTTTAGTCCTTATATATTCCACCAATAAGGCAAATTTTCTTACTGCCTCACTGGTGGATGATCCCTTGCAGGCAAATTGGTGCAAGGAAATTTTATTGAGCAGCTGCTGTTGGAGCTTATCCTTAACAAGTGATTTGATGATTTTTATTAATAATGGAGTTACTGATATGAGTCTCAAATTAGTTGATGGAGATGAATTCAATGCCTTTTTAAAAAAAGGTTCAAGCACAATAAGGTACAGGTCGGGTCTGAAATTCCCCGGCCAGCACACCAATGACTTGATGGATTATTTAAACTGTGAAATTACTCAGGTGTAACAGGACAAATCATGGTATCTCATGATGGCCCGAATATACATGTTCTGGATAAGATCTCAGCCAATGAAGAATTTTCTGCTCAGTAATGGCATGATCTTGTGACACTGAGTCCCCCTTGTATTTATTATTTATAATTTTTATAATCTTTTTAATCTTCATAAAAGTATCTCCAGAAACATTATAACTATTATATATAAAATTATTTACATCTTTCCCATTGTTTCTCTTCATTATTATTCTTTTAATATTTTTTAAATACATATTTATCAATAACTTTAACTGGATAATTATTTTTGATACCTTCCTCTTTTATATTACTAATTTCTTTTATAAATAATTTTTCTTCAAAACATAAATTAATTGCTCTATTTATCCTATTATTAATAATGATAATTTTATGTTTATATTTAATATCTGAATTCCAACTTCTTAACAAACCATAAGAAGTTTCTTTTCTGAATACACTTATTTCAATAGCAACCTTACAATTCCTAATAACTTTTTTCATTATAACATCCATCTAAGTAATTACATTATTTTTCTCTTTTTCCATAGTAAAACTAATATCATCATCAATTGAATTAATATATCTTATAAAACATATATACAATTATGACAGACAAAAATAAAGCATGGCCCTTATTCCCAGGAGGCTGTAAAGTCACCAACCAAGGCAGCGGTTGGTGGGTGAAGGTGGAGGGTGCTAAGAATCCCCTGATTGCGGACCCAGGCTGCCATTTGATGACAACTTTTTATTTAGGTACTTACAACTGCAGATCACTTTCAAGTGAAGGAAGATTCTAAGAATCCCCTGATTGCGGACCCAGGCTGCCATTTGATGACAACTTTTTATTTAGGTACTTACAACTGCAGATCACTTTCAAGTGAAGGAAGATTGCAAGAATTAGAAGAAGAACTGTCTTATATTAAATGGGACATTATTGGACTTTGTGAAGTTAGAAGAAAAGGTGAAGAAACAATTGATTTAAAAAGTGGACATATACTCTATTATAAAGGCACACATATTGGAAATACAAGTGGAGTAGGATTCATTATAAATAAAAAGTGGAAGAACAATATTGTGGAGATTGATGGTGTATCGAACAGAGTGGCAAGATTAGTTATACAACTTAATAGCAGATACCAAATGCAGATAATTCAGGTTTATGCCCCAACAAGTTCTCATAGTGATGAAGTAGTAGAAGATTTTTATATGGATGTACAAAAGGCTTTTGATCAGAGTAAACAACATTTTAAAATTGTTATGGGAGACTTTAATGCTATAATTAGACAAATGAAAGATGAAATTGCTGTAGGTAATTTTGGTTATGGTAATAGAAATGAGAGAGGACATAGACTTGTGGAATTTGCAGAAAAAGAAAAACTTTATATTATGAATTCTTTTTTTGAGAAAAATATTAAAAGGAAATGGACATGGAAGCATCAAAATGAAGTTACAGCAGAATTGGATTATATTTTGACTAACAGAAAATACATATTTCAAGATTGTAATGTTCTTAATAAATTTAACACAGGAAGTGATCATAGATTAGTAAGGTGTAAGTTATGTGTTAATGTAAAACTAGAGAGACAAAAATTATTAAGAAAAACAATATTTACAGTTGATATTCCTAATCTTCAGAAACATTCTAATGAATTTAAATTAGAACTTACAAATCGGTTTCAAGTATTAGTAGATTTTGAACATGATTCAGATTTGAATGAAATTAATATGAAAATAACTGATACACTTTTAAAAACTGCAACAAACATAGCTGGTAGAAGAAAGCAGCAATTGACTAATAAAATTTCTACTGAGACTAGAGAATTTATGAAGAAAAGAAGGAATATGAAGATATACAAAAATGATGTATTAAAAAGAATTGAATATCTCGAATTTGGTAAAATGGTACGGAAAAGAGTTGAAAATGATATAAGAAAGTATAACTGTGAAATAGCAAGGAAAGCTGTAGAAGAAAATAAAAGTCTCAAAAATGTTAAACAACATTTTGGTATTGGTAGGAAATTTATATCTGCAATAAGAAAAAAAGATGGAATTATTACTAAAAAGAGAGATGACATCATGAAATTGGTAGAAGATTTTTATCAAGAATTATATAGTAATAAAGAACAAGTACCTCCTATATCTATTACATCTTCCGAATTGCCCAGAATTTTAAATGAAGAAGTGAGACATGCAATTAAGTGTATGAAGAAAGGAAAGGCTCCAGGAAATGATGGAATTATAATTGATATATTAAAAGAAGCAGGTGAAGAAATAGAAACAATTTTAGCAAAGTTATATACCAAATGTCTAAATGATAAAGATGTACCGGAAGATTGGAAGAATGCAGTAATAATATTAATATTTAAAAAAGGTGATAAAGAAAATATTAGAAATTACAGACCTATCAGCCTTTTATCAGTTTTATATAAAATTTTTACCAAGATAATTACAACTCGTCTGCAGAGAACTTTGGATTTCCACCAACCAAGAGAACAAGCTGGATTTAAAACTGGTTTTAGTACAATAGATCATATCCAGGTATTGAGAGAAGTCATAGAAAGGACAAACGAATATGAGTTGTCATTATGTTTTGGATTTGTAGATTATGAAAAGGCATTCGATTCTATACACATTTCTTCAGTGATTAAAGCATTGGATCATCAAGGTATAGATCCAGGATATTGTCATATTTTAAAGAATATTTATAAAAATGCAACAGCAACAATTAGATTACATAATCATACTGGAAAAATCAACATTGAGAAAGGTGTAAGACAAGGTGACTCCATATCTCCAAAACTCTTTACAGCAGTGCTGCAAGAATTATTTTGTGGATTAAAATGGGAAACTAAAGGAGTGAAAGTAAATGGAGAGTATTTAAGTCATTTAGATTTTGCAGATGATGTAGTTGTTTTTGCAAATAATGCTTCAGAGCTGCAGGAAATGTTGCAGGAGTTAGCAGATGAAAGTAGAAAAGTAGGACTAAAGATAAATGTTAAAAAGACTAAAGTAATGTTTAATCGATTTGCTCAAAGTATGAAAATAAAGATTGATTATGAAGAATTAGAAGAAGTTAACAGTTACAAATACCTTGGTCAGATTATTAATACAGATGGAAACATAATGGAGGAAATTAATCATAGAATTAAACTTGGTTGGAGTGCTTTTGGTAGAAATAACTTGATACTAAAAGGAAATATGCCTATGTGTTTGAAAAGGATGGTTTTTAACAAATGTGTTTTACCAGTTCTTACTTATGGATCTGAGACTTGGACACTTAATAGAAGAGCAATACAGAGACTTCAGATCACTCAAATGAGTATGGAGAGATGTATGTTGGGAATAACAAGAAGAGATCGAAAACGCAATGTATGGGTAAGACAACAAACAGGTGTTACTGACCTTATTGAAAAAATTAAAAGATTGAAATGGAGTTGGGCTGGACATATTGCTAGAAAAGATGATAATAGATGGACAATTGAAATTTTAAACTGGATTCCAAGAGATTGTAAAAGACCCAGAAAGAGACCACATGTGAGATGAATGGATGAAATAAGAAAATGTGCAGGGGTGTTGTGATGAAGAGAAGCTAAAGATCGGAGAAGATGGATTAAACTTGGAGAGACCTTCATCCTGCATTGGATTGATAATGGTTGATGACGATGATGATAAAACATTCAGATTTTCTATAATTGCTATTGAACACTAAAAAATAATCATCAACATACCTAACCCAAAAAACAGTTTTATATTTTGTAATACAAAAATATATATCTTCATAATCATCCATAAATATAGCAGCTTACAATCTCCTCATACTATTCCCCATACTCAATCCTTTACATTGTTTATAATATACCTCATTATATTTAAATACCACATCTTTACAAAAAATATTTAACATATCATACAATTTATATTAGAAAATAAAGTTTTTGAAAAGAAAAAGAAGGATTTTTAATTTGTTGATATTATTTTTTTTTAAAAAAAAAAACAACTCTTAAATATATTTATGGTTTGATAATTTTCATTCTATCATATGGGGATTAAAAAATATTTAGTTAAATGAAGAGTCAAAAGAATATGCATTGGAAAATTAAATTTCTTTTTTTTAATTAATTAAATAATTTTTTTTCCAATCTCAAACTTGAGGAATCAGCTGCCAAATATATAACACTGCAGATATATTATTCATTAAGTATATAATTATATATTTGGATTAGGATAATATGCAGCTTAATAAATAATTAATAAAAGTTCTTAATATATTTCCATAAATCAGTTTGAAACAAAGTTGTAAAGCAGAGAATTTAAAACCTGTCAATTAAGCTATAATAATAATAATAATAAAAAAGCTTCTTTAGAGCTATTACCACGTTCTTTATACACCTGGGTCTCTTTTTATGCGGACTTATTTAACATGATTTTGAAATTATGCGATTCATCTTTCACTGGAAGTCGAACTCCAATAATGTGCTATTACTTTAAATAATGAATTTCGCGCACTTACGTTATACTGAAAGTAATAGCACATTATTGGAATTCGATTTTCATCTTAGTAATTTCAATATTTTCAGTGCTTTATAATAGTAAGATTTTATGCAATAATGAAATTAAAATCATAATTTCCACATTTTATGTATATACACATTAAATTTTACAAGATTATAATGTAAATTTGTTCAAACATTGTGCGTGTTAATTTTGCATTTCAAATCACATTCTGTTTTTGCTTTTTAAAAAAGACCGTAATCAATTATTAATCATTTAGTGTCCACAAGTTTATTTTTAAAAGGTAATAGCAGTGGACACAATTAAATTTGACAATTAAAAACTACTTACGGCTTGAAATTAATGTGATGTGAAATTTGATTTTTAAACGGAATTGAAAATTAAAGGCAAAAATAAGAATTTAATTTTTAGTTGTTAGTTTTATAAACAATTAATAAAATCATCATCTCAGAGATTAATTATTAATTACGTTGTCACCTGAAAACCATTGACACAACATGAGTGTGAAGTTGGTGCTAGTTGTATTTCCTTTTGTGAAGAATAGTGATAATAATTAAAATGTGTATAAAAAATTTAAACTACTGTACTGTAAATTATGCATAAAAATATATTATTGTGAATAAAATTAAATATTATAGTTAAAAAAAGTTTGTCTTGTATCAATTTTTTTCAAATTTGAAATTTTTTATTAGTCATATTTTATTTCCTTATATTTTTTGTGCGAATTTTAAAGTAATTTTACGTTGGTGCTTTGCTTTTATGTGAATTTTGAAAAATCACAGTCTGTATCCCCCTTTTTCAAGGTAAGTTGCGTCTATTTTTGAACGATTTTGTTTGCGCATGTTTTCTGAGGAACCTATCTATCGCGTAAAACGAGACCCAGGTGTATTACATATTTATTAAATGCAAGCTATATAGTCATGTGACATATGAATTGCTTGTATTAGTATTATTATTTTGCTGTTGAGGGCTTTGGCTAAATTAAATTACTAAGCTTATTAATATATGGTGTATTTGAATTAAGTTCAGATCCATATGATTATTTTAGATGGAGAGCTGAATTTAAAGTCTTGTAGATGTCTAAAAATTTTACATCTTTTTTTTAAGAATTAACTTTTTGATAAATGCTTAGTTGAGTTTGTTTTTAAAATCTGGTGTCCTAGATCTTCACTGAAGAGATCCATAGAATCCTAGATAAAGATGAAATGATAAAGATATGCAGAGAATGGGCAATGGTTCAGCACTATCTTGGGGGAATCATTTATCTTTTTTACATCTCCTTGATCATATGTTTTAATAATGTGTGATAGAATAAAAGTTTGAATATATTTTGATATATGTCATAGGAAGTTAAGTTTAAGTATCTAAAATATAATGTGTATATGAAGTCAAAATTTTAAGATGTGCTATGTGGTTTTCTTGAAGTAGTGTATATTTCAAATGTATCTGTAAGGTAGGAGGTTGGTCTGACTTCTAGACTGATGGGTGGTTGTGTCAGAATTGACCTAAAGGTTAACAATGCATGGATAAAAAGAAAAACCTTACAAATAAATAGATTTTCAAATTTCTTCTGTAATTTGTAAATAAATATTTTGATGAATGTAGAAGATAAAAATTGTGTTTTACAATGTTGTTCTTGAATTAAATCTTATTATATAATAGTAAATATTATATATGATGCATATTTAAATATTAAAAATTTATAAATAAGTCAATTGCCAAACTAATTTGTTCTTTGTTTTTATTATCTTTAAAAAATTTTTGTAGTTTTATTAGTATGTATACCAGTTCTATGTTGATCTATTATTAAATTAAATGTTCAAAATGTATCCCCAGTCACTCAGAAATTTGTATTAGAAGATTTTTTCACCTCTTTTCTTGAGCTCTTTAATGGAGAGAGGGAGAATACTACTTTACATGTGGCTTTTAGTTGGGGATGGTAAGGTGAGATACTTCTTGCCTTGTGGTGCTTTATATTGGAGGATGTGTGATAATTGTTCTTCATATTAAAAAGTGTGCTGATCTTTGAAATGAACACATTGAAGTTTTCAGGCAATAATGATAGAAGTCAATTTTGAAATACATTCGTCCTCTAAAAGAATTGATCACTCTTTAAAGGAGTATTTCAAATGAGACCTGCATGGTTGAGTCAGTAACAATTCTTGTATATATGGGTCTTAAATCAATTGCAACTCTGGCCTTTCCAGTCTGTGAACTTCTTACAAACTCCTAAGCAACAAAGTCATTCAATTATTTGAGTAATATAGTTTTCATGTAAAATGATTGCTTACATTATTTCAAGTTTATTTATAAATATATATTTAGATAATAAATTTGGTTTTGCATAAAATATAGATGCACGACAATAGTGAATTTTTATGAAAAATTGCCTATTTAATAGATTGGTGAGTCCTGGTATTGATAAGCCTGGGGTATTGGCATGTGATATACTCAGTAGAGACATGAACTGCATTGTATCTAACTATACAATTTCAGTTATATGCTATAGCATACTAAAGAAAAATGTAAACAAAGAAAAATGTCAATAAACTAAAAAAAAACATTTCATTAAAATCCCCAAATTTTACAATATTCAAGCAGTCAGATTTTTTTTTTCTGGGCATCATATATTATCACTTTTAAAAACAAAAAAAATTAAATAAATTTTACAATATATCAGTAGCTAGTTTTTCATCTTGGGACACTGCATAGGATTATATCTATTAATAAAATTTGTTCCACTTATGTTGAAAGCATGTACATTTTATTGTTCTTTTATTATCCTTTCCAGATTAATATGCAATATTTTGGGTAATAAAACATTATGTGAATGTAATACTAAAAGTTTTACAAAATTTTACAAAATACTAATATTTAATATTGACTTAAAGTATTAAAATGAAGATATTCAATTTTTTTGAAAACAAGGCAACTATTAAGTTTCTATAAGAGAAAAAAGTTATTAGGAAACAAAGAATTTTGCTCAGAGCTTATTTATTAGTGACAAAAGTTAAACATTTTGCTATTTATTTTAATTTAAAAATAAAAGTACAATAAGTTTTTTTTTTCTTCTAGTGAATGCATCAGGCAATGAACTGTCAGTAAAATATCAGAAAAATGTGTTCTCTAAATTTATTATTAATAGCCAAATTATCAGTTTAAAAATTTTTTTCTTTATACAGTAATCACAATTTATATATGCATACTATATATATATATATGGTAAAACGAAGATATGCATATATATATATATATATATAATGTCTCTGTGTGTATTGAAAAGTACTGTATACTTACAGTTCAATAAATATTATATATTCTAATGTAATCAATGTTTATCAACAAAACATGATATATTTATTTGTATGTGAGGGAGACTTGGAATAAAATTTAATGTAGTATCATAGTGTGTGTAAATAATAAAATTTATAATTTTTTCCATGTACTAATCTAAATAAAGTCATTATCTATGGTAAATACAGGCACACACCAATTACATATGACATGGAAAGATGAACTAGTATACAACATTAGCATTTGTTTATTTCAAATTAAGTCAAAAGACAAACCTAACATGAATCAGACTAGTGCCCTTATTATATACTATCAATCTTAATTGGTAATTGCTTGATTACTTCACAACTAAAGACTTTCTCTAGTTTAATATATTAACAAACTCTCCAATACAATACTGGCATCCAGAGTAAGCCTATTAATCAATAAATGAAGGTTTGTGCATAAAATCCCTATCTGGTGGTTATTCACCCAATATTCCTAGATTAGTTTCTAGCTTATTGTATTCATCAATGAGGAGCCTTGGAAGCACAGTACCTAAATCTTAGAATTCATTGTTTACTGTCTTAATACTGGGTTGGAGAGTTTGCTATTGTTTTAACAGCTCATGTAAGCATAGTTTAATACATATTAAAATATCATTATAATTTCCACGATTAGATCTCTAATTAATTAAAATAAAAAAGTGGAGGATAAAATGTTAATTTCTTTTGATCATTGAACTAAAATTTAAAAAAAAAAACAAAAAAAAAAACATGACTTTCATGAAGACAAAAATCTTGCAAATAATTTTTAATGCACAAAAATTTTATTTTAAATATTGAAAATATAATGATATTGTTTGCATTCTCAGATTTTAAATTTGAATATAACCAGTTACAAAAAGACCATTGAAAAATTTCCTAAAACTAAAAGATAATATATATAATATTTCATAAAAAATACTATATTTCTAATTAATTTGATAAGTAATACATTTTAAACCAATATATATATATATATTGTGATGATCGCACATACTGTGATCACACATGTATATATTTAATATTAAACAATATTAAATATTGTAGTTCTCTTTTCGAAATAGAAAAAAAATACAAATAAATAAAAGAATTAAGCCAATGAGAAAAAAAAAATGTCGTATTTAATTACCGTAAAGAAATAAAAGAGAGGGAAAGGGAATCGAACAAGATCCTTATCCTTTACCCTCCAAAGTGTATATTTTGAAAAATATAAAAAGTAAAATTAGAAAATATTGAAATTGTATATTTGGTTTAAAATCAACAGTGAGCTAGGAAATACAAACGAAATAAGAACTTAAAATGATTTATAAAAAAAAAAGTAAAAATTGAGGAGTTTAAATAAGATTTGAAATAGAATTTAAAATGTGACAAAAGATAAAGATCTATTCTAAAAAAGTACACATTTTGACAAAAAATGAAATGCATGTGTGAGAGTATGTATAAAGAGAGCAATGTGTAATGCATGTCAAATAAAAATAATTATATATATAAAAAAAGAAAATAAATAATAAATAAATATAAAATACTGCTACAAAATTGTATGAAAAAAAAGTAAATTTGTATAAGTTGTTGAAGGCATTGTAAATTGAAAGTTTTGAAAGAAAAGCTACAAACAAAAAGATCAAGATAATGGAAGAATTTGAAAAAAGACATTAATGAATTAATTCTAAAGAGAGAGTGCACATAGAGACTTCAGTGAGGATGCTGCTCTGATAAGCAGATTAAAATATAGCAGAAAGCAGACATGAAAATTTAAATTTGAAAAGAAAACCCAGAAAGCTGAGTAAAAGGACCTTGACGTAAAAGACTGAATACTGTATGAACATGAAAATAATTTACAACATAAGTGAAGCTTCAAGGATGTGTGGCTGAGGGCCATCAAGATCGCTGGCCAATTCAGACCCACTGTGCTCATACAGTCACCTCACCATGTAACAACTGCCAGTGTAACACCTGCCTGATGATCTGCCTGCCATGCCCTTGATGTCCTAGTATGGAGAATTTACTATGGATATAAAAAGAAATTCCATAAACCAAGTCCAAACCTAAGAGTGGCTGTGTCTGCTAAAGAAGTGGAGGAATTCCTCATGATGGTCAGCAGGACCTTAACTCACATCGAAGACGAAGAAAATACCTAGGTAAATTACATAACACACCTATTATATAACACATGTGAACATAATTTTCATTTAAAGCAATTGCAAATTCCAGATATTAATGAGATAGACACTAATAAGACTCTTTCTAATACTGGGAATGACGACTGTAAATTGATAATTTATTGTAATAGTTTATAATCATTTATAGGATTTAACCCATACACTTAATCATAGCAGTATATCTAAATGATTTTTTTGGTATGTAAATATTTCAATTGATTTCATTTTTTTGTTGTTGTTTATTTATTATATTAAATGTTCCTTAATTATTTTGTCTGTTTCATCTCGTTTCTTCACCATTTCAAATAGTTAATATACCCGGGGGGTTTTGGGTAGAGTTATTACTCCATTTTGAATACTAAGTAACACATGAGTCTAGTTGTACAGCATTTCTGATCCCATTAAATTTACAATTTATCCAAGTGCTATAATTCTTTAATAATTACAGCCATTGAGAGATGTTTGACTGGAATATATAATCTGGGGCAATATTCATATGGTTCCAGGTTCAGTCAAGTATGGATATAAATTCGTTTATGTCCATATGTTCTCTTTGCTTGTGGTAACAGAGGGTGGATGATGTTAATTTATGAATCTGTATTATATATAAATAAAAGGGAATGTCTTTTGACTATTCGTTCTGTTACAATATATATATATAATCACTAGATGGAGCTTTACCAATAGCTTCTAACAAGCTCTTGTTTACATAAATGCTGAGACAGATAGAATTCAATATCTCTTTCATTGTCTCAAACCTTTAGACCATGGTTTCAAGCTAGTTGGCTCACCTCAGTAAAGGGTAGGAAGACCTCCTACCCTTTACTGAGGTGAGCCAACTAGCTTGAAAACAAATTAGTTTCTGGTCTTCCTACCCTTTACTGGGATGAGTCAACTAGCTTGAAATCATGGTCTAAAGGTTGGAAACAATGAAAGAGATATTGAATTCTATCTCTCTCAGCATTTATGTAAACAAAAGCTTGTTATGAGCTATTGGTAAAGCTCCATCTAGTGATCATAAAATGCAAGCTAAGATCAAGTTACAAAATTTATAACTTGTTTTGTTTATTAGATATATCAAACACAATTTTGGTTGTTTGATGTATCTTGAAAGAAAAGTGTAAAACATTCATAAATTATTTAATTTGTCACTAGTTTAAGTAATAGTGATTGAATTAAATAATTTATAGATGCCCCATTTTTTATTTCAAGTTAGTATAACAACCAAAATTGTGGTTGAAGAAAAAACATTTTTTGATTTTTAAAGCATTATTGATGAAATTAAATAAAGTGTTGTCAATTAGTAGTAATTTGTAATTTCTTAGTAACATCAAACTTTAATGGTTATTTCTGTTTGGATATTGTCACCTCATTTCTATACTTTATTATTGTAATAGTTCATGGAAATACTTAAATAAAAATGTTTTGATAAAATAGTCTTTATATATGTTTTAAAAATTATTTGAATTATTAAAAGCTTTTAAATAATGCAAGTAATTTTTTTTTGTTTTTAAAACATAAGTTTTAAAATTATAAATATTAAAAATTTATTTTGTAAAATAATTAAATGTTAGCATTTACAGAAAACGAGCTGGAAACACTTTTAATTAATAAAAGAATTCTGATGTTTAATTATCATATTTCTGTTTTAATTATTGAAGAAAAAAATAATATAAATTAAATAATTATGTGTTGTAAAAGTATGTATACATTTATATTTTTATTAAATGAGTATTTAAAATAAAAAAAATACAGTAAAAACATAACATTTCAAAATAGATTTATATTTTGATGCCATTTATCTATATAAAAAATAATGGTTATATATATATAAGCTATTTCATAATTAAACATTTAATATATATATAAACACATGTATATATTGTGCCCTTATCTGTAGGTCATAATAAGATAGAAAGGTCAATTACTAAAAAATTTTAAATTTTAAGTTATATTTGTATGATATATAAATAATAGTAGGATAATTAGATTTTATAGTACAATTTAAAGCTGAAAATACCTGGTATATAAAAATGTAAAGGATTATTTTAAGAGAAAGCAGTTAAATAAAGCTTAATTATATCCTTGCTTATGGTTGTAAAAGCTGGCCATATAAAATAACACAGCTATAAATAGTTAAAAGTATGTAAATAATTCGAATGTAATATTTTAAAACTAATAAAATAAATAAATGCCAAATGTAATATTATAAGTATATTTAATAGTCAAAATTAATAGAGTATATTTTAAAATAAACTTCAGGATGGTGAGAATTATATTTAGTTCAACAATTTTAAAATTATTTTCCAAATTTTTTATAAAATATATCAGTTTTGGTAATTTAGACCGAAACGTAAATAAAAAATCATTTGATAAAGTTAGTAAACACATGACTGTATATTATATACCTTCACACACACGCTTGTTAAAATAATAATAAAGTTTGTGAATTTGAAACTAAATATAATTGCCATCGATCATTAAAGTAAAAGTTTAAATGTTAAATATTATTTTAATAATTATTTTAAAAGCTTAAATGATTTTATAAAACTATAAGTGAATTTAAAAATACTAGTCTAAATAATATTTTAAGACATGACGTCATCAATTCTTTATTTTAAACATCTAGTCTGTTATAAAACTAAAATGTGTAAATTTGTTCGCGCTCAAATAAAGTCATTAACCAATCAACAGAGGTAATTTAGCAGACAAAAATATAAGAATTAGATGAAGCGGGAGGGGAGAAGTAATGTGAAAGTGAAAGAGAAAGTAACATATTTTTTAGCTGATAACACCGTAGCTTGAAAAGTGATATAAATTTAAAATTTTGTATTTATTTTAAAAGTTCTTTTGTAACATATAATATATTTTGACTGCCTCTATATGGATTGCTAATTTTAAAAGTTATCTTACCAGGGAATTTTATTCAAGTTTAACCAAAACCGTACAGTAAAATGGAAGTACAAGGAAAAATACCTAAAAATATTGCTAAGGGAAAAATATTTGGAAAGTGCCTTAGTACAGCTTTATTTATGCTCAACCAGAAACTTATTCTTATTATCACTCAAAGAAATATAATTGGGAAGCTATATGAAAATTTAAAAGAGAAGTTACTTGCCGTCAGGAAAAAATTATGACGCACAATTTTGTACGGCTACTTTGAAGTTTTGTATTCTTCTCTATGGAAAAATTTAATACGCATTTTTATTATAAAGAAAAATTATGTAAATGTATAATGAAGAAAGAGTATTTATCTTTTAAAAAGAGACATTACAAAAATATAGTTCCAGAATTTTAAATAAAGAAAAAAGTTAAAGAATAATATGAATGTGCTATTATGCGTTTTATAGAAAAGGAACCGAAAAAACTTTATCTAAGAAGAATTAAAAAAAAATACTATAAAGTATTCAATGGAAGAAATGCTTGATTTAAAAAATATAAAATTAAATTACTGAGTGAAAATGGATCCATGGAAATAGAAAAATTTGTTGAATATTTAAATAAAAGTACCTAGAAGATGCATCGTAAAAGTGTAAAAGTCGTGTGGGAAAATATTAGCAGACAATACTAGAAGAGAATATGGAGATGTTTTTCTTTACAGGATGAATTGATATCAAGAATTAATAATTATATTCAAGATTATGAAAACCCAGGATTGTCGTCTATGAATATTCCTTAAACAGAGTAATAATTGTTTTACTTAAAATAGAACATTAAGTGACTAAAGAAGAAATAATATATATATATTTTTTTAGCTTTAATATGAACGATTTTCAAGCAAGTTCGATAAAGAAGTATCGTAAATATAATTTAAATATTTTTTACTGATTATTTTAAAATATAAAATGCTATGTGAGATTAGGGAAAACATATAAACATAAATTTAGTAATATTAAAAAAATTAAATATAATAGCTTAATAGAATGATAGAAATATTGTTTTAAAAAAATAAAGTATGTATGGAAGTTTTATATCTACAAGAATCAACGGGATGGTGAAGCCTACGGAACACGATCGAGAAGATAAAGATCGTTTTGGTAATTTTGATATTTATTTATAATGCATAATGTATTTTTTTTAGATCATCTATTGATTAAGAATGATGTGTGAAAGTTTAAATTATATGTACACATTTTATACAACATTTTAAAACATATTATGAGATAGGAGTAATTCTGAATATGCATGCAATAAGTTATTTAAAGTATATTAATAATATAATTCGACAGAACAATTGTGTGATTCTTTTGAACTTTCATGTAATAAATGTATTCAGATGTTTTAAAATAGTTTGTATATGATAAAATATACGAGGAAAGTAGTAAAGAGATTTTCTTAAAGAACAGCAGAATAGTTTTGAAATAAATGAATTTTATTATTGTTAGAAATGCAGATAGGAATTTGTCGATGTACCGTATAGAAAAATCTTGAGAAATAAGATCGGATAGTGACTTGGTAGTACTAGTGGAGAGGAAACCAAGATGATGTTTTGTTAAGAAATAAGAAAAATAAAGTATTTGGATCATAGTTAGTTTGTGTGATTTCAGTATAGTTAACTAAGTCCTATGACTGAACACATATAGTTTGGACAGTGTTTTTGCATATCTTTAAACTTTTTGATGTTGTAATAAAGCTGAAAAAATAGCTTTAGCATCGCTCCTATAATAGAGGTTGGTAGACAGACAAAGGTCACTCCTTTATAGTGTCTTTTAATTCACTGTGCCATGATTGTCAAGGTTTATGATGAATAATATTCTAGTTATATTTTGATCCTGTGCATCTATCTTCGCTATCCTTATTTCGTGAACCTGCATCGGTCAGAGAGATATTTTTCAAAGAAATAATGAATAAAATAGAATTGCAGAGATGTTATCATTTATGTAAGAATAGTTTATTTGCTGGAATGTATAGAATTGTGTAATTTTAAAAGTGAAAGTACAAAATATCATAAAGAGAGAAAGAATCATATAATACAGTTTAAAATTAATTCGGAAATGAATATAAGATTTTAACAAAGAGAAATCTAAACAAAGTTTTTTTTTAAAGTGATAATAAAATTTTAATGTTTTAAATAATATTTTAGAAAATAAATATTGCATATTTATTAAGAAAATAATTCAATAGTGTGTAATAAACATATACTTGTGCATGGTATGTTAATAGTTGTAATTATCAGCCGAAGTAAGGCTTGAATGAACATTAGGATTATTAAACATCGGATAATGAACAATAAGACTTAATACCGAATGTAGAAGAATGTTTTTGAATTTGTAGGATTCCATATAACCAATATAAAACTAGAATTTTATTGTTTTGTATAATGTTTAATACGAATGTAATTTTGTAAACTATAATTTTAATAATAGTAGGGATACAAAGTGTTAAGGATAATCCGATAATTATATAAGAAATACATTTTGTGACAAGCTAACCATGATAAGAAATCCAATAATAATAATACTGTATTTTCTTAAGCATTTAAAAGATAAGAGTTAACTAAGAAAATAAATAGAAGTTTGATTTTTTTTTTATAAACTAGTAAAATACTTTTGTGATAGGAGAGGAAGGATATCCAATGTACATAATGTAAATATTGTTATTTGTTTATGTTATTAATAAACTTTGTTGTAAACTTATTTTAAAGCTTTGTGTCAGCGTTGTTATTTCTCCACATGGATGCATGATCTCACAATACATTTATAATTGAAACAGACATATAGTTTTTGCACAAAAGGTAAACATAAAAGTGTTATTATAATTTTGAGAATTTCTTGGTATGTTAAAATTAAAAGATCATCATTTTATATTATTTATTGGTCATAAGTAGGTTGCCACAATATTACATTAAAATATATGCTAATGTCGCCACACATATTCTGTTGTCAGATTATTAAAATACTACCACGTACGTATTTATATTATTTTATTTTAGGAAGAAATAAGATTATATTATATTATTATTGTTATTATTATTAATTATTATTGTTAGTTGTTGTGTAGTGAATTATGACATAAAATTCCCTTTTCATAGTTTACTACCGTAATTTTAAATCAGTTAGAATACAAGTTATGAACCTGAGATTTTCTTTATTTTCTTTATTTTATTTAATTGAGCTAGATTCTTATTACAAAGAATATTAAGACATGATTATTATTTTAATCTTAGTGAATAGAGCTTAGAAAGTCGTAAGAATACTATAAGTTAGTTATTTGGTAGGGTAAAAGGGGGAATAGTGTTCTTATGCCATTGAGATAGTATCATGTGGATAATATCTCAATGTAGTCTATCTCGTTCCCCGTATCGTCACTCCATGTCTCATGAAAATGAAAATAGTAAATATTCATTAATTCATTTTAAAAATATAACCGTATTTATATTTTAAAGATTAGAGCTAGTAATCATTTTTAATTAATGCTGGATATTTCATTTATTTATTTGTTAACTGAGCTAGAACCCGGAATATAAACAGTATATATAAATTTTGGAGAGGACGAGAGTGTTGGGGGGAGAGGTTAGATTGTGATCGCCCAACGTGGGGTACGATGTGTAGTTGGAACTACAATCGATAGGTTAGATTCAACTAACAAGGTTAAATTTTGCTTTTCCATTGAGACTGCACGATGTGTAGTGGAGTTACATATAGTTTAGTATTTGAATTTGTTCATGTTAATTGGGAGATTGTCAATAGACATATTTTACAGAAGTAGATAATTTCATATTTGATTATAGAAATAATTATTAGGATTTAGTTATTAAAGTGGGCTAAGTATTTGTTATTAAAATAATTTCAATTTTATGTGGTAGATAATCTGATTGTTTAAAAAACGTACTATACTATTGTGGGTCAATTGACAAACAAAATTTAAAATATGCATATGTCACTAATGATTATTGGTATTTAATATGACCATGTCAATTATTGAAGTATTATTGAAAAACATATTTGAAAGTGTTTTAATTTGTGCAAAGTATTTGTGAATCATGCATGTGGGAAATGACGTTGTGACACATATAATTTTAATTGTTATTGTTATAATTAGTTAGATAGTATAGGGGTGTAGAAGGTATTGTCTATAGTTATTGTGGGTGATGGTTGGATGAGATAAAAGAACTGGTAAGAAACTATTTTATGAAAAATTAATAGTAACATATTATTGCGATATTAAAATTTTGAGGAAAAAGTATTATAAAGAAAAAAAAAAGGATAATCAAGATAACAGTTCAGTAGAGGAAATATCTGAATTCATTGTGGATAGTAGTTGTGAGGAGGAAAGGGAAGCGGAAGAGACCATTAATATAGAAACAGTTACAGATATTGTACAAATTGCAGATGATGAAATAAAAGGAGAAGAAAAGATTAGGGAGTTAAAAATAGAGGAAGAAGTAGTCTCACATAAAAGAGATGTAGATAGCTTCTCATTGTCTCAAATAGCACTGATGATGAAAGAAATTAATGAAAATATAAGCAGAAATAGAGAAGAGATTAAAGAGAATATAAGCAAAAATAGAGAAGAGATACAAGAAAGTATAAATAGAAATAGAGAAGAGTGTAATATGAAATTTGAATATCTCAATGAAAATAATAGAAAAATTAACGAGAATATAAGTAGAAATAGAGAGGAGATTCAAGAAGTTAATAGAAAAAATAGAGAAGAGATAAATATAAAATTTGAATCTCTCAATGAAATTATGAGTAAAAATAGTAATGAAATCAAAGTGTGTATCGACAGTATGAATAAAAAACTCAATGATACTTGTAAGACTATGGAAGACTTTAAGGAGGAAACACATAATAAATTTAATGGCTTGGAATCAAGACTGGACAATAGTGAAAAAGTTATTAATTCTTTAAGGGATGAAATAGAACAAATAGATTGTAATAATCAGGAATTGCTCAAGACTAAGTTTACAGAATTTTCTGAAATTGCTATAAAAGGTATAAACAAGCAAATAGAGGATTCTATTAGTCAATGTCAGACCAATAATAGTAAGTTAAAACAGGAGTTTGACAATAATAAATTAGATATTAAGAATGAAATATATGAGATAAAGGAAGAGATAATACAGAGTAGAATAAGGATGAAAGATGAAATGGAGAGAGAGTTAGTGGATAAGTTTAATGATTTAGTAGTGCAAAATAGGAGAGATATAAAAGAAGAAATAGAAGGAGGTTTGGTGGGAAAATTAGAGGATTTTAATATTAGAAAGGAGGATGATCAGAAGTACAGGTCCAAAATAGGTGAGAATTTAAAGCGCTTACAAAAGGACGTAAAAGAATAAGTAATGCAAGTAGAGAGAAATAGTAATGAGTATAAGGAAGCTATAGATCAAAACTTAGATAGGTTTAGACAGGAACAAAAGTGATTGGACAGGTAAATTTGGAAGGAAAATTTCAACAGGTATACGAACAAATAGAAGAGATAAAATCCATTAGCAATCAAACGTTAGTATTAGGTAAAGTAAAAGCATCGCATAGTAAAGGTGAAGAATATAAAAGTCCATTTCCAATAGATAAAATAGAGTATATAAGAAAGGAGGAAGATAATCAAATAGAATCTGATAATAATAAAGAAATAGACAGCCGAATAATTAAAGGAAATACTAGTTGTGAGGGAGGAACAAATAACTCTATGGCATTACGCTTTATGAGGATCAAACCATTTAGAGGTGACCATGCCGAAAATCCATATGAGTTTCTAATTAGTTTAGATGAACTATTTTCCATATGTGTTTTAACTGAAAGGGAAAAATTGGCCATCTGTAGTAATCACTTAGGAGTTACTGCCAAAGATTGGTGGTATTCACTTTTTGAAAGGCCAAATACCTATGGTGACTTTAGATGTTTAATAACAGGTAGTTTCTGGAACGCTGACAAGCAAGATAGCATTAGGTTCCAGATAACTCAGGAAAAATATCAATCGAATAAAGGTAGCTATACTAATTTCTTTAGGAGTCAAGCTATTCGATTAAAAACACTAACGGCATGTCCATTATCTGAGGGACAGATAGTAAGAATAATACGACACAATTTGCCCAGAAATGTGGAGCAACTATTAATTGCAGCGGACCGTTATTCTATAGAAGAGGTGTCAGAAGTATTAGATGCATTAGAAAATGCTGAAACATCTATAGATAATAGATTTAAAACAAATAGAGATAGAAATAACTATCCATTGTCTAATATCAATGTTGACTATAATAATCAAAGCCATCAAATAGGCTTTAAAAGAAGATATAGTTCTAGTGATAGAAATAGGGTATATCCATATGCTAAAAAAGCGGTTAGATTTGACAAATCTAGAAGTAGGGTAGAGTTGCAAAATAATCAACCCTCTACTAGTGGTATTACTACTATTTTAAAGAAACCCAATACAAAAACAAGTGAGAAAAAGTTAAGCTAGAAGTTTAATCCCATACCCATCAGAAGTGTAGAAATTTTTTTATAAGTATTAAGAATTCAAAGTCTGAGTTTAGTGTCCAGATATTATATAAATTTGTATAACAAACAGTGTATTCTGTTGTATTGACTGGTATAAGATGGAATTTGGTTGTAGCAGATAATAAAATGAAAAGTATTAATGAATAAAATAGGTATTAAACTAGATGTTTAATTTAAAATTTTTTATTCGAAGGGGGAAGTTATGTGCCCTTATCTGTAGGTCATAATAAGGTAGAAAGGTCAATTACTAAAAAATTTTACATTTTAAGTTATATTTGTATGATATATAAATAATAGTAGGATAATTAGATTTTATAGTACAATTTAAAGCTGAAAATACCTGGTATATAAAAATGTAAAGGATTATTTTAAGAGAAAACAGTTAAATAAAGCTTAATTATATCCTTGCTTATGGTTGTAAAAGCTGGCCATATAAAATAACACAGCTATAAATAGTTAAAAGTATGTAAATAATTCGAATGTAATATTTTAAAACTAATAAAATAAATAAATGCCAAATGTAATATTATAAGTATATTTAATAGTCAAAATTAATAGAGTATATTTTAAAATAAACTTCAGGATGGTGAGAATTATATTTAGTTCAACAATTTTAAAATTATTTTCCAAATTTTTTATAAAATATATCAGTTTTGGTAATTTAGACCGAAACGTAAATAAAAAATCATTTGATAAAGTTAGTAAACACGTGACTGTATATTATATACCTTCACACACACGCTTGTTAAAATAATAATAAAGTTTGTGAATTTGAAACTAAATATAATTGCCATCGATCATTAAAGTAAAAGTTTAAATGTTAAATATTATTTTAATAATTATTTTAAAAGCTTAAATGATTTTATAAAACTATAAGTGAATTTAAAAATACTAGTCTAAATAATATTTTAAGACATGACGTCATCAATTCTTTATTTTAAACATCTAGTCTGTTATAAAACTAAAATGTGTAAATTTGTTCGCGCTCAAATAAAGTCATTAACCAATCAACAGAGGTAATTTAGCAGACAAAAATATAAGAATTAGATGAAGCGGGAGGGGAGAAGTAATGTGAAAGTGAAAGAGAAAGTAACATATTTTTTAGCTGATAACACCGTAGCTGGAAAAGTGATATAAATTTAAAATTTTGTATTTATTTTAAAAGTTCTTTTGTAACATATAATATATTTTGACTGCCTCTATATGGATTGCTAATTTTAAAAGTTATCTTACCAGGGAATTTTATTCAAGTTTAACCAAAACCGTACAGTAAAATGGAAGTACAAGGAAAAATACCTAAAAATATTGCTAAGGGAAAAATATTTGGAAAGTGCCTTAGTACAGCTTTATTTATGCTCAACCAGAAACTTATTCTTATTATCACTCAAAGAAATATAATTGGGAAGCTATATGAAAATTTAAAAGAGAAGTTACTTGCCGTCAGGAAAAAATTATGACGCACAATTTTGTACGGCTACTTTGAAGTTTTGTATTCTTCTCTATGGAAAAATTTAATACGCATTTTTATTATAAAGAAAAATTATGTAAATGTATAATGAAGAAAGAGTATTTATCTTTTAAAAAGAGACATTACAAAAATATAGTTCCAGAATTTTAAATAAAGAAAAAAGTTAAAGAATAATATGAATGTGCTATTATGCGTTTTATAGAAAAGGAACCGAAAAAACTTTATCTAAGAAGAATTAAAAAAAAATACTATAAAGTATTCAATGGAAGAAATGCTTGATTTAAAAAATATAAAATTAAATTACTGAGTGAAAATGGATCCATGGAAATAGAAAAATTTGTTGAATATTTAAATAAAAGTACCTAGAAGATGCATCGTAAAAGTGTAAAAGTCGCGTGGGAAAATATTAGCAGACAATACTAGAAGAGAATATGGAGATGTTTTTCTTTACAGGATGAATTGATATCAAGAATTAATAATTATATTCAAGATTATGAAAACCCAGGATTGTCGTCTATGAATATTCCTTAAACAGAGTAATAATTGTTTTACTTAAAATAGAACATTAAGTGACTAAAGAAGAAATAATATATTTTTTTTTTTAGCTTTAATATGAACGATTTTCAAGCAAGTTCGATAAAGAAGTACCGTAAATATAATTTAAATATTTTTTACTGATTATTTTAAAATATAAAATGCTATGTGAGATTAGGGAAAACATATAAACATAAATTTAGTAATATTAAAAAAATTAAATATAATAGCTTAATAGAATGATAGAAATATTGTTTTAAAAAAATAAAGTATGTATGGAAGTTTTATATCTACAAGAATCAATGGGATGGTGAAGATAAAGATCGTTTTGGTAATTTTGATATTTATTTATAATGCATAATGTATTTTTTTTAGATCATCTATTGATTAAGAATGATGTGTGAAAGTTTAAATTATATGTACACATTTTATACAACATTTTAAAACATATTATGAGATAGGAGTAATTCTGAATATGCATGCAATAAGTTATTTAAAGTATATTAATAATATAATTCGACAGAACAATTGTGTGATTCTTTTGAACTTTCATGTAATAAATGTATTCAGATGTTTTAAAATAGTTTGTATATGATAAAATATACGAGGAAAGTAGTAAAGAGATTTTCTTAAAGAACTGCAGAATAGTTTTGAAATAAATGAATTTTATTATTGTTAGAAATGCAGATAGGAATTTGTCGATGTACCGTATAGAAAAATCTTGAGAAATAAGATCGGATAGTGACTTGGTAGTACTAGTGGAGAGGAAACCAAGATGATGTTTTGTTAAGAAATAAGAAAAATAAAGTATTTGGATCATAGTTAGTTTGTGTGATTTCAGTATAGTTAACTAAGTCCTATGACTGAACACATATAGTTTGGACAGTGTTTTTGCATATCTTTAAACTTTTTGATGTTGTAATAAAGCTGAAAAAATAGCTTTAGCATCGCTCCTATAATAGAGGTTGGTAGACAGACAAAGGTCACTCCTTTATAGTGTCTTTTAATTCACTGTGCCATGATTGTCAAGGTTTATGACGAATAATATTCTAGTTATATTTTGATCCTGTGCATCTATCTTCGCTATCCTTATTTCGTGAACCTGCATCGGTCAGAGAGATATTTTTCAAAGAAATAATGAATAAAATAGAATTGCAGAGATGTTATCATTTATGTAAGAATAGTTTATTTGCTGGAATGTATAGAATTGTGTAATTTTAAAAGTGAAAGTACAAAATATCATAAAGAGAGAAAGAATCATATAATACAGTTTAAAATTAATTCGGAAATGAATATAAGATTTTAACAAAGAGAAATTTAAACAAAGTTTTTTTTTAAAGTGATAATAAAATTTTAATGTTTTAAATAATATTTTAGAAAATAAATATTGCATATTTATTAAGAAAATAATTCAATAGTGTGTAATAAACATATACTTGTGCATGGTATGTTAATAGTTGTAATTATCAGCCGAAGTAAGGCTTGAATGAACATTAGGATTATTAAACATCGGATAATGAACAATAAGACTTAATACCGAATGTAGAAGAATGTTTTTGAATTTGTAGGATTCCATATAACCAATATAAAACTAGAATTTTATTGTTTTGTATAATGTTTAATACGAATGTAATTTTGTAAACTATAATTTTAATAATAGTAGGGATACAAAGTGTTAAGGATAATCCGATAATTATATAAGAAATACATTTTGTGACAAGCTAACCAATGATAAGAAATCCAATAATAATAATACTGTATTTTCTTAAGCATTTAAAAGATAAGAGTTAACTAAGAAAATAAATAGAAGTTTGATTTTTTTTTTATAAACTAGTAAAATACTTTTGTGATAGGAGAGTAAGGATATCCAATGTACATAATGTAAATATTGTTATTTGTTTATGTTATTAATAAACTTTGTTGTAAACTTATTTTAAAGCTTTGTGTCAGCGTTGTTATTTCTCCACATGGATGCATGATCTCACAATACATTTATAATTGAAACAGACATATAGTTTTTGCACAAAAGGTAAACATAAAAGTGTTATTATAATTTTGAGAATTTCTTGGTATGTTAAAATTAAAAGATCATCATTTTATATTATTTATTGGTCATAAGTAGGTTGCCACAATATTACATTAAAATATATGCTAATGTCGCCACACGTATTCTGTTGTCAGATTATTAAAATACTACCACGTACGTATTTATTTTATTTTATTTTAGGAAGAAATAAGATTATATTATATTATTATTGTTATTATTATTAATTATTATTGTTAGTTGTTGTGTAGTGAATTATGACATAAAATTCCCTTTTCATAGTTTACTACCGTAATTTTAAATCAGTTAGAATACAAGTTATGAACCTGAGATTTTCTTTATTTTCTTTATTTTCTTTATTTTATTTAATTGAGCTAGATTCTTATTACAAAGAATATTAAGACATGATTATTATTTTAATCTTAGTGAATAGAGCTTAGAAAGTCGTAAGAATACTATAAGTTAGTTATTTGGTAGGGTAAAAGGGGGAATAGTGTTCTTATGCCATTGAGATAGTATCGTGTGGATAATATCTCAATGTAGTCTATCTCGTTCCCCGTATCGTCACTCCATGTCTCATGAAAATAGTAAATATTCGTTAATTCATTTTAAAAATATAACCGTATTTGTATTTTAAAGATTAGAGCTAGTAATCATTTTTAATTAATGCTGGATATTTCATTTATTTATTTGTTAACTGAGCTAGAACCCGGAATATAAACAGTATATATAAATTTTGGAGAGGGCGTGCGGTGGGGGAGGTTAGAATATATATATATAAGAAAATGTCCCATGGCATATTGCTAAATGAAAATGAAAATATAAAATGTTTAAATGACTGTCCCAAATATTGTTTTTTCAACACTCTCTGTGAATAAATAGCCTGAACTTCAAATAGGAGGACTGGAAAGTCTACCCTTTTGAATGAGAGGCTACAATAATGCTATATATTAAAATACAAACTTATTCAAACAAAGAGCAAAAAATTACATTAACAATGATTATAACTTGCTATTAAACCAACATGTTAAATACATAGCTAGACTACAACATTCGTGATTTTAAATTTTGCTATCTACCGACATAAATATATAAGAAAATATCCCAGTGCATATAACTAGCTGAAAATTCAAATACAAAAGGTTAAAATCACTATCCCATGTTTTTGGAGTAGTGCCATTTAAAGTACAGATTTTACACTTATTCACAGAGGTTGTTGCTAAAAACAGAACAATTGTGTGATTTGAACATTTTGTATTGGCAATCTTCAGCCAGAAATATGCTCTAGAATATTTTTATGTATACTTATGTTGGAAGTTAGCAAAGTTTAAAATGACTAATGGTTTTGTCTGTTTTTGTATACATTAGTTAAACATGGTTGTTTGCTAGCAATTTATGATGATTGTTTATTTAATTTCACACCCTTTGTTTGAATAAGTTTATATTTCTGTATATAACATACTTGCAACATATGATTCAAGAGGTGTATATCAGTTTAAGAGATTTTAAAAATGGTTGATACTCAGACAGTTTTACCAATCAATGCATAAATATATTGTCCTCATGACCTAAAGTTTTATGATTGTTCTTATCACTTGAATATGGTTATCAGTGACTGGTCAAGCATCTAACATTGAGTTATTTTCAATTCTTCACATTGGGCAATTGAAGATGTAATATACAACAGCAAAAGTATAAGCAAGAGAAACAAGAAAGAAGGAATAAATTTTGCAACAAAATTTCCATTTTTACATCCTTTTATCATATGAGAGTTTCTAATTTGATAAATAATAAAAATTTTAAATTTCATTTAGAAGTAATTAGAAAATATCTTTGAAAAGAGATTATGTTGTTTTATATTACGACTCATTCTTTGCATATTTTGTAAAAAGTTTTAAAATGTAGTCATTATTTTACCTTAGTTCTTTAACATAAAGTAACTTGATTTGATTGACTTTAAAAACATGATTAAATATATGAGTAAATTTAAAAAAAAAAAAACTTAAAATTTCAAAGTAGCTTCTGTTATTTTTAAGAAATTATTTTCTTAATTGTACAGAATTAAAATGTAGTCTGGTTTCAAATAAATATATGGGTAAAAAACAAACAGGTGTTACTGATATTGTTGAAAGAATTAAAAGACTGAAGTGGAGTTGGGCTGGACATATTCCTAGAAAAGATGAGAATAGATGGACAATTAAAATCTAAAACTAGAGCCCAAGAGATTTAAAAAACCCAGAAAGAGACCACATGTGAAAAGGATAGATGAAATAAGAGAGTATGCAGAGGTGATGAGGAGAAGAGCTAGAGATCAGAGAAGGTGGAATTAACTTTGAGAGACCTTCATCCTGCAGTGGATTGATAATGGTGGACAATGATAGATAGATAGATAGATAGATAGATAGATAGATAGATAGATAGATAGATAGATAGATAGATAGATAGATAGATAGATAGATAGATAGATAGATAGATAGATAGATAGATAGATAGATAGATAGATAGATAGATAGATAGATAGATAGATAGATAGATTGATTGATTGATTTCACTCTGAATTTCTAAAAATGTTGACAAAGATGTATCCACAAATATCAGAACTCCAAAAATAAATGGATATATTCTATTCTTGATAATGTGTTTAACATTAGGACCTGAGGGACACTCCTTTTATTTACACATATACAAGATTGAGTTTTCTCTTCATTTTTACTTGTAATTCAAATTTCCATACATTTATTTGTTTATGTAATGAGATGTGTTTTTCTTCTTTATAAACTAAATCTGAGTGCACTTTCGGTGAAGTTTATCAGTTTTCTTCACTGAAAGTACACTTAGTTACAGATTATAAATGAGAACGAAATCATTTCATTGCACAGATAAACAAACATTTGTAAATTTGAATATAGTTCTGCCAATTTCCTCAAAGAAAAGACTTAACCATACAAATATTTACAATTTACAAATAGCACAGACATTGAAATCTTACACTCTACATCTCCAATGCATTAAATAACACATTCACCATCATCAGTCAATTCTACAAGGTTTAATTTTAAACAGTACTTGCATACTATACAATGAAAATTTTCAAAAGTACTTTGACTATAAATATTTCTCACTCTGTATTTTTTTTATAGGGTGGTGCTACTGGCTTTAAGCTTCGGGCATTGAAGGTACCTTTTTCACCTTCCGGGGTTTCTATGAGAAATGCATTCTCCCCCACTTTTCTTTTTATTTGGAATGGTCCCTCATATATATTCAAAAACTTTTTGAACTTATAATTCTGCGGGTCACTGATTTGGGGAGTTCTTACAAATACAAAATCTCCTACTTTAAATATACAAGGCTTATGAGAGGCTTGGGTAATTCTTTTCTGTCCCATCTCTCTCAAATTCTGGCTAGCCTTTGCTAAGTCATTATCATAATCTACCTTTTCTTCAGTTATAATAGGTAATGGTGCTTTAATTAATATGGGCTCTCTATATCCAAAGTGCAAATACATTGGGGTGTATTTAGTGGATTCATTCTGTGTTATATTTATATAGTGAATGACATCCTTTAATTTATTCACCCAAGCACGGTGGTTGCTTCCTAGGTATACCCTAAATAATCTACCCAGCTCACGCATAACTCTTTCACATGGGTTAGATTGTGGGTTCCTAATTGAACACAGAATATGTTTTATACCCTGCCGTTCAATCCAACCTTTCCACTCCTTAGATAGGAATGATGTAGCATAATCTGTCAAGATAGCCTTGGGTTTCCCTATATTTACAAATTGTATTTCTTGAAAACATTTAATTACATTCTTTGAATTTGCCCTGGTCACCGGATATGCCCCTACAAATTTGGAGAAGACATCATAAGTGACCAAAACTAACTTAAACCTTTTATAAGCTGGTAAAGGCCCATAGAAATCAATTGCCAAGAGATCATTGGGATGAGCAGGTATTATTGGTTGCAATGTCCCAGCATATGACTTGTTAGCATATTTAGATCTCAAACAGATCTCACAATATTTGAGCCTGTTCATTATAGATGCATACAATCCAGGACAGTAAAACAGTCTGTGTACAACATATTCTACCTTTCCGGGTCCGTAGTGCCCATAAAGACAATGCACATAATATGTCAATCGATTTCTAATACATGATGGTATCACAACTCTCCATGATTGTTCATGGTCCTCCTTTACCTTATAATACAACAGACCTTCACTCATTTTATATCTAAAAATTACTTTACTCTTGATTATTCTTTTTATGGCTATTGATTCAATCCCCGCATCCAAATATTGAATAATAGCACTCAACTTTGGATCACCAGATTGTAAAAATTTTAAATTCTTTAAATCATTTTCCACTGATTCATCAACTACCAGAGAGATTACAGTGATAAAAGCATGATTGAGATTTAAGTGACAGGTGTCTATCTTGACAGAATTCCTACTTAGAATATCTGCTACTATATTGTCTTTTCCTTTACAATACTGAACCTTATAATTAAATTGTTGAAGGAAGAGACTCCACCTAACTAGCCTTTCACTATTTAGATAGCTTCGATTTATAAACTCTAAACTCTTGTGATCTGTAATAACAACTATTTCAGATCCAAGCAGATACTGTCGAAGCTTTTGAAAAGCCCATACAATAGCCAAGGCTTCCTTTTCTGTGGTGGTATAATGTAATTCTGCACCTTTCAACAATCTACTCAAGAAATATAAGACACGGGGCTTCTTTTCATGGTCCATCTGGAATAAAACTACTCCTAGACCATACCCACTACTGTCAGTTTGTACATAAAATATTTCTTGGAAATTAGGGTAATATAAGATTACAGTATTTAGAAAATTTGATTTTATTTTTTTAAATTCTATAGAGTGGTTCTCAGTCCATTTCCATTTCACATCTTTCCTTAATAGATTTAATATATGAACAGTGTCATATGCAAAATTTTCATAAAATCTATGATAAAAATTGCAGACACCAAGGAAAGAACGTAGTTGCTTTCTA